>JAOVVF010000025.1:7885364-7895853 GCA_028565595.1 Duopalatinus emarginatus | reverse complement strand
TACCACACAGGAAGTGATAAAGGATAAGCTAGAGCACAAGCAAACTCTGCTGTCCAGACCTCAAGCTAAAGTGGTCAAAATCAAAAAATTTTGCTATCAATGTGGAGAAAAGACACATTTTCTACAGCATTGTCAGAATCATGTTAATGCAACACTGGTTCAAGAGAAACTGGTGCAAAGACATGCACAGAAATATGACGTTACAGGCCACTGGTAAGTCACATCTCATACCTTTAAATGGGGAGTAGCCTCTGTCGTGGAACGAACAGGGTCTAGGAATGAGAAACGGTCCACTGCCACCCAGAAACAGTTTACATGCAGCTTAACTTTTGGAGGCTGTGCAACAAATTCCATTTGGCCTAGTTGGAGACATGGTCAGACATGTTAAATAGAAAGTCTGTGCCTGTCCGGTTAGTCTAGAAAACACTTGGTTATCATGCCTAAAGGAGAGAGTTGCACATTAGTTGGGATCTGCCATGTCAAAATGTCTAAAACAGAGTCCGTTAATTTTGGAGGAACCAAAAAGCCCTTTTTTCCCTAGGTGGGCTGATAGTAAGTGTGCAGTTAATACAAGTAAAACCTAGGTCACACACCTTAATTAAAGTTGTAATGCACAACATGTCAGACCATAGCATCACTCTGTGGCCCAGACAAGTAATTGCTGAATCCAGTTCACAGGTAGACTGGATCAAACATGTGGACCCAAGCATGAGCGGTGCTGAATTAGCATTAGCAATTAGCATTAGCAGTTAGCATTAGCATTAGCTTAACACTTAACTTAGCTTAAAACCTTAACACTAACAGTAACATTAGCAATTTAATAAATTGCCTATTGAAATGAATGGAGTTACAAAAAACTAGGGATGAAAATGGGTGTGGCAGGTATCAACGAGGTAACGAGTGCAGGTATCAAAATCTGTATAAAAGCCTGTGTGTCATTACCAGGACAGACGTGTTAGACCAGGATGTTTGGATACTGTGGGCCCCACACATGTTCAATCAGGTATGTTAACAGGTATGTTGACAATAAGGTATGTTCTCTTCACCTGTAAGTCGTTTTAATTTTAAGGGTGAATGTTGTGTATTGTAAAGTATGGCTTGGTCTTTTTGCCCCAGTTTTATCTTTGCATTTCTCATATTGGTCTGTTGTATATGTGATCTGTGTAGTTTGCATTTCCGTCTACATTTAACAAAAAACAGTAAAGAAACAGACAAACGGTAGACTTTTCAAATGTATTTATTTTTATTTTGTTGCATTATCTACAGAAATGTATGCATCTTCTTTTATACAGGTTCTTATATTTTTTTACATAAGAAATATTTCTTATATCTGGCAAATAAATGATTTTAAATATATATACACTCTATCTTCTACACTGGTTTAACTATTGAGATTTTATATAACATACAGGGCCCCTCTAAAGTTAGCAGAGGATTTACAGCATATGGCAGATGCTCTTATCCAGAGCGACTTACATTATTCTCAGTTTTTGTACAACTGAGTAGTTGAGGGTTAAGGGCCTTGCTTAACCCTCAGGCTGGGATTTTAAGTTTTGACCCAAGTAGGTCTAGGTTTTGATCACTAAGCTACCACTGTTCCGATCTAAGCAGCAGTTCCGATCCAAATATACAATTAGCAATAATTTATGTATTAAAATAGAACTATGGAAAATGAAAGAAAAAGCAAGGCATAACTGATGAAAGCCAATAGTAATACACTTAATACTGATATGGATCAAACAATAATATACAATAATCATCTCAAATAAAAGCTTTAATACAAGGCATCCTTTTTACTTACTTATCCTACTGGGTCGGGAGGGGGGGTGGGGTTGGAACCTATCCCAGGGCTCATTGGATGGAAGGCTAAGAAAACAGACAACCTATTCTCTTAAATTTAAAGCTTTTCAAAAGCTTAGCAAAAGCAAAATTATACAGAAGAACACATTAAATATTATTTAAGAATTAAAAAAAATATGTATGTAATTACTAATATTCAAAATTAAAACATTTTATGCTTTAATTAGGGTAGACGTATTGCATGCACGGCGTTGTCTCTGCCACTGTACTGTACCTCTGTGCTATTTACCATCTACGTTTACCGTGGGAATTTTGTGTGCAGTTATGTGACGACTTGGCTCTGTTTAATTGTTGAAACGGAGTCAAACGTCGCTAATGGCTACATTTGATTGGTGAGACTCAGTCATGTGACAGAGCCTCTGTTGAAAGTCTCAACAACACAAAACAAAACAAAGAGATGTGCATTGGACGGACTGTTAAAAATAAGTAGCAAGTAGAATGTAGTAAAATTGTAAAAATTATGCTGCCTTATTACTACTCTTATAAATACAATTTAATCAAAAAGTTACTCAAGTAAATGTACCGGAGTAAACGTATTGCATTACTACCCACTTCTAACCCTAAGTGTGATCATGATCTTAGTGTGAACATTCAAGGCAAAGCATGAGAATGGAGTAATAGCTACCAAAGAGCAAAAGAAAGGGAGCAAATTCCGAGGTGCAGAGAAATGGGAGATGCAAAGTCCTCCTCCTTGAGGCCTGAGTGGGGAGCAAAGTCCTCCTTGAGGTCTAAAGGAGCAAAGTCTGCCAACATTCTCCACATAGTCAAAGTACCAAAATACACTCTGCATCGAAAGAAGGGGTGACGTACACCATAAAGCACAACACTAGCGGTTAAGAGATCTACCTGTGAACAAATTTTCTAATCTATGTTCTGTGTTGTACTGTACTGAGTGTTGCAGTGAGGATAAAAGGTGGGGAAGATGTGTGCCAGGAGTCAGAAAGACAGAGCCCTACTGAGCCAGCACAGAGCTGTGTATGTGCATATGTGTATAATTTAATAAAATGCAAGTGCAAGAAGCGTTCCCAAAATAAAAATGAAAAAACACCTCCTTTAATTTCCTGAACCTGACCTCACTGGTATTCACCAATCCCAGCACCAAGCCCTTATCACACTCCCAACAGAGTAGGATGAGTGGTTCCAGGCACTGCTTGAGGTGAAGGCTAAAGTCCGGCAGGCCCTAAAATGCCTGATCCAGCTGCCGGGTACTCCAGCTCTAGAACCGACAGCTACGGCTACATCACCCTGACCAAGATGGAGCCTTCTGCTGACTCTTGTTTGGCAAGCTTGGCCAACCATTCACCTTTGCCCAACAGCTCTGGGATGACTAAGGTGGCTGGTGGCGGAGGAGTGCATTGCTGGAGAGATCATTTAACTAGTGGTGCTAGAGCAGATTGTCACCCACCTACCAAGGGGAACAGTGGACTGGGTTCAAGAATTTGCTACAGGAGCAAGAACAACAAACCTAATAGTACAATAGGGGCGCTCAGCTATTGAAATTTACATCATGAGAAACAATATTTATGATGCTTTTTATATCAAGCTCTAAATCTAACCTCATATAATACCAAACTGAAACGGCCCCAGGGATGGTTGTACACAGTCACCTATATTGTTTAACCAAACCAAAAAAAAGGTATAATCTAAGATCTAAGATAGGTGGAGGGTTTATATGGCAGTGGGAGTGTGGTGACACGCTGGTTTGTGAATAGAGTCTGCTAAGGATGACAAGTGGTAAGGAGATCCACCTGTGAACAAATTTTCCAATTTGTGTTCTGTGTTGCAGTGAGTGCGAGATGCATGCTGCGAGTCAGAGAGAGAGCCCCACCGAGCCAGCACAAAGCTGTGTGTGTATGTATGTATATGCATGATTCAATGAAAGTGCTGAAATGTGCAAGTTGCTTTCCCAGAATAAAAATAAAAATGCCAGTGTTGAGTGATCCCCAGCCAACCTCTGTCATTTTCCTTAACCTATGACACACTACAAGCTGCATTCTCAGCAGGGCATGGCGACAGAGTGGTATCCTCAGTGGAGTTGGAAGGCAGAGCAACATCTGAAGTGGAGCTAGGTGATAGTGACAACCATGGTGAGGCCGTGGGCCATAATGGCATCCTTTACAGAAGGACAGGACAGAACACTGAGTGGGAGATACTCTGTGGAACAGGGAGTAGGAGTAATTGTCTTTGCTGGATTGGGTGCCCCTTTCTGAAATATATCCTGATGGGGCACCCGACAAACACAGAGGTAAACAAAAGAAAAAGAAACATGAACCATAGACACAAGGCAAGAATCATAGAAACTAGAAGCAACAGCAGAACATATAAAACAATGATGACAATGGCAACAAAACATTATACACAAGACAGGACTTATATCCGGGTGCTAATCACAGTAAAAACAAAACACAAGTGAGAGTGCACATAAATTAATACTATCATTAAAAAGAATAAAAATTGTTACATGTTAGAGAAAAGTTGCTGCATTAGTGAACAAATGATAGCCAAAATTAATGCTTGTAAACTGTCACATTTTCCATTGGATCAATTTAGTATTTGTAATGACAAGCATATAATTTATTTTGTACACAAATAAATATATATAGTACTTAGTTTCAGATACTGCAGCATCTACCCAATATGGGAAACCTTACAAAGTCTTTTATCTCTCATTAATAGAGAGAAACACTTGTTCTCAGAACCACAGGAGAGTATTAAACATTTTAAAAATGGACCATATTATACCATTTATAAAGGGCTATTATTTTTTTATCTAACAAATACAACACATAGAGAATGGCCTGCTCTTTATCTACACTGTAATTGTACACTGGGAATGATTCTTAGTTATATGATTACATTTATTACTAAAGTATAATCAAATGAGGGCTATTTCATTAAAATAAATGTAAAATCCATAGCAGAGAAAAAAGTTGGTAATACTATTAAACCTATTAAAATCAGAAAAGCAAGCATTATCCACAAAATGTTTGAACAAACATCCATATTGGCCAAAAGTTGATATTTTAAGCAGGACAAAAATTGATATTTCCACTTCATTATGTTAAAAATTACCAGAGCAGTCCCTTGGAACTAAAGGAGTTTTTGCTTATGTAATTACCAAGCACCAATAAAACATTTGTCAGCCCATGTGCCCAGGACCCCATGGGCCATTTTTGTCCTTTTGAAAAGCTACAAAATTTGGACTCAAGGCACTTAGTGTTTCATCCATTGATTCTAAAGTTTTGTCACTGTTAATTCTAAGTGCCAAAGGACTGTCCATTAATGCACCCCTTGCCAGACAGTAAGTTATTTATTAGTTTTCTCAGTACAATATTCATGACCTATTTTAATGAATTCATAGTTTTGTGTTTTTAACATTCTTCTGGTGGATTATGAAAATAAAAAACTGATGTGCAATGCACACATTTGCACGGTGTCTAAAGGTCATTTCTGGCAGTCAGTCATGATGGTTTGCAACTGACAGCACATGAACTAGTCAAACATTTCAAGTATCTGAAATAGTTGTGAATACCCACATGAAACAATGGTCAAGTTAAACCTGGACTTGGTCCAAACTAGCTGAACCAGCAGAGAATGTAAATATTAGGTGTTTTCACATAAAGCAGTCGTTTTCTGTATATCATTACAGTTGTTGAAATGCATGAGTTAACCGTTATGCACTGGCTGTTTTCAATACTAGAACTAACCCAAGCCAGTCCAGTAATGCTCTCAAGCATTATGTGGACATGACTGCCTGCTAGTGGTCACTGACTGGCTATTTGCATGCCTTAAGGAGCTCCAATGTGCAAAGATTGGAAAGCTTAATACATACAAGTCATTGTGCAAGTATAGGTAAAGCAGATGTACAGCATGAACTATACATTTATCAGATTTCATAGACTAATTGTTACTTTGTCACAGCCCATGAACACTGTGGTAAGCCTATTAGCCTATTGGAATATTGTTAATAATATGACACCAATTGGTTTTAAGCAATTGTTTTACCTTCCTCAATAAAATGATCAGCACTTGGGTGATTCCTGTAATCAATACAGAACAATATTGATTCTGATCTTGAGTCTCATCCTTAACAGGGAGTAATACCAACAATTTAAGTGATTGTAATTCTTAATAAATTATGGTATTTACACTATATATGCTGACAGACTGCAGTCTGTTATTGTCTGGCAAGACAAGTTACAAAATATTGTGACAACTTTGACATATGGCCTCCAAAAGCTCCAAAGAAAACAGCCCAAAGTGGTCCCACATTTGATTAGAGAAATCTAATCTGTGTAGCCTCACTGCTAATTGTTTCTTGTATGTTGTTTCTTATTTTGATCTTATTTTAAGAATAAGATTTAAAGCTTAAAAACAGCACAAATGTGGAAATACTGTGCTAGAATATATGGAATATGCAGTGCTAGAATTTTTCCAACAGAATACACATTGACAAAAAAGAGAGAAACCGCTGCAAATAAAAAAAATTAAATCCTTCAATAAAAATTCCCACCCTTAATGTGCATCAGCCAGGGGATCGTTGTAATATTATATTAAAGTTTTTTAAAATATTATATTAAATTTTACAACTGTAACAGTATTTTAAATATTGCATTTTAAAAACATAAGTCTAATTTTAATATGTGTTGTCTATTAGATCTAGCTCACTAATAAACCTCTGTTAATGAAACATTTTCAGCTGTGGAAATTAATAAAAACAGAATGATGAGTAGTTTTAAACACATCATAGACTCAATAAAATAAAGTGCCATCCTTATTATTATTATAATTATTATTATAGAAATATACTGCAGGTGATTGTATATAATAAAGGTTTTGAGAAATCCTCTGCGTTATCAACTAGGCGTCTGTCCGCTTCTCCTTATGGTTCTGTTAGTTACCTGGTTTATTCTTTATTTGAGTCTTCTAAGGAACGCCAACTGCTTATAATATTTATTTGTCATTTGGCATTCGGAGATAGCAGTTTTTATGAATCCACCCCTAGAATTTTCTTCATGTGCTCATAGACCACATAGGAGATACTAACAGCCGGAATAACTTTCAGGAAGTTGGGAGCAATGCCACGGTACAGACCTTGGACACCTTCTTGGGTCACTATGTGTTTGAACTGGCCCAACATGGATAGTTTTGGAATACCCTCGGTGGAAGCTGAAAAGACATTAAAGAAATGCAAAAAACGCACAAAACACACATGGATAATCATTAATGTAATCAAAAGGTTTAATATTTAATTACATTATTGTTTAAAATTAAATAAAAATTTTAAAAAAGGTTCATGAATATCACATGATCCAGGAGCTCACCCTGGGCCTGCATGCGAGTGCGGATAAGTGCCAGTGGGTAACTTGCTAGCTGGCCACAGGTGCTTGACACAGAGCCACAGCCAAGTAACACCAATACACCAGGATCAGCTGAACCCATACAGTACCGCTGCAACCAGGCATTTTTAAGAGTCTATAGAGAGAGTATGTTAATTGAAGCAGACCATGAAATACTGTAAGAAGATAAAATAGGCATAGACATAGGTACAAACCTACAATTTTTCTGCCTGATAGAAGATAGAATGAGCTAGGATTTTCATAGAATGCATCAACTACAAGCCACGTGCACTGACATGAACATACCTCATAAACAGCCAGATCAATGCCAGCATATGGAATGATTCCAAGTGTGTTAGGTACATAGCCCCTATAGAAGGCCCGCACTCCCTCCTTATGCAGAATGTGCTTGGCACAGTCTACCATCCCAGAGTACTGTCCTGTCTTACGTAAAGTAAGACGCGTCTTCAACACCTAGGGGACAATTGGAATAACAGTGTGTATAAAAAAAAGCTAGAAGGAAGAGAATGTGTGTAATGCTGGATAAATGACAAAAAACTGGATGATGATTATTTTGATTCCAGATAAAGGGGGCAGCAGAAAAAAATCTTTAAATAAACAGTTTCTAATCATTCCAATTTTCTCAATTTAATAGCACATAATGGCACAATCAGTACATTGGTATCCACCTCCATGTCCAATTTAAACACACAGCTGATATTCAGCTGCTTAATGGACATGCAGTGAAGCTTTCTGAAGGTGGCCACAGATCAAATATGTGTCACAAGCCCTGCTTATGAGCTTTAAATGGCATAGCAGTTTCCTTCTCCTAAAGACATTCAGCCTTTTTTTTTGCACTTTGCTCAGCTGTGACAGGCCTTAGGTGGCAGATATTTTTCTTATAATGGCCCTAGTGTTTCAGAGAAAGAAGGAATGCAGGATTATTCAGAGCACACTTCAAATCAAAACGAATATTCTTTTCTCTTTTTAGCACTTTTATGCTGTTACATATTTTAATACTAAACGCTAACTTGATTTAAAATGCAATACAAATAAAGATTATCTTGAGGTCGACTATAGCCACCTTAAGCATATTTTAAGTTCCCCTCTTTCTTTCCTCCTCCCTTAGTCACACTTTCTTACCTCCATTGGGTAGATGATAGTTTGAGCAGTGGCTCCAGCCAATGAGCCAGCAACAAACCTCTCCTGAACCCTCAGAGTGCCCCCTTCCTTGCTGCCTCGAATAAACCACTTTATCTGCAGATATGACAGAATTGGCATGCCATGTAATAGGAATTTATAAGACTGCAGGAGATCAATGAACAGGTGCAAGTCTTGTAAGTAATGGCCTAAAGAATGAGATGTAGTGGATAAATTAATTTGGAGAGGTTCAGATTAAATGGCAATAAAAAGCTGACATCAATAAACCAATTTGAACTAGTTTTATTGCCCACTGAAGTGTCACTAAATGGTCATTGTAATACCTACAATACCACTGTTAATTTCCAAAACTGTGGTTATACATTGACCTGTTTCAGTCATTTGATGTTCTCATGGGCAACTTATTAATTTTTTTCTCAAATCTGAGAATCGACACCCACAGAAAAAACACTGGATTTGATTTAAACCATCTGCAGACATTTACATGCATTATATACAACAATGCTCTATAAATGATCAGCAAGTGAAAATATCTTGAATATAGTTCATTCTGTCTAGTATTTAATATTACAAGATAACAAGAACTCACAGTAACTGACACATTAAACCAAATATAACTGTTATAATGAAGTGTAGAGACACGGGGTAGGACACAATCTCAAGGGTTTAAAGAAAACATGCTCTCAGTCACTAATGATGTCCATAGTACCTGGGCAAGCCATAATACCTGAAGACAACTTGGAATAAGAAGTTAGCCACCTCTAATGCAGTGGGTATTTCAGGTAGGGGAATTGGCGTTGGGGCACCGGGAGAGGGATGAGTTTGCCGGGAGAGTATGAGGTACTTTAAGACATAATGTTGTATAGTCTGGTGCATATTGGTCCACCAGTACTTGGATGAGCTTGTAGGTGCGTTTGACACCCAAATGGCCTGACCCAGGGACATTATAGGCCCAGGTGATCAGCTTCACTTTTATAGTGGGTGGCACTAAAGTCAAATGGGTTGGACAGGCTAAGGGGGTCCCTTATTCCTCCAGGGCCAATTTAATGGCTAACAATTCGTGGTCCCCCATATTATAAAGCCAAAGGATTAAGTCTCTGGGACATTGTAGCTCCAACTCCAGAATCAGAGGGATCCACCTCTACGACGAACTGTCTTTCCAGATCAGGATGTTGCAGGATTGGAGCGTAAGTGAATGCTGCTTTCAGATTGTTGAAGGTGTGAGCTGCACTGTTCCATGCCAGGCGTTTAACACCACCTTAGAGCAAATAAAGTGAGTGGACTAGCGATGACATTAAATGCCCAAATGAAATGCCTGTAAAAGGTTGTAATTTTGTGCATGGTACGGGCCACGTTGTTACAGCAGTTACCTTTTCTTTATCCATGGGAACACACTTCCACTTCCACACGTCCAATTACCTAGCCCCAAACTTTGATGATTAGCACATGGAATTCACACATCTCTCCCTTGACAGAGAGTTGGTTTTCTAGTGAGGACCTTATGGACAGGTTGACAATGCTGTTCAAGTGAGTCTGAATAGATCAGTTTTTCGTCGATGTACATGCCTGGGTTCAGATGTGGAACTTGCTGCACTGGCTGGTTCCAGGGTTACTGGATAAGTTGGCTTGGGTCGTTGGTGGAGTAGATTGTACAGTCTGATCGGCAGATCGATCAAACTATTGGGGCTGCCTCGTCCCTACAGGCTAATTTTGTGAGGATGTGGATCTTAAGTCCTAGAAAAAAATGCTGTCTTCAGTGCAGATTGCACATCACCTCAGTTTGGAAAGTTAATTTAAGCACAAGCATACAGCCAAGACTTGGTAATAATCCAAGACTGAGTGGCTTTAAGACAAGTGTCTGAATGTCCTTGAGTACCCCAGCCAAAGCCCTGACTTGAATCCTATAAAACGTCTATGGACAGATAGCTGAAATGGCAGTCTACAGATGCTCTCAATTCAATTCAAATGATTTTTTTGACATACACAGTTATATACAGTACAACCTGCAGTGAAATGCCTGTGACTGTCAGTCCACAAAAGTAACTAAAACAATAAATATACAGTGCCTTGCAAAAGTATTCGGCCCCCTTGAACTTTTCAACCTTTTGCCACATTTCAGGCTTCAAACA
>JAOVVF010000025.1:7870912-7885264 GCA_028565595.1 Duopalatinus emarginatus | reverse complement strand
AAAAAAAGTTTAAAATATCCAATAAATTTTGTTCCACTTCACGATTGTGTCCCACTTGTTGTTGATTCTTCACAAAAAATTACAGTTTCATATTTTTATGTTTGAAACCTGAAATGTGGCAAAAGTTTGAAAAGTTCAAGGGGGCCGAATACTTTTGCAAGGCACTGTAAATATAAAATATACAGAATATAGAAATATTTTTGCCAGGGCTGTCGAAGTTAACACGATAATAACGCATTAACGCGATCTTAAATTATCGTAATAAAAAAAATATAGTGCTGTTAACACAAATTCTAATTTGGCCCTGCGATTCACCCGTAGTTCATGTTGAGGCTTGTCGCGTGCTGCTTCAATAAGAGTAAGGCTGCGTCCGAAATCGCATACTTCCGTACTGAACAGTACGCAAAAACCGTATGCAAGCGTGACTAGTGTGTCCGAATGTGCAGTATGCATCAACCAGTACGTGAAAAGTTCCCGGATGACGTACTGTTTCAGGTTTGAGTGATGGCGAAAGATTAGGAAGTTTCATTTCAATAGTTTCATTTCTATTAAGAAGAGCACCATCTATGATGCATTTTGCAGTTCTAAAATACTTTTGTAAAGTGAGATTTCAGTATGCTGTAGCACTTACCATTTTCTTTTGTCCCAGCAGTTTTTAACAAGTACTTTTAGCATAACATGTGTTCACCATTTTAATTGTAACATTTCAGCCTTATTCATTTACATAGGTTTAAAAAAAATTGATTAATCGTGATTAACTATATGAAATTCTGAGATTAATCGCGGTTAAAATTTTTAAACGTTTGACAGTCCTAATTTTTGCAGATATTTACAAATGTGGGTTGTGCAAAATGTGCAAGTGGTTGAATGTTTTTATGTGCAATGTGTGCAAGGGTCGATATGTGCAAATGTGAATTTGTCCAGTGAAATTGTCCCCAGCAGTCACACAAGCTAGTGCTGTGTGTGAGGGAGTGTGGTGGTGTGTGTGAGAGAGAGTGGTGGTGTGAAAGTCTGTCAGGGAGTCTGTGTGTGGATTGTGTCTGTTTCCCAGTCCAGTGATCTAGTCATCTAGTCCAGCCATGATTTTGGTCTTCAGCAGCTAGTTCGGTATAGCGCATTTGTTTTGCCTTACTCCAACCTGGGTGGTTTGGTTTAAGGCCTCTTCTGAGACCTGATGTTACCACTGGTCTTGCTGAGTTTCATCCATTATACCTGACTACAAAATCTTTGGATTCATTCATTGTCATTTAAGGTCGTATTTTTGCACACTTGAACTCCTCCATAAGACTGGTGAGGGGCAGCCTGAGGACACCATCTCCATAGAGGCCTATGTTGGTAAGGCATTGCGGAGCCTCAAGCCACTTCTTGATGTATGCAGTGAGACCTCTCTCCAGCCTATCCACTCCGAAGATGGCCACAGCACTGGAGACAGAAGCCCAAACTGAATACACCAGAACTTTAGATTCCCCATGTTGTTACTGGCCTGTAGGCCACTTATGATGGGGATTGGGTCATCTCCAATGAAGAATCCCAAATAAGTGAGCACGCTCTTCACCACTGAGATGCTGCGTGACTTAGATGGTTAATTTCCATCTGGGCCCAACTGAAGTTCTCCTCAAACTTTTTGAGCAGTCTCATGGTGCATAGGATGGTGGTAGTTAGAGTTGTAATATCATCCATGTAAGCTCTGAGAGAAGGAAGGCGAAGATGACCTCCATTGCCTAGATCAGTGGTTCTCAACCAGTGAGGCGCGAGTAGGCTAGGATGAGGGGGATGTCATATTGTGAAGTGACCCGTTGGTGGTGGTAGAGAGGTTAAGGCCGCAGGGAGTGAAGAAGAGTGCGTGATCCGAGGGCGTGTGGCGCATGTAGGTGTGTCAATGACAGCTTGAAAAAGGTTGAGAACTGTTGGCCTAGAGGAAAGCCAGGGGAAAGATGGTACATCCAGCTATAATGCCTAGTTCCAGAGACTGCCAGAAGGTGGTAAACTCGGGTGTTGAGAAGCAGAACTGCAGATCCCAGAAGTAAGATACTGACCATGGCTATAATGTTGTTCGGAATGTGGAAGAAGGTGAAGGCAGACCACAGGAGACCATGGGACACTGAACCAAAGGTGTTGGCAATATCCAAGAAGATTACTTGGAGGTCTCTTTTCTCCAGCTTCACCAATTGGATCTGGTGACAGATCATGCTAGAGTGCACTAGGCACCCAGAGAATATTCTGGCCTTCTGTACAGAAGTATCAACGTACTGATTTCTTTTCAGGTGCTTGGTCATTCTCTGAGCAATGATGCTAAAGAAGATTTAACCCTTTATATTCAACAGGGAGACTGAACGAAATTGGCTGATGTTTACTGAGTCCTTCTCCTTCAGGATCAGGACCCCCCCGGGGAGTCTTCTTCTCCCATGCTGTTCTCATGAGCTTCCAGAGAACCCTCAGGACATCTGTAGCATTCTGGTACACTCTGCATAGGACTCCATTTTGTCCTGGGGCTGTTGCTGTTGCCTTGCCTAATAGACTGTCTTTTCCACCTCTTTCTACCTTGGAGGGCTAATCTCTAATTGATGTCCTGAAGGGGCAACTGGTGGTATCTTTGATGGGATGGTCTTCTTACTGCTTTTGGTCAGAGTGTGTTGCCCTTCCATGTCTTTCTTTGTTGTTTTTACAGCTCCACTTTTCTCCTTGTTGAAGAGAGTTGTCAGGAACATAAATGGATCTTTGTAGGACTGTGTTTTTGTTTGTTCCTTTTTCCTTCTGCGTTTTTAAAAATGTTCTGCCCTGCAAAGTGATGCCAGCCAGGTTTTAATGTCACTCTGAAGAGCACTTATGCCCTCCTTTTTCACTTGAGAGGCTTTTTCCCACCATATCCTGACTCCTTTCTTGAATATTTTTTTTTGCACCTCTTAAACCCCAAAACCTTCTCTTCTATGGGATACTGGTAGATGTCTCAGATTCTGTCTAACAACTGCATGATGTAGACCCTTCCTCTCTGAGACTAAAGTACCACACAATAATGGAGTGGGAGAGAATAATCTCAGTGATGCTCCAGGTAAAGTTGGCTGAGAGTTTCTGAGAGTATGAGCTCATTTCAGATTCCTTAAGAAATACGGTCTCTATATTTCTCAGACTATGTTGAGTGATTGGTTATGTGACTTCGTATCATTCACCCTGACATTTAACCTCATTCCAAGGCTTTTTCATCATTATCTGAAATAAAGCCAACTATTATGGTGTCATCTGCAAATTTGACCATAGTGTTGAAGCAGTGGATGGGGTTAAGTCATGACTGTACAGAATAAGGAGTATAGGGTCAGGGTCAGGATAAGGCTAAGAGTGGAGAAGGTGTAGTATTTAACCCTGACATTGTGGCTTGTTTGTGAGAAAGTCCAAAATGTCTGGTGTCCAGAACTAAGGTCCCAAGTTTTCTGGCCAGTTTGTGAAGAATTATGGAGTAAAAGTAGAACCAAAATCCACAAATAACATCAACTCACATATGTGCTTGGTTGGTCTAGGTATGTCACTGCCATGTGAAGTGCCATTGAGACGGCATCCTCCATGGATCGGTTTGATTGGTAGGCAAACTTATGTTTGTCTAGGTCTTAGGGGATGATGGTTGTGATACAAGAAAGAAAAAAACTCTTAAAGCACTCTATGACTTTCAGTGCCACTGGTTGATAGTTGTTAAAACAATTCACAGCATATTTCTTTGGGCTTGGGACAGTTCTAGATTGAAAGCATGTTGGGACAGCAGCTTGTTCTAGTGAGAGGCTGACTATGTTTGTGAAAACCTCCACTAGCTGGTGTCCTTCTGGAAATTCCATCTGGACCTGCTGCTTTGTCCCCGTTTTGGTTGTTTTAAACTGGGCTAAGAATTAGTTTAGTTCATCAGGTAGACTGATATTACTGGTCTGCAGAGTGTTGATCCTGTAGTATGTCAGTGCGATAATTCTATTTGACATGCTGCAAGGGTTGTTGTTTACCACAGTGAAATGTTGTCTGACAGTCCAAGGTGTGCTGATGGTTTTGCTTTGCTTGCCTGTGAAATGTTTGTGTGCACCTGAATGTTGCTGCATCTGGTGGGAAAAATACATGAGATGTAGCATGGTTAGTTACCTACTACAATAACAGTACCATCTGGTTTGCCGTCAGCTGGTTGTTTATAGCGTCATGGGCCCTGTTTTTTGTTTTTGTGGCTGTGCACCTTTGCTCTTTCCTGAGTCGTTTGTCCTATTTTCTCTGTACATGGAGCGACTGGCTTACTTAATAGCAGTGTTGGGGACTAAGCTACTCAGCTTAGTCTCTGTGATTACCATCACACAGTTGTTCATGTCATGTGAGATGATCTGTCTAAGTGTAATCTTATCCATCATGTTGGCAAGAGACCTGGAGTCGGCCAGAAAATATTCAGAACAGCTGGTCTTTACGGGTTAACCTGTAGTCTAGACTATAGCCCAGCTTTCTTTCCCCACTTCTGCTTTCTCTCTCTGCATTACCTGCATTTTCCATGTTCTCTACACTTTCAGGTATTGCAACACACTTTTGTCTAATGGGCAAAAGAGCAAGAGGTAAGTTGTATAGGCACATACACAGAAAAACACCTACTTGTTCATATGCCATAAACTTGATTGCAGACTCAGGAGCAATTTTGACAACATTTATGCCATTGCCCCTCCATAAGGACATGATGCCCCCTTCATGTACCATTCGCTGCAGTCCACACCACAGGCCAATGCCTGCTGTTCCATTAACCTGCAGCAACAAGCAAACATTATTAACAGAAGTTTTGAAACAGAAGTAGAAAATGCTGAAAGGAATTTGACAAAATATTCTTTTCTTGAAGGAAAACATTGTGTTTGTGTAATGGAGCAGTTTGTGTTCATTGACTAACCAATTACAGTGATTACTATCCAAACCAAAAGGAAAGATAATTTACTTTAATATAATTACTACAATACTTGCTCAAATGAAATACAATAGAAATCAATAGAAACTCTGACGAGATTGTCTGGTATTACCTGTAAGAAAACTTTAAGTCTGTCTAGTGGAGCAGTCCCAGTTCTGGATACAGCTCCTGCAATTGCACCTGCAACTAGCTGCCTCCAGACTAATCCTGCTTTTCGCTCACGTTCAGAAAATTCATCTGGTACTGTCAGGTGTTCTCCAATGTCAAGCATCTACAGAAACATATAGCAAAGGTTTTTTTGCCTAAAAGGTTAAAACAACAAATTACCTTGTGCTTTTGGGAAACTAACCAAAGAGTGCTTCCATAAGTGGGCAATTTCCTCAATGTTGTGCAATGGATGGAACAGGAAATTATCTCTCCAATTGTTCCAGTTTATGGTCATTGAGCCATCCCTGTCCATGCTGGAAATTAAGCAAACAAAATAAAGAGAGAAAACAGGGTTGCCAGTGCTCAAGAAAACTAATAACTAAGATTAAATGTGTGATAAGAGATTATTAATTACTAAAAAGATTTTTGGGTCTTTTCTTAATCACATACCTTTGCAGAATCCTAGAGGCCTGTTCAATCGATACTTTAATGCCCAGATTTTCCAAAGACTGCTGGATTTCCCTTGCATCTATATGACCTACATAATGGCAAAGCACATCGACATTAGATGTTATATAAACAATAACACAATGTTTCAATGATTAAAATGCCCCTGTTGCAAATTAACAAAACTTATGCAAGGTTTATTAATTTCCTCTGGGAGCACTCAGTCTAAATCTGAACACTATTCTCTTCTAATGTTGTTGAAGCCCTGGTTGCTTTAATGGTAGCCTGAAGCTTATATTGCTGGATTGGGCATTTCGTATCTGGCTCATGACAATGAAAACCCCAGTAGATTCTCTGTTGGGTTTATTCAGAGTTGGCTGGCCAATCAAGCACAGTAGTATCATGGTCAGAAACCATTTGTAGTTCTGGCACCAGGGGCAGAAAATGTACTTTCATCTGAAAAGAAGGCTTGGAACCAACAGTCCAGTTCTTATTCTCCTTAGTTCAGGTAAGACATTTCTGAATTTTTCTCTGGTTGTGTGTTAGGAGTGTCTTCATCCCTATTGCTCATGCACCTTTTTCTACCACCTTTTTTATTTCTGCTCATTACTCATATTTGTTACAGCACTCTGTGAACAGCCAGCCTGTTAAGGTGTCAATGTACCATTGAGTCAGCAGTCTTCCCCATGATTGTGAGTGCTGAACTAGACATGGTAGGCAAATAGTTCATTTTTTAGTTCACAAAAGAGTTTTTATTCCTGGTCCAATACCCTCTCAAGACTCAAAAATCTTTTTTTGGAACCGTACCTCCTTTTTTTGTTTTATTTGCTCCAATGCATGCCTTCTCAGCTATGTCAGTACTTGCTACTGATAGGCCTGGGATCAACAGTACTGATCCTGAAAACATATTCATGGTCACACTTAGATCACTGTTGTGTATTTTTCAATATGTCTTCTTAAACTGACGTGAAAGACAGAATAAAATAAATAATTTTAAAAAATATCAACAGCTCCTCTTAGAAATGTTCTACAATACGACCCACTAGGGGTGCAAATCGATTCCAATTTTGGGGTTCACGATTCGATTCAGATTCACATGGTCTATAAATTTTGTTTAAATTATGTGATTGACAAGATGAAAAGACAATGTAAACAAATAGAACATTTATTTAAAACAATAATTTTACTTAATCTTTTTATACCAAAAATAGCATTGCGCATTACCATAGTCCATTAAACTTTAACTGAAAATAAAATACAGACTCTAAAGTAATTGTGTGCTAGGCCGCTAGCAAGAGAGCAGGCTAACTAGTTTGCTGTACGGTGGCCTAGACGGTCCTCTTCTACGGTGACCGAGTTGACATGTAGTAGTGTTAAAAATAAAACTTAAGTACATTTTAAAATAGACTTTTGAGCATTTTGTATCGCCAGGACTAAGAATCGCAATTCTTTAAATTGAGCACTCCTATAACCCACCATTACATGTTAATGTAACTGTGGATGATATGGTTAGCAATATGAACTATATCTATTCCAAGATTTATTTAAGAAAATGTTACACCAGAAAAAAAAAAACTAAAAAAGAAGTCACTGACCACAAAAATGCAATGGAAGTATGAACAGAAAAAACAACTGACTGCTGTAACGTCATGATGTGGAGGAAGACTAAAATAATTCATCATTATTAAGTTCGTAAATTAAAAAAAAAAGGGTATTACAATCTACAACAGTGCAGTATAAACAGCGATAGAAATACTAAAGAAAACTTGTTAAATCCCAAATTATCTGATGGTTATGTCACAGAGGCAGAAATTACATAATACAAATAGTAGTACTTAACAGTAGATTTAAAGACAGACTCTAAGACAGAGCTTAGAAAAGTTTTAGATCCTTTTCCAACAATATTTTGTACAAGTGTTTACCAAACTTTACCAAATGCATTTAAAACAGCAGTTATAAGATCATTAAAAACATAACCTTCATTCCTTAGTTTAATAACTTCAGACCAATATCTAACCTTCCAAGTAAAATAATTGAACTGAATTCTCAGTTTCTCACACAACAGAAGAGTGCACACCATCTATATGTTGTAGTGATTATTTTATGATTTTTTAAAAACAGTTAAAAACATCAGAAAAAAAATATCATACTACTAATTTACAGCCAGGCAATTTGATAACTAACCATGCAGATGTCAGTATAGCTGTGTCAGTTCTGTAATTAGATTTTTTTTTTTAAACAACTGAACTGATTTCACTTGTTTCCTTATCAACAGTTCTAGTCTATTATGGTACAGTTCTAGTCTATTATGGTCTGCCATGCCTACTTCAATGAAAAGGTTCCCACTCTTTACTGGTACCTCGAATTATTAAAGCTACAGCCGGGAGCAGATCTTTCTCTTAGAAAGCCCCACAGTTGCACAGACTTTCAACTGGTGTTAAGGACTCCAACACAGTCTCAGTCTAGTCTGAAAAAAAACCAACGATTTGCTAAGTCAAGCATTTTCTTTTTGTAGTTACAGTCATAGATCTGGAGGGCTCATAGGGTGTTTTGGTAAACCGATAAACTGGAATGTTTGAATGCTGTCACTTGTTGATGATGAAATAGCTGGTTACTTTATGTCCCAGGATGCTGTCATGTCTGTGTTAAATTTTGTTTCTCCCTTGTAGTTATGCTGACATAGCTAGTCTTGCCAGAGTCCATGCAATGTTCATTTTCTGTAACCATTACATAAAAAAACATACCTAATATTCTGTGTTCTTCTTCTCTACCCTCTCTCTTTAAATCCGACTCCTTTCACCCTCTGGATCTGCCTGACCCACCCTGACACTAGGATGTCATCTGCTTGGAGTCTCATCATCAAGATCACTCACTGCTGCTGAGGATGAACCCATATGGACAGTCTAAATATCACCATGATAGACAGCCTAGAGACCATACATTTGGTTTTGGACTAAGACTGATATAAACAGTTATTGTAAAAAAAAAACCGAAGACTGAAATCTTCATCCGTCAAGTGACAAAATTCAACTGTTCAACTTCACATTAAAACCAGATTTTCTCTATACAAATTTGCATATATTTCTATATAGTAGGGATTATTTATAATTGCATTATTTATGTCACCCAAATGAGTCAAGTCAAGTAGTTTTATTGTCATTTCAACCATATACAAAGTTGTACAGTATACAGTAAAATGAAACAATGTTCCTCCAGGACCATGGTGCTACATAGAACAATAAACTACACAATGGAACGTAAAGTGCACGTGTGCAGTAGCATGTGCAATGACACAAGATGATTTACAATAAATACACAAGACAATGTACAATAAATACACCAGACATTAACACTAAATATAGGGAGGGGACAGTGCAGACAGCCCACTGGTAGTGGGAGCAGTAAGGTGCAGTTATGTCCATTTTCTTGTTCACATAAACATTGTGATTTTAGCAGCAGTATTGTCCATTTTTGGTAGAAATGTAAACAAACATTGTGTTTAAGCAGCAGTATTTGTCCATTTTTGGTAGAAATGAGAATATTGTTTGTCCATATCGGTATAAATGCAAACATTGTACTCTTTCATTTGTGTAGACAGATTTGTTTTGTTTTGTATCTTTAAGATGGTGCTGGTGTTGAGGGACCGGGTGAGATCCTCTGCCAGGTGAACACTAAGGAACTTGGTGCTCTTGACGATCTCCACAGCAGAGCCGGCGATGTGAATTGGAGTGTCATCACACCTTGTCCTCCTGAAGTCAACAACCATCTCCTTGGTCTTGTCTACGTTCAGAGACAGGTTGTTGGTTCTACACCAGTCCATTAACCTTTGAACTTCCTCCCTATATGCTGAGTCATTGTTCTTGCTGATGAGACCCATCACAGTCGTGTCATCTGCAAACTTTATGATGTGATGTTGCTGCACAGTCGTGAGTCAGTAAAGTGAACAGCAATGGACTGAGCACACAGCCTTGTGGGGCCCCAGTGCTCAGCGTTGTGGTGCTGGAGGTGTTCCATACTATCCAGACTGACTGAGGTCTCGCAATCAGGAAGTCCAGGATCCAGTTACAGAGGGAAGTGTTCAGGCCCAGTAGGTTCAGCTTCCTGATCAGGTGCTGGGGAATGATTGTGTTGAATGCTGAACTAAAGTCTGTGAACAGCATTCCAACATAAGTGTCCTTATTGTCCAAGTGAGTGAGTGCCAGGTGAAAGGTGGTGGATATGGCATCGTCCGTTGAGCGATTGGGATGGTACTCAAACTGCAGAGGTTCTAGTGAAGGAGGCAGCAAGGACTTGATGTGCCTCATGACAAGCCTCTCGAAGCACTTAATGATGATGGGTGTGAGTGCAACGGGATGGTATTCATTGAGGCAGGACACTGAAGACTTCTTCAGCACAGGTATGATAGTGGTTGCTTTAAGACACGTCGGGACGGTGGCGCTGCTCAGGGAGATGTTGAAGATGTCAGTGAAGACATCTGTCAGCTGGTCTGCACATTCCCTGAGCACCCTACCAGGAATGTTGTCTGGTCCAGCAGCTTTCTGGCGGTTCACTCTACGTAGAGTTTTCCTCACGTCAGCTGCTGTAAGGCACAACACCTGGTCGTCAGGAGGAGGAGTGGTCTTCCTCACTGCCACGCCGTTCTGTGTCTCGAACCAGGCGTAGAAGTCGTTCAGCGCATCTGGAAGGGAGGCATCACTGTCACAGGCAGGTGGTGTTGTCCTGTAGTTGGTGATAGCCTGGATGCCCTGCCACATGCGCCACCACCGTCTCTGAAGTGTCTGTGGATGCTCTGGCCATGTGCATGCTTTGCCTCTCTGATGGCCCGGGACAGTTTGCCCCTTGCTTTGCTTAGGGCCGCTTTGTCTTCTGCTTTGAAGGCGGAGTCTTGAGCTTTTAGCAGAGCATGCACCTCTGCAGTCATCCACGGCTTCTGGTTGGGACGTGTGGTGATGGTCTTGAAGTGCTAACAGATGAAGTGTACTCCTCCAGTTCTGTGGTGTTGCTGTAGGTTGCAGCCTCCTTAAACATTTAAGCAAGGATATCTCAAGGTTTCTTCTTCTTGTTTTTCCCTCCCACTATCGCCCCGGATCATCAGGGATAAAATTTATATTATGTAAAATCCGGATTGCATATACTGAGAAGCTGCTGTGGGACAAATCTATTGTTAAAAGTGCTATACAAATAAAATTGAATTGAATTAGACTAAACTGAATTTAATTGAAAAAGGTGTTTAGAGATCTTGGTGATTTAGGTGTTATTCTAGACTCTGACTGTACATTTAAACCACATATTATTAATATTACCAAAACTGCTTTTTATCATTTAAGCATGACCTTATCTCTTTCAGCACAACACCAAGAAATTGATCTGTGCTTTTGTTTTCTCAGGGCGTGACTATTGTAATGCATTGCTCACAGGACTTCCCACAAGTACAATAAATATAAACAACTACAACTTGTGTAAAATGCAGCAGCGTACTTGATTTGTCTAGAAATCAAGATCGTACTACACCAGTCCAAGCACTATGCCCCTGGCTGCCTTTTTATGTCCATATTAAACTTTTTGAACAGTGCTGGCATCTTCATATTCCACATATCAAACTTAAAAAGAGTGAAGAGGCAGCTTTTTGTTTTTATGCTCCAAAGGTCAAACACTCTCTGTAATTGTTTTAAAACAACTTTTAAAAACACATTTATTTAACTTAGTGTTTAGCTAATTAGTCTTGTTTTTACAATATTATCACTTTTTTTATGGAGTTTTTATTCTAATATTGGTTTTACTTTGTTATATTTGTATTGCATTGTTTATACTTTTATCTTGTGAATTTATTTATATTATTTATATTTTCTGTGTATCACAATTTTGAGCTGAATTTTAATATATATATGATGCTAAACAAATAAAGATTATTATTATGATGATGATGATGATGCTTGAAAGAGTTATGGGTAAAAGACGAAGAAAATGTCTAGCAGCAAAATGGATGGACACAACCTGAGAAATCATGAATTTGCCATTCAATAGCCTGCAACCTAAACAGAAGACAGGATATTCTGTATAAGAGAAACTCTACCCATATGGTCTCTAGGAGTTGGAAAAGACTCGATAGCACTTAATAATAATCAGAATACTAACATAGTTTTTGATTTCTGACATTCGGGTGCCACTTTATTTAAATTAATTTAATACAATTTTATTTGTATATCACTTCATCTTTATAGTATTCATGGAAACGGCAGCCAGACCATAGAGAAGATCAGTGGCTACACTGTTTTTGCTTTCATTTTCGTGAACATTATACAAACCGTCATTGTTGTTGTCCAGACTATGGAACATGAGCCTGAGCTCTTTCTCATGGGTGCGCAAATACTGAGTGAATTCCTCAAAGTCCAGCTGTCCATCCTGATTGGTATCACTTGCATGCACAATCTGCAAAAATGAGAGAAATCAGTCAGGCAGGAGTGAGAAGTAAGAGTGAGGCAGGACAAAGTAGCCATGGTGAAAGAGGAAGAAGAAAGACTAAAAGGCAAAAGTGAGACATGAATTGTGTTTTGTGAAGGACAAAAGGCTAGGCAAGTCATATTGAAAAAATATGACACTGGTTTAAAAACATCAGCATATGCATTAATTACAATTAAACTGTAATTTATATTGCTCTTAAAGCTCCAATAATTTGTACATTTTAATATGTATCAAGAATTTAAGAAGAAATTAACAAAGACTTAACTTTCGACATGGACGTGGTAACTCAATTCACACATTATATAAAAAACAAACTATTTAATGAGTATTAACTGTGATACCATTTATTATATGGCTGTTTGAATCATTTTTGTATGAAAGAAAAAGTGTATGAAAGTGCCACACTGTGATACGCAGCTTCTCTTTAAATGTACTGAGGCCTGGTGGCAGTTGCCCAAGTACATTGTGGACCAGCGTTAATCTCTCCTCTTGAATTACAGCACATGACTAACCCAGTTTACATTAACTATTATTTCCCATCCCGACACTGGTTAATACTCAAGGACATCCTTAGTGGATTCAGCCAGTATTCAGACCTTGGTTGAACAAGATCTGATTTAAAACAGGCTTTGGAAAGGTGCTGGAAGGTGAAAGTGTATTCGCTGGAAGGTACACACACGTCTAATAATACCTAGGCTTGTAACAGATATAAATCTGTGTAGATCATCAGGGTGGGGATCTGTCAAGTGGAGGATTACATTAGGCAGCAAGTGAATAGTCAGTTCTCTAATTTGATGTGTTAAAATCAGGAAAAATGGGCAAGCGTAAGGATCTGAATGACTTTGACAAAAGGTCAGTTCCACAAAATATCAACAGAAGGATCTGTTGCTAATGTCTTGGTGCCACAATCAGAGGTCTTGTGGTGTCTATGTCTTGAGAGGTGAGAGCTGGTTGGGCAGCTGGTGTTAATGGCTTATCTGTGTATATCTGGAGATTTCAACCATGCTTCTCTTCTATGTTCACATCTACCACGACTTCAGAAAGTTTGCAGAAAGTAAAAACAAGAGTGAACAGAACAATGGATCTGCTGTATGTCAATCCTTAGACATCTTTATAGCTTAACACCTGATCCATTGCATACCCCTGTATAAGCCCACGGGACAGCACAAGTGACCAAGAGGACAGTAAGAAAATGATCTCCTGAGGTTAATACATTACTCAAGAGATGACTTAAGGTTACTAACTGGAATGTGTTCTATGTTTTACATGGGGGGGACATAAAAGACTTATATTAACTTTTGTGGAAACAGTCATACCCTCTAAAATTGGATGTTGCTTTCCCAGCAATAAACCAAGGTCAGTAAAGCGCTAAAAAACCACCAGCGCAGCATTAACTGGGCAAATTAACTTAATGAATTATTTTGATTACATGGTTTGGTAACAGGCCCACTCACCCACTTGCACATTGCCCTAGTTGTCTCTGGACAACAGCAGCTCATTCATTCAGCAGTCTTTATTCCTTTACACACAGACTCTTACAACGCACACCTCTTCTCACCTACTGCTATTGTCTCCACCCACACTGAACAGGGCAGTGGTGGTACTGTAGCAGGTGGAGATGAACTGAACTGAACCAGTTTGAGCTCCCGGAAAGCAGTTGATTTTTTGTGTTTGATAGCAGAGCTATACCGAACTGAAGAGCTGGAAAGGTACTGTTGTTTTTTTGTCCACTGTGTCCTTGAGCTGCCTTGTGTCACACATACATTTACTGAAAATGAAAATCACTTTTCATAAAAATTCTTAAAAATTACTCAAAAGATATTATTTACCATTTAGAAGAATCATTATAGGGCATCATATTGTAATCTCTGGAGAATGAGAATCACTCACGGTACTCACGGTTTAGCATAAATGACCTGTCAAGTTACCAGCAGCAGATGGTGTTTTCCGCAATGTTATTTGAACCACACAAACTTGTGGTCCCATCTGTGTTTAGCAACCCCAGTGTTTTGCAGCACTCTGTTATTTGACTCATAGCCTGAAGTGCTGTCTCTGTTATAACCTTGCCCATTGCATCTAGAGTTAGCCTTATGTCTTTAAGAGCTAGGACCAAATGCACCACTGTATTATACTTACACTCAATAGTGTAGCATATGTCTGGCAAGCTAATAAGGCAGCTCATCTCTCTAACATGGACACAGATCCCAAGCCTAGGGTTACCGCATGTGCCACTGTAGTCAGTACACACAGGTAGCACCTTCACTGCACTCTTAAACATACATACAGTAAGTGTATGCGAGGCAGATGCACTAAGCCCCCCAAAGCTTTGCACTTCATTGCACTGCTGTAACTCTTGCATGAGGTCATACAGGCTTTTTCTAATCTGTGTTCCA
>JAOVVF010000025.1:7851276-7861383 GCA_028565595.1 Duopalatinus emarginatus | reverse complement strand
ATTTCTTGATTTACTTGTAAATAAAGGGGAAGAAGGTGTTTCTAGCAAAAAGGGGAAGCAGTGAAAACCAGGCCTTTATATATATATATATATATATATATAAACTAAATAAACAATGAATGAAGTAAAGAAAGTCAGGATTAGGTAAGATGTATTATTATTATTATTATTATTATTATTATTATTAATAATAATAATAATTTTTGAAAATCTAAAATTGTTTTGTACTGATTTAATAATGAAGAATTCATAAGATAAATGTCAAATGTAAAAATTTTATAGATAGATAGTCCATATATATACTACAGTTTTTAGGGGTCCACCAATTCTGCAGTGCTCCACATAATGCCTAATCATCAAAATAACCTTTGATATGCCTTAACATTTAGGCCTAATATTCATTACAGCACAATTCTGCAACTTTTTAAGGTTTTGTAATGCCATAAATATACTAGATACTTTAAACCCTAAAGTTCTTGCCATGTAATTTGGTCCTTATGCACTATAGTGTAAATAAGAAAGAACCTCTTGTTACTGGTGAGGACACTGGATCAGCTGGGTGTACTGATGGGATATGGGGTATGTCAGAGAAAAGAGCTTTGTGGGGGGAGGGTTGAAAATACATTATCTGCATCCAAATCAATAGACCTAGGAGAATAGGACAGGGGTATAGAGAGACATTTTGCTGCATGTGTAATCTTTATGATGGACCTTTACAATATCCTAGTCTCAGTTTGAGACTAATGATGTTTATAAGAAATCTAGAAAATCTAACAAAATCATAATTATCAACATTATTATCCTTATATTTGTAATCATGGTAGTTGTACTATCTGGATGTCGTGTGCCAATAGCAATAACGGTTTAAAAATCCTAAAGGAGACAGCTAGACAAGACTATTCGAGCATCCGGTGAGGAAAATAAGGGTTGTTGATTACCAGCCTTTTACTCTGGATCACTCTCTTTATTGGTTTTGTCAGAGTTCCAATGCTTTTCTAACAGCACCACTGAGACCCATGTAATTGTTAACTCTTGCCACGAGGTGGCAGAAAGGAACTGACATCCAGACATTCTCCATGAAGATCAAGACCAGACAAACCATTAACTTGACTTATGACCTTCATTATTGAGTTTAATATTTCGCATGCTGCTATAGTACTCTATCACACAGGATTTGTCCCCTGACTTTGCTTTGTGTGACAAAATTACAACCATTGGTTGGCCTGATAGACCACACCGGATTTACGGCTCTGACCCAGATCCATGTCCCACTGCCCTAGGCAAGTGCAAATGCACCAAGATGCCCATCCTGTTCTCACGCTAAGGGGTTGGGAGTTTGTGTATGTTTGTGTGTGCATGTGGGAAAGAGAATGGGGGATAAAAAGTGTTCGTGTGTGTGTGTGTGTGTGTGTGTGTGTGTGAGAGAGAGAGAGAGAGAGAGAGAGAGAGAGGTGATGACAGTGACACACAGGTGGTTCCTTGTCTGTTAGGTAGTAATGCTTTGACCTGCTTTGTGTCTCCAGTCTGTTTGCCTTGAATATCAGCCAGTTTATGTTCCTTCTGTCTGTTCTGCAGCATTGTGGTTTCTGAATAAGGCAGTAAACCTACCCACACAATCATGCCTTATACATGCAAACAAGCAGAGGAGGTAAATAGGGTAAAAGGGTATGGTGTACATAGGGTACATATGCTTTATATTAAGTTACATATGATTATAATTATATAAGAAAATGGCATGTAAAATGGCATGTTACTGGAAGAGAGGTCACAGAAAAAAGATTAAAAATGACTGTTTTGTGCTGAAAGGAAGGCTACTGTAACAGAAATGCCATCTTCATAAGTTTCAAAGGTTTATTTGTCACATACACAGTCATTCATGGTGGAAAGTTGAATATAGTTCTACAAATAGAAATAAAAATTCACACCTAAGAATAATTAGAAATAGAAATGATAAAATATTTTAGAAAATATTTACAGAATGAAAAAAATGTCTTCCTGCGCAATGTGCACCATGTGCAGGAGTCTATATGTGCAACTGCAGTGGAGATGTGCAAACAAATCAGCTGTCAAAATATGGGGAGCAGAAAAGCAACTCATAACATATCACACCATGACACTTTTCAGGTTTGACTGGAAATGAGGAAGGGAGGCTTGGCACAATTCTTTTCTTTTGCTTTTTAGCCAATTTATACCTATAAATATGCACAGACAGACAGACAGGCACACACACACACACACACACACACACACACATACACACACAGTTCTGTGATGCTCAGCTTGTCTCTCCCCCTTTACTCTTGCTGCAACTCACTGAATCCTGAAACACTCATTAGCAAAAAATCTCCTACAGATATACGTCATTCTCATTCATTTTTCCAGGTCCACCCTCCATTCACAAACTGGTGTTCCACCACACATCTGCCTCCACATTCCCCCGTTGCCAACTAACCCCCAACACCCCCAGTGAAGACAGAGAAAATCTTCCATAGGCATCTGTGGCCCCAGCCTTTGGAGCACCTCAAACTTAAATAGCTGAAGTGCCAGATAAGTGATCCGCGCTTTGGTATCCTCATAAGTTGCCCATAGGTTCATAGGTTCAAGTTTTTGTGCACCTGTTGCATACACAATGACTTGCCATAAAACTGTTATACCAGTCTAATACTTATAGACTTAATACAGTCTAGACTACAGGGCATGAACTCCGACAGGGTATGGATTTCATGAGCGTGCAGAAATATTCTGTAACCATGAACATCATATTTCCTAACCCTAGTGTTTGCATTCACCATTATGTGTGTTTCACTACACAGATGGGTTAAATGCGGAGGTCTAAGTCCTGTGTGTGCACAAGCACAGTGGTCAATGCGTCATTTCACTTTTGGTGTCTTGATACAACTGCACACTTTTAGAGGTCCTTCAGAGGTCTTGCCATGATGGGTCATGGGTATTTTGGCAGCTGTTTAGGCATGCAGATTTATTGTTAAGGCTGAATCCCAATTCCAAGTGTCCTTGGAATATTTTTAAGGGTTTGATTGAATTGCTTGATCAGGCCATCTGTCTGGTATGGTAACTACTGACTTGATTAAATCCATAAGATTTGTATAGCTCACAAAGTGGTGTATGACATAAATGTGATGTCAGTCAGGATCAGTCAGGATCTCGTTCATGGTCCCAAACTGGGAGATAATTTTGAAGCGCGCTTCCGCAACACCTTATGCTGAGATGGTACACAAAGCACAGCTCATACAGTCCATAAACATTTGGCTAATAGAAATAGGCCGTGAGACCATTCAGCATTTTGTCCTGACCTAAATGCTTGGCTATCGGATTATTATGAGCCATCTGGAATAACATTTCCCCACACCACTTAGATGGCAATAACTGGGTTATTTCTCTTTTGAGAATCTTTAATAATGGTAAAATAGATGAAGGAGACTACAGTGTCGGGCTAAACCCACTGATCAGTTGCTTTCACTTGGTCATAGACATGCCTGACTGTTTCTTCTGGTGTCTGCTACTTGAGGAAATGCTGAAGGAGAAATCCCCTTAATGGTAAGGGACAGGTCCTTCCCCACCTTTCATATCTTTCTGACATGAAGCTGACATTGATGTCCAGAAAACGGGGGAGGGAGAACCTGAGTTTGGGGGAAATGGCTCCTGATTTACATGGGGTGCAGGAACCAGGGATGGTAGGAAGAAAAAATCAGCATCGAGACATGCTGCCAAGTGGTCCTCAGCCAGATGGACAGTTTTGTCTAGTGATGCTGGATGGTGGCACTGGAATCATACCGCTGTTCCCCTCCAGTAGCTGGGCAACAAACTGCTCGAGCAACACTAGGATGAAATCCGTCCTTGGCTGTTGAATGTTTAATGTTGTGAAACATCTGTAACATGAGATATTTCCAGTTACTCCTTCTATAATAACAATAAACCGTCCCTCTGTCACCAGCCTCTTTTTTTTCCTCTATTTTGATATTTATACAGAAAAAAATGCAGATTGTTATGTTTCTGATAAACCACAACACTCTTAATCGTGAAAACTTTCCCATGGCAAAAAACCTTGAGCTTTACCTGTGTAACAAAGTGCTGACACTGGAGACTCCTTCCAAAAATGCTAAGTAAACATTTTCTCACAGAAAGCTTTACAATATCAGCAATTAGACAAGTCTTTGAAATCTGTCCACATAGAGTGTCTGCCCTACCCTCCACACTCGTACAAGTAGTTGCTGAAAGAATGATCACGTTTTAGAGCATTAATGGAAATATTACAGTCACAACTGTTGTCGAAAAAATGTGTCATAGAGAATTAATCGATACCTTCTGACCATGTGGTATTGCACATTTAACAGCAGTGAGGTGTAGAAAATATACAGTGCCTCCAGAAAGTATTTACTCCCCCCATGTATATTTAGTACAAATTAAATTATGAGAATTATTTCTGAATTA
Source organism: Duopalatinus emarginatus (assembly GCA_028565595.1). Taxonomy (NCBI): domain Eukaryota; kingdom Metazoa; phylum Chordata; class Actinopteri; order Siluriformes; family Pimelodidae; genus Duopalatinus; species Duopalatinus emarginatus. The sequence continues at coordinate 7,856,934 of JAOVVF010000025.1, read as the reverse complement.
TTTGAAGAGAATAAAACTCTAAAAACTGCAAAGTATTCACCTGCTCAGTGTGAATTGTTTTGCAGATTCAAGTGGTCTTAAGTGTGTCTTTATGAGCTTTGCATTTACATTTATGGCATTTGGCAGACACTCTTATCCAGAGCGACTTACTAGTATTACAGGTAGGCCAGCGTAGTGTTAGGAGTCTTGCCCAAGGACCCTTATTGGTGTAGCACAGACTGGCTGCCCAGATCGGGAATCGAACCCAGGCCTCTCACATGGGAGCCTAGTGATGCACATTTTGATTTTAGCATTTTCTTCCATTCCTCAATGCAAACTTCTCCAACACTGGAAAATGTTGCTAAAATCCTCAGATGAATTTAAATCTGGGATTTGACCCCATTTTAAAGCACAAACCTATTCTTTTTCTTTCACAGATCTTCCAGTTGCATGTTTTGCTTTGTGCTTATATTAACACATATTTTCACCTTAAATTCAAATACCTAGGTAACTGGAACAGGTTATTCCCCAAAACAATGTTCTTATATATTTGGCTCCATCCATGTTTTCTGTGATGGCAACAAGCTTTCCAGTTCCTCCTGCTTAAAAATCTGCATGATGCTACCACCAATTGCTTGATCATAGGAATAGTGTTGCTGAGTCTTTAGGCTGTATTTGGTTTGTTTTAAACCAAATCAGAAAGGGCTGATGATATTGTTGATAGCTGCACATGTTCTCATGTTTTAGCCACTAAGTCTGTAACTGTAGAGTGTTGCAGCTGGAATCTTGGGTACATTTCGGACAATTGCACTTCATGCCCAAGCACTGAGGTCTGATCCTGTTAGTGTCTTGGCTGTGCCATATTTTTTCTACTATTATATGATGGATTTCATGGCACTCCTAAAAAGATTTAAAACATAGGCCCTTTTCACATTTTTTCATTCTTTCTGCAGACGTATGTGTTGCAGCATGTATTGCTGCTTCCGCTAAAAAAAAAAAAAAACTAAGTAAAATAAAAAAAAATTTGGTCGACTCCAAGAACAAGAACTATTACAGTGTGTTCGATTTTTGACACAAAGCCTTATCAGCCTTATCTCAGTTTGCATGTCTTTCCAGCTGTTCAGCAGAAGAGAAAATGGATGCATGCAGTTAATTGAGATGAAGGGACACAATTTGTCATATGTAGGGGAATTACCTTTGTGCATTTCACTGCTGCTGACAACAAGTTCATGATTGAAAGTTGGTCTTGTTCCCAACCACTTTCAATGGAACAGTTTTAATGTTTCCTCTTAATGGCTGTCCGCATTTAGGAGAGCAAACCCACGGTGGGGAGTAGATGTTCATATGTATGCCGGTTGGGTCTAAGTGTAGTTAACTGTTAACCTTAAGTATGTGTGTGGCTACTCGTTCTTACTCATCGATCGCTAGAATCTAGCTCTTTCAGCTTGCTGTTGACTATATTGGACTATAACGCTTAGCATAGCATTCTCTTTGTGAGTGTCAACTTGTGTGCTAGATAACGTTAGCAACAGCTAACTATGAATAAATAACATGTACTGACTGCTTGATCTAGCTATCAAGTTATCACTCTGCAGTACAACTGATGGAATGGAACTATAATAGTTACAAACAAAGCTAACATTAGCTGAAGCTACCTTACTTTGAAAGCTATAAAGGAATTCTTATACAAATAATTTGCATGCGTTATTCAACTTTAAATTGTTCATTGTTGAGTGTTCTCCAACTATCCTTTCACTCTCTATATAATTTCACTCTTAACTATAATTTCACTCTCAGCTGTGATGACAAAGATGAAGTAAAAATATTCCATGGCTAGCTGAAATAATACAAATTCCAGTAGTTCAGGAATATGGGATTTTTTTTACACCGTCCACATAATTCTGATTTTTTTTCTGCATCTTTTTTTTCTGGTAACAAGTTCCAAGGAAGTTCCTTGGTCTTCATGACAGCAGGACTGATTTGATCTGTCATTTTATTGTATTGTGCAAGCTTCCATCTGCACACAAGTAGATCTAAAATAATAGATTTAAAATGAACACAAGTGTACTCTGTTAAACATATGTAGTGTGAGCTTTCGATAATTAAACATTACTTCTAATTTAGTTTTCTTTAAAAAGACGATGAATAATGAACAGTAATTTAAAAAATCCCAATCCTATATTTTCACAGTGATATCTAAAGACAGAATAACACAATTGATTTCATTATTATCCAACACTGACTTCACATGACTGTGTAGCTGGATCTATGTAGACTGTGTAGACCCCAGATCAATAGCTAATTCACTTCTAGTCCTTAGAAATGTGTAATCCATAGCGAGCAATTAATCAAACCTGACCAGCAACCCTAATGTTTGCATATTTATATACTGTAATTCATCATATTTATTACTAATGTAAATGGTCATTGCCAAATTGCCAGTCACAAATTTGTTAAATGCAGCTTTACATTATCTCTGGATTTCTAAAGAGAAAATGTTCTCTATATAAATATATATACTTGATGTTGCTAGTGATGACCTCCAATGCTCAGTGGCCTTTCACTTGAATGTAATAACTGTGGTATTGAACAGTGTTGTAGCTCTGCAGTTTTTATGTTATCTCTTCTAGTTTTCATCACCAAATTAATGCATTTCTGTAGCTGTTCAATGAAGTTTCCAGGATTAGATATGTACATTACCAATCAATAATGGATTATAATTAATAAGAATAAAATTAAGAATAAAATATCATTAAGAATATAATTAGTAAATATAGCCAACAAGGGCAACATCTTCTTCTGAGGCCATTCTTTTGTTGTGCTTTTCAGCTGTCTAAGTGAGGCTTGTAGATTTTATGCCAAAACATATTCATATTTAGAGCTAGCCATGATTCCCTGTATCTTGCCTAAAGCTTCAGTCTCAGCTGAAGAGAGGCAGCTTCATAACATAATCACTTCAGTTTGTTGAAGTGTGCTTCTTTTAACCTAAAAAAAACCCCAAGTGAGTATGTTTTCAGTTTACTTTTTATGTACTTATCAGTGATATACTAAACACAATACTGAAGTATACTTGGCTTATACTTAAGAAAAGCATAATCAAGAAGTCTTGCCTTATACATAAAGTTCAAGTATACTTGAACTACTGTAGTTTGGGGTGGAATAGCTTAGAGTAAATAATACCTGCATGGAACTGAACCTAAGTCTACTTAAAGTACAGTATAAGGTATATTTCAAGTATAAAAAAGAATACGTAAATCTAGTAGTATACTGTGAAGTGAAAAATTATATATAATGTATGAAACTATTAATATTAGGTTAAGTTCACTTAAAGAAAACGTACAAGTATTCTTGCAGTATAAAAATTACTAGACTAATAGTTTACTGAGAGTATACTTAAAAGTGTACTTTTAAAAACTAAAAAAGTGCTATGTAACTAGTAAACAAACAGTATATCTGTTCACATTTAAGTTCACTTTTAGTATAGCTGAAAGTGTAGTACAGATGAAAAAAAGTTGCAATACAAATGAAAACTTTACTTTACTACTACACTTACACCTAAAGTATACTTAAAAGTATACTTTTATAAATTAATAAGTGGGCCAATTTAGTCCCAAGAAGTACTAAAATAGTACACTTACACCAAGTACATTCATATTAGTATACTTAAACATAAAATATAGTTGGGAAATATACTCAATTATACCACAGTTAGTTCCGACCCTACAATCTGACTGGCCGAGAGACGCTGTTATTACATAATAATGGCACTGGGACCGAAGCCACATACACATGTCCCCCTAGCGACAATGGCAAGCCAAACACCGCAGCTATAAACAAACCAGCAACATCTGACAAAATTAATTATAGTGAGTTAATAAATCCTATTTTATGAATGGATGTATTTGTGTTTATTATTATTATTTATTACTCTTTATCCTAAAATCTATCAATAAACGGTGATAACGGAACTGTGGTATAATCGCATTAATACACTCGAGGGTCATGAGATATCGTGAGATATTGGCACTGGTGTACTGATATGTGGCCACAGCACACCAGTGCCAATATCTCATGATATAGAATGAACCTTGAGTGTATTATTGCTTAAGTTTACTTGATAAAATGTACTTTAAGTATACTAGGTTTTTTTTTGGTAACGGTTTATTATAGTAGTTATTGTACATTTAACCATGATTCTAACCTGAAATACAAAGGTGCCTTATGGTAAGTACATGTATACTATAAATCTGGTTGCACTATTGTACCATATGGTATACTGCAGTAACCACGTCATGGTATGAATTTGTGTCCTTTGGGTGAAAAGTCTTGTTTTGCAGCAAACATATTTCAGCCAAATGTATGTGTCCTGCTGTTGTTGTCATAGTTGTCCTAGCCACGCTACTCCATAACCAGACATGTAAAGAAGATGGGAAATTGTTGTCACATGCAGGGAGTAAACAGTACTTGAATGTAATATTGCCATTGGTATCTGCCATTCCTTTTTTTTTTGTAATATCATTGAAACATGAGACGTACCTTTCAGAAATAAGGTCCTGGACATGCTTTGTAAGCTCCTTGAGGATGATGGCTTTGGCACAGAAACTTTCAATCAGAACCACTTCAATGATGACAGGTGTATGATTATTACTATTGTACATGAGTTTGATTGTGAGTGCTTGAGCACAGTCCCATTCCTCATTATAATAGTGTGCACACATTTATGCAACTAGGTAGGTACGTATTTTCTTTTTCTTTTCCCCCTTATTCCCCCCTTTCAATGATTTTTGCATCACAAAAACCTGCAATTTAACTCAAGTGTTTAAAGTCTTTACATCCAGTATAAATGTTTGTCTTTCCATACGTTACTTCTTTCTTTTCTTCTTACTTCTATGAAAGACATGGAAGGTTTAATTTCCATGATAATGATAGGGGAAGGTGATACAGATAGCAGGCCTTATGAAAGAGACAGGCTTTATGGCAACAGTAATATTATGTACCATATAGCTTCAGGTAAACACCTGCACTGTTTATGGCAGTGTTTAATCTTGCCAGAGACGACAACACTTCAAAGAAGGAAGGGGAAGAGGGGAAAAGAAGTTATTTAAGTATGGAAAACCAAGCAAAGTGAAGTAGGTTTGATCTTGATAAACATCATACTGCCAGCATGGGCACCATAAAAGCAGTATACTTCAAACGATGCAAGAACTAAATGATAAAGACCCGCCAGTGAACATACAGTCATAATTATACTCAAAAAGACTAGAGCTGATGTTATGACCTTAACAACTATGTGATATTTAGACCAGTCACAGACAAGACTAGATGAGTCTTTGAAATTACTAACAATACTGCTTGCTGCTCTGATTTTTGTTGTATTCTGAGGTCTGTTAGTCCAGACCAACCTGAAATCACTGGGTGCAAGGCAGGAATACCCCCTGGACAGGGCACCAATCCATCGTAGGGTACATACACACATACACACATGCACTCACACACACATCTAGGGGCAATTTAGCATACCATGTGTGGTTTTTTTTGGGTGGGTGGGGGGACTCCCGCAGCCCCTAATCCCTGGAGCTGTGTAGCAGACACACTACTTGCGGTGCCACTGTGCTGCCTCATCAGGTGTTCTGAAAGTTCTGGCTATAATTCAAATGGCTGTTATACAGACTTTATTTG
>JAOVVF010000025.1:7798092-7810125 GCA_028565595.1 Duopalatinus emarginatus | reverse complement strand
TATGTTTACTTGTATATGTGTGTACTATGATCTGCCTGAGAAGTTGAATATGTATAGACTAGTGACCTTGAATGTTGTTATTATTGTAACGGCTGCCTGTTTGTTGGGGGGTGGGCTGTTTGTTTGCTGTTTGTAAAATTAACAATATTTGAAGGAAGTGTAATTATTCACAAAATTTGTAATGCAATATTCCTTCAATAAAAAAAAGGGGTAGGAAAGATACTTCATAAAAAACGGATGCGGTTAATTAGATTGATATCACACTGAAGAGATTAAGCTAATGACCGCAAACCTCACTGAAAGGCCATAGAGTGTGCTGAAGAGGAGAGTCCAGAGGAAAGAACTCAGGACCCTGGAGAATGTCGATGCTATACTGAGAAATAATCTCAGGTTTCTCCTGCTCTCATCAGGCATTATATAGAGAATTTAGAGTGTTTGTGTTGGCAGAAAGGAAGCTGAACACAAGTACAAAATGCAGGAATATTGCTTTCTTAAAAATATTTTTTTTCAACTGAAGGAGACTTTCAGCGCTATAAGACACAAAGACATTCATCATATCTATGTTATTAAGGGTACCGGTGAGACTTGATCTTACTGTAAAGCACACACCTGAAAGTACTGTACAGCTGATGACTCCTCTGTCCTGTCGCTGAAAACTGAGTGCTCGTTCACATGGCCACGGCAGTTCTTCAGCAGATTGTAGAACGAGGAGAAATCTGAAGCAGGTCAAGAGATGAAAATCAACTGCATACATTATGTTGCCAAATGTTTTCGGACACCTGATCATCCTGTCCATGCATGCTTGTGCGATATCGCCCTTCAAGATAACCACTACTCTCCTGGGGAGGCTTTCTACTAGATTTGAAAGCACGTTTATGTGGATTTGTGGTTATTCATCCCCAAAGAGCATGTGAGTACTGATACTGATGCCAGTTTGTAGAGGGCGTCGAGATCAGGACTTTGTGCAGGCAGCTTGGGTTCTTATATACCAATCATTGAGTGTGCTTTGTGCACAGGGGCATTGCCTTTCTTTAGTTCCACTGAAGGAAAACTACAACTATAGCCTACATCCTAAACGATAAACCATTCTGAGTGTCATATGACGGTCAGGTTATCACAAACTATCGGCCACATATTGTATATCTTTCACAGCGCCCGTGTATGCAGATTCAAGCTGCAGAACTTCATGTTAAACCTACTCAGCTCAGAACTAGTCAAGCATGCTTACAACCATAATAACTGTAACAGAAGCTAAAAGCAACACTTCGTGCTCACACGTATGCATGATAACGTTTTGTGGGTTGATCATTTCCACAGAAAGCTTGAGCTACACACTTTTTTTTTTTGTGCTGTGTGTGGGTAAGCAGATTGAGAGAGGGTTACCTGTGGGGGAGGCAAACTGCAGAAGCACACTGTTACAGCCCAGGGTTATGATGAAGGACTGCTTCCCCACACGACTGCACTCTGTCTCCCGTGACACTGAACACTTGAACACACTCGCCTCTTCATCTGCGGAAAGAACATACATTAAAAAAATCATTAACGGTCAAATCATGGCCGTTAGATTATGTCAGGGGGTCAAACTCTGCCAGACCATACAGCGTTTAGGCCAGCTAATTCTCAGATATTTTTCACTCTTTCCAGTTGTGTAGCTTTGCATTACACTGCATCAAAAGAACATAAAACTCAAACGGATGCTTGTTTAAAAAAAAAAAAAAAAAAAAAAAAAAAAAAAGCTCTAGCATTTAGCACAGATTCTTAGGTGATCCGGGATTAAACCTGATGCCAAACAAGATTACCTAATGCTATTGATAGCTCACATCAACATTCTGATCCAAGTCCTGCACTTTGTAAGGCATGTGTGGATGTGTGCTACTCAGCACCCCATGCCTGAAGAGGGACAGCTTGAGATTTCAGAACTATTTTTGCAGTGCGTAATTAGAAATAACCCTGACACTGTATAATTATTCAAATCCGGTTTAGTAGGAATGTGAACCGGTAACCGTTTTCAAAAGGTCAATTACGGCTAACATTGAAAGCATTAAAAAACAACCACCACCCACAATACAAAAGTCAACAGCTTTAATTCCGCCACAGACTTTCCCACTTCTGCATTCACTGGAGATCCAAGCACAGCACATGTATCTATATCTCCTTTCAAACCCAATCTGTTAACAGATTTAGTTGCAGCTCTAAGCAAGACAAAATCTAATAAATGCCTCATGAGTGGCTTTATTTGGTGCCGGTGTATTACTTAGCTCCAAAGCATACATAGACAAGCAGGAATCACGTCTGGCTTTCTGACTCACAGGTCTATCGGTTAATAAAGCTGTCGTACTATAAATAAGTTACTAGCTGGGTGCAATCACATTATTTATGCAGAATAGATCACTATAGCCACAATGGTGGCTAGCTGGCGGCATCAGAAGCTTTGGAAAAAGGGGGTATTAATAACAACGTGTGCATTACCCTAAAATTAATCTTAATATTTAATGTCCTTACAGGTGTAATAGTCTAATGTTTTTATAACTTGTATATATGTTGGCCTTAGATATGGAGCCGATTGGCTGCTTGTTTGGGTGTCGACGTGTCTCCTGTCATTTTATAGACAATAAACAGGCCACTGGAGATCCTGGAAAAGAGCTTTATGAATATGGGCTGGACACATTCAAAAAGCAAACTGAGCTAAATAGAGACTTGATCTTTGTTACCTAATGCATCTTGCATCCGCCAACTTGGACCTAGTTAGTTTCAGGGCAACCAAAAAAAACAGGACAGGAGTTTTAACTGGCCTGACGGTCTTACAAATGATTTCATCATTTGTCCATGTGTTTGGTTGCGTTAGAAACAGCACGAGTAGGCAGGAAAGGTACATTTTCAGATAGAAGGTCAAGTTCATTCAACTGTACAAGAAATGTCACTTTGCCTAAATATTGGCACAGTTACGCAAATGAATCCATCTTCATTCAAACTTTAAATAAACTTACTCTGAACTGAAAACTTGACCAGTGGTGATATACTAAATTCCACCACACAGCTATTAACTTCTTGACTCTGATGGGTCAGGACCGCGTTGGGTCGTTTTCCATAACAGCAGCCCTGACAATAGTACCTGGTGGGTTTGCACTGATTTCCTGTCTTTTCTTCAAACAGCTCATTCTTAGGAGTCTGTCAGATAATTCAATACTTAATCTACAGCCAATTATCCTTGATATCATTAACAGGGACATTTGTTTAACATTTATAGAAGCCTTCACTGTCCACACTTTGCAAAGGTCAGTATAGATGAATTTTCTCATGCTCTTTGTCTGATTAGAGAGGACAAAAGAAATTAATGTGATGAAATGTCTGTTTATAGCTCATGTAATGTGAATGAGTCATTACTAAAATAAAGAAAAAAATATTGCTGTAGTCCAAGACATGCTGTTATTGGGAACGAATCAACGTCCAAATGGTACCAGTGACTCCATATTGTGCCATGTCACACCACCTCACACCACCGTGTACCAGTTTCCAAAAAAAGCAAACCCAAGCAATTTATTTACTCAGTTAACACATACTGACCAATTACATTTGAGACTTCACAACAAGTGCTGTGGTACAGACTAACTACCAATAAAATAATGCCCTCCTAAAGTACACACAATCTGAGTAAATTCACATGTGGTTCTGGTGTGTGTGTGTCCAGCCACATCGGTGTCGTTCTCAGTTCTCCCCTAAAAAAGATTGCAAGCCAAATTACCTATTTTTTCACCAGACGTCTGATAAAATTGATATGTTTGAATGAAGCGTGATCATATGATGCATGGGAAACAAACATCACGGTTGACAGAAAATAAAGCCCTATTCAGACTGGGTTGATTTGCATTTAAAAATGTAAGTCTCCTCCGTGATAAAACTCTCATATCCAGACAGAAATAAAATGCCCACAGTTTCTAGTGGGTTGTATTTTCTACAAACCAGGATGCTTGTGTCTTGTACATCATGATGCCGTCCATTCACAGCAAAGCTCAAAAAGGGAGTGGGATGATAAGACAGGAAACTGGCACACTGAATTAAAGTTTTCGCAAATACAATTAAAACAAATGTGTGTGAAGGACCAGTTTAGTTTTATGAAACATTACTATGTGTTTAGTATTTGAGGAAGGGTCACTGATTTGAGCACAACGAGACGGCAAGTAGCAGCAGTTTCTCTCCATCCAACGTGAGGACAACAAATACAAAGGACAGCTGACATGCATGTCTTTAGGTGAAACTAAAATTAGGTCACAACCATAATTAATTCTCCAGTTACTTGCACTTTTTATTAATATTTGCACTATCCGTGTCATGAAAACGAGTCTGGTTCCTCTCAAGGTTTCTTCCTCTTGTCGTTTCAGGGAGTTTTTCCTTACTACTGTCACCACCGACTTCTCATCAGGGATTATTTTTTTTTTTATATAAATGTATAGTCCAGATCCTTTATTTCTGTAAAGCTTCTTTGGGACAAAGTCAATTGTAAAAAGCACTATACACAAAAAAGACAGGAAATTCAGAGGACGACGAAGAAAAAACTACACTATAAATAAAATAATAAATGAGTGTGTAAACGTAATCATGTCTGAATAGTGTAACAGAACCTGCTAAAAATTTCTGTTTATTGTTGTCTTAATTAAAGAGTTTACACACTGAAGTAAAGTGTAGTAAATATTTTTAAATTATATTATATTATATATAATTTGTCTGAGAAACTAACCCTATCTGAATAGGGTCACTGATGTGCTTTTTAACCCTCACAGTGTGTTTAGAGACTAGTTTGGAGTATGTGGTGCAGATGTAGAGGCTGAACTCAAGTTTTGGTCACGGCACCATTTTCTCCTTCTCAGTTTGGGTGAACAAAAGCGCGTGTGCTGAATGAACAGCGGGGTCCGGAGAACAGGCGGAGAGCTGCTATTGTTCCGAACAGAACAAAGATGAGTGTCTAAACACTACCGGGGAAGGGCATAAAGAAGCTTCGTGGTGGTGTGTACAGACATATAAAGACATTTTTTAATATATATTTATAACAATAACAATTATCAGGTTTTTTCCCCCCCTCACTGTATTTCAGCGCCCCAGATATAAACGCCGGTGTGATGCGCGTGACGGCGCGCGCGCCTTCAATCAGGCTTCAAAACAAAACAAGGCGCGTGCAGCAGCCCGTCTCCACGCGCGTGACGAGCTGGAGCGCTGACACGGCGTGAGAGAACCGGAGTTCACACCGTAACGCGTTTTAGAAATCCGCTACAGTTGGCTTCATTTGTTCACGACACGGAACACGAGTCCGGCTAACTTTCTGCCCAGGCGCGAATCTACATTTTAATACGTCGCCAGCTACATTTTTAATCCTACCCGTATCTGGACAATCCCCGCCTCTAAAGGGGAGGGACCGCACGCCTGATAGCTGTCCTCCGCTCTGATTGGCTCCGTTACAGGATTCTGTGACGCGCCTTCTCGTTTCTACCAATCGCAAAGCAAGAGGCGTGATTTGTCCTAAAGCTGGTGGGAGGAAAATAGCAACCGCTGTACCTAGCCAGCCAACAACTTATAGTGTTATTATCCAAAACAAAGTTAAAACCAAGTTACGGTTTTATTCAGCGTTACTCAGAAAACCCGGTGCTGGGTTTAATTTGGGTGTAAACTAAACTTTTGGAGACTTTTGTGAGTAAAAATCCGTTAGCAAACGTCTGTAACGCTAGCTCAGTTCATTACAATGCGAGCAGAGCTAAAAGCGTCAGCGTGGTGAAACAGCACCGCGGTGTCTAATAACTCCACACACACTCCATACAACATCAACCTGGGTTAAATGTCTGTAGCTGTCCCTCAGTGGGGCAGTTAGCCAGCCGTACATCATGTGGTCAGTGTAACCAGTGAAAGAATAGACCCAGCGCTGCATTCCCACTCGCCTGGAGCTGCTAGCGCGCTAGGCTAACGTGGCTAAGCTAAGGCCGGCCCGGACACAAAGGCTATAAATAAAGGCAGCCTTGTACTCACTGTTGGAGAGGTTCAGAAGAGCAGCGTCCGGTGTTGTCTTCACCTCTAGCCGCAGGGGCTGCTGCTCGGAATGCCGCTGGATATCTCCGTTGGCGTCCCCGATAGAGAGGAGCCGCACGCCGGGAAACACGGACACCGCCATCTTCGAGCTCGCGCAGAAAGACAGCAGCTCGCAGCAGCGCGCCACATCCAACCGCGCCGGAGAAAAACGGGCTTGACTCCCTTACTGCCCCCTCGCGGTCACATCGCGCCATTACATACAAGCGCGCTGAAGAACCGCGTGTACATGGCGTCATGTTGAGCACTTTCCTCATCCACAGTACTAACACTCATCCTCACAGACTCTCATTTCTCCTCATCCTTTCACTTTATTTAAGCCTCATGAGTGTCTTCTACCATTGTAGGATCTTACAAGGGGCAGCCGTGGTCTTGTGGTGAAGGAACCGGTCCAGGGTTTGATCCCGGCAACAGACTGGGTGTCGTGGTTTGGGGCTGCCCTCAGCTCTGGGCAAGTGTGTTCACTAGTGTGTGTGTTTCACTGCACGGAGGGGTTAAAGACACAGTAGGCCAATAGCTCACGTTCACATCACTTTATAAACTATTTGCAAGGGGCCACCCCAAACCACACTACCCAGGGAGCAGTTGAGGGAGTTAGGTGCCTTGCTCAAGGGCACCTCAGTTGTGTCTTGCCCTGTGCGGGGATCAAACTCAGGACATTCCAGTCACAAGACTAGTTCCCTACTCACTAGGCCATGGCTGTCCCAAGCAAAAGAGGAAAGCGCAAACTCAGCCCCCCCACTATCAAAAATTATGCAGTCAAGATTCCTGCATTTGGAAAATTCGCAAAGGTCGCAATGGCTGAGCCTTACTTTGGGCAAACCACCTTCTTGATCATGGTATTTCCCCTGTCAGGTAACTTCACAGACATGGACTCCACAAGACATCTTCAATCAGTAGGCTGTGATATCCGAGCACCAAGACGATAGCAAAAGATCCGTTTGTGGGATTGGACTACACCAAGGATGCACAGCTCCAGTCCTGAATGGCCAGTGTCCAGGACAGCACTGAGGTCTCTTTGCTCACACACCCACTAAACCTGTCAATTCACAGATAAGTGTAATCAGGTGTGTTTTGAATAAAGGAACCTCCAAGCTGTGCTGGTGAAGCCACCTGTGAATAGACCTGCCTACCCTTCGGGGCATGTGTTGTCACTGCCCCCTAGTGTGTTCACTAGTGTGTATATGAGTGGGTATGATGCAGGGGTCAATTCCACTGTGTTCAGAAGAGTAATATGGTTTCACATGGCCATTTTTCCTAATTCTCACACATCAGCTTTGATCTTCCTAATCTGTCCCACCCCTCGACAGGTGCCATTACAATGACACAATGATTTTCACTCTTGCTATAAGTGGTATTGTGATTCAATAATTATGGCTGCTCAGTGTACACACCATGTAATATAGAGAGAATGTGATGCCCTCTTATGAGGACAGTGGAATCTCAGGTTTATTTATATAGGACTACTGTAGTATTTGAACTGTTTAATATGTGAGTTACATGTATATGTGTAACAGAAGTGACTAAAGGACAAAGCAGTTCAGTTTAGTGGGAAGTGTTGTAAGGCTGGAATACACCTTGGACGAGATGCAAGACTATTGCGGAGAGGAAAATCCAAAAATCTTCCACAGTGCACCTAGAAGAATGATTTTAGAAGGGCGGGAGGAAATTGGAGAACCTAAAAGAAACCCACATGAACACAGAAAGAACATGCACAGCCCCAGACAGACAGTAACAAGAGCTTAAGATCAATCAGGACTAGCAGTAACTTATAGACTTTTAGTTTATAATCCTCTGTGGATACTTTGTATTACTGCACTTCCAGCTGTGTGCATGGTTTGTAAATCCTTCTGAGTATGAACAAACGCATATTGAACCAATGGAAATGATGTTGCTGCTAGTTAAGACAGAATCAGTATTATTGATTTGGTGAAGGAGTCTCTAATATCAGCAGTGAGTTTTCTGCCATGGGAAGGTCTGCAAAATAGATGACTATGCAGCTTTTTGATAACATTTTTTGTCTTGGAAAAAAAGAAAGGCTATTGTTGGGAAATACTGCTTAAAACACTTTGGAGATTTGGTGTCATTGGGAAATAATAACTTTATTGGACATGTGCAACAACATTACAGTGTATATTAAGGCACCAAATGGCTGAGAGAATTTACAATTTATTTTGACTTTATGTAGACTTACAGACTGTATGTAAAATGTATACAGTAAAAAAATGCTTCTGTGGGAACTGCGTGTTTTCTGTCTTCACATAACCTGGATTCAAGTTGCATAAGCACAAACCAAAAATTTTTACATATGCTTGCACAATTTGGACACAGTATGTTACGATTAGAACAGATGAATACTTGTACAAGCTGCTTCTTATTGTTTTGCATTGCTTTTGAAATAAAAAAAAATAAAGCAATGGTTGCAATTATATTATAGTTATTGTGTGGCACCGAGTTGACATTTTGAGAGCCTCACAAGCATTAATAATGTGATCTACACAAAAAGGGTGTATTCATAATTTAAAGTAGAGTTTAGACATCTACTTTCTATTAAAATTTAATTCAGCAGTTTTCTTTAATAAAAGTTAAAACCATTGCTCATGATTTAGTAAAAACAATTCAGGTTTGGTTAATTTACCAATTACATCTCATTTAAAGAAATTAAAAATAGTAATATTAATAATACATTTAAAATACTATAGATATGGTTTTCTTATGTGACCTGGAGGGCTTGTTATGTTTCATGTTTATGTTTCACCAGACTGTTTGCATGACGGCCAAATTAATTTCCACCCGTTTGTGATATTCTAACATTTTGCTTCCTGGTCAAAAATAAATGCAATACAGGGATATGCTGACATCTAAAAAGCAAAGGAATAGCTATTTAGTGTTTAAAAGCCCAAGCATTCATTTGGCCCTTTTTTTTTTTTTTTACACACAGCCTTTAGATTTAATTAGATTTACTGTAATTAAAACAATACCTAAAGTCACATCTTTCAGGGCCAAATCACAGGACAAAAACAATATAACAACAATACTATATAGCTCTATCAGGAGATTAGTGAAAATGTGAAAGCAGTGTTGGTCCAGCTGCAGAATTCACTTATGAAGTGAATGAAGAGTAAGACATGTTTTCAAGGCCTGGTCCTTTTAATCTGTTGTTCAGAGAGACAGAGAAACAGAAAGAAGATGATTAAAGTACAGATGATTAACCAAGAACAGATGAATCCACATTCAAATATATCAATGATTTTAAAATAGGATAAAAAAAATTTAAAAAAAACATAGTCTGGATGTACCTCAGAAGAGTGCACAGGATTTGGGAGGCCGGAATGGATTATCACTGGATGGAACCCCAACAAGCAAAGGGTCCTTATGGGCATTTTGCAAGCAGAACGTCTTCAGATCAGCTGCAGCTTGTGAAACCTGACATAATCAAAGAGCAACAAGACAAAATTTTTACACCTTTCTGGCTGGAAAAAAATAATATACTCCTATTATACAAATGATCAAAATACATTTTTATAAAAAAATAATAATAATAATAATAATAAGACTGGTACATTATGCAACAAGACATAAGTCAGAAGTTTGGTCAGAAGATTTTGAATTAATTTTCTGGAACAGTAATAGTACTGCCTCAAAAATTTATATTAAAATGTTCTTTCTAATAGCTAATTTACATAAAGTTGTGTTCTGGACACTTCACGTAATGTATATGTTATTTGACAAAGAAAATATATAATGGTTGATATAGTAAAGATTTTTGTAAGGAGATATTAACTTGAACTGCTCTGTAATGCTCAGTTAGTTTTTCAACATCAGCTTATTAACGTCACAACAAAGAAGAGAGGATGGTGTAAGAATAACTGTTGTGTAGCTGTTTTAAAACAAGAACAGGAACTAACTTGCCTCAGAGAGGCAACATTAAATGTATGTACAGGTTATTTATTAATAATTCTAAAATAATATATATCTTTGGCAATCTCCTGCAGTATAAGAGGAATAAAAGACCCCAGGATATGCTTTTGTTGAAAAAAAATCCAAATTCGTAATCCAATTTTTACTTCTAGACTTTTTTTTCTAGGTTTTTTTAAGCAATCTGGTAAAGTTGAAACAAGCAAGTAGGTCTGAAGGAATTGTAGGAAAGGGGTGGATATTACAACTTTATTTTTTACTTCATTACAGCAATCTTTTCTAATCTTTTTTTTTTTAAGCTTGTAAAAGATTAAAGTTGTATACATACAAGCTCCAGGCTGTAGGTTTTTATCATCATAATTTTTTGCCTACCATGTAGCCTCCAGTTGTCAAATTTGATATGTACACAAAGATGTTCTGGTATTTTGTGATGATAGAAAGTAGCTTGCTATGTTAAACGTTATCCAAAGACAGCAATGTTGACCAATTTTTAACTGACCTAAGAGTATCTGGCACACTTTAACCAATTTAGACCTCACAAAACGCTACGTTACTAAAATTTCTTGTTGAAATATATGTAAAAGATATGCTATCATCTGACTAACAATGAGATAAATGTTTGTGAGAGAACAAAAACATATTTATATGTTTTTATAACATTTGGTGGCTTGCAAATCAGCTTTGCTAGCTACACAATTTTAATGTTATGTTTTCTTTTTTTTTTTCAGGGCATATTAAAGACATATAAGACATATTAAATTGAAGAACTAAATAAAATGTAAACTAAAATGTTTAAAATTAAAAATTTAAATGAAGAATTTAAATATAGGGTAATGTAATAGAGGTTAGGACAAAGATTTGCGTGAAGTAAAAATTCTGAAAAATAATAATATTTTGAAAAATAACTTGTATTAGAGAACTTTTTACTACATTCCTAATGGACACTTTCCTGTACTACATTTTATTTCAGGTTGTGTGTGTTTACTAACAGCAATATTGACAGAAACATCTGTGACCACTATTGTCATTGCTTAAATGTCCTCGTTTTCCTCATGTTGCCCTGAGGACACGCCGGAATGAGCATTTCTACATCTTTTCCTTTATGTAAGTTCAGTTAAACCTGACTTGTGGATGATGGGGCTTGTGGTAGTTCACAGCCATCTGATGGTCACAAGCTCACAATCGACAAAGGGCTTCTCTGTTTCCCAGAGAGGAAATGACCCGGATGTTCACTTTCCCCCTGGTTTACTACTAACTGTTACTAGTGAAAGTAGCGGTTTACACGTAAAAATCGAATCAATCACATGTATGTGTGTGTGTGTATGTATATTATTATTACTGTTGAGGTTATATCACAGCTGTGTTAAGTAAAGAAGTTGATGTGTACAGTGTAGTACAGACACAGAAACAGGTGTAGCGTTATGTACAACTGTAACCTGAAATCATTAACATTTATTTATACACAACACACCCGCTTTGAGTCTATCATTATCAGTTATTAGTGTCTGGATAAAGACAAAAACAGACTGTTTTAAAGTTATGTAGACGACTTTGAGTCTCTTAATGGTGAAACAAGTTAGTCCAGTCACACCCTCACAGCCGGTTCCTGCTCGTTTCCTCACTTTTCTCCAGTCTGTGTTGTTTTACAGGCTGTGTTTTTCGGACCTACCTTAATCCTGCGGACGCTCGCCTCAAGTCGCAGCTGTTTGACAGCCTTCTGGGCGACGACCAGGTTACTGCTGGCGCTGCTGTTGGACATCTCATTCAAAAGTCTGTCCGGAATCAACAGTGATTAGAAAAGAGACGGACTGTGATCGTGAGAGAGACTCCACAGCGCCCCCTATTACACAACAACTACTTCTCCTTTAATCACACACAAACATACACTAATCACACACTAATCACATCCACACAACAAATACTTCTCCTTTAATCACACACAAACTTACAGTAATCAAACACTAATCACACACTAATCACACCCACACAACAAATACTTCTCCTTCAATCACACACAAACTTACAGTAATCAAACACTAATCACAC
>JAOVVF010000025.1:7777449-7792134 GCA_028565595.1 Duopalatinus emarginatus | reverse complement strand
CTTACAGTAATCAAACACTAATCACACCCACACAACAAATACTTCTCCTTCAATCACACACAAACTTACAGTAATCAAACACTAATCACACCCACACAACAAATACTTCTCCTTCAATCACACACAAACTTACAGTAATCACACACTAATCACACCCACACACACATACACACAAAAACTACTTCTTTAATCACACACAAATATACACTAATCACACCCACACAACAAATACTTCTCCTTCAATCACACACAAACTTACAGTAATCACACACTAATCACACACTAATCACACCCACACAACAAATACTTCTCCTTCAATCACACACAAACTTACAGTAATCATACACTAATCACACACACACACATACACACAAAAACTACTTCTTTAATCACACACAAATATACACTAATCACACCTATACAACAAATACTTCTCCTTCAATCACACACAAACTTACAGTAATCAAACACTAATCACACACACACACACAAACTACTCCTTTAATCACACACAAATATATACTAATCACACCCATACAACAAATACTTCTCCTTTTATCACACACAAACATACACTAATCACACACTAATCACACCCACACAACAACTACTTCTCCTTCAATCACACACAAACTTACAGTAATCAAACACTAATCACACACACACACACACACACACAAAAACTACTTCTTTAATCACACACAAACATACACTAATCACACCCATACAACAAATACTTCTCCTTTTATCACACACAAACAAACACTAATCACACACACACACACACAAGAAATATTTCTACAGTAATCACACAATAAAACACAATTACTTCTCCTTTAATCACACACAAACTTACAGTAATCACACACTAATCACACCCACACAACAAATACTTCTCCTTTTATCACACACAAACAAACACTAGTCACACACAAACACACAATTACTTCTCCTTCTATAATCACACACAAACACACAACAACTACTTCTCCCTTAATCATGCACACACAACAACTTCATCTCCTTTAATCACACACAAACATACACTAATCACACACAAACACACAACAAATACTTATTCTATAATCACACACAAATATACACTAATCACACACATACTCACAAACATACAGTAATTACACACCAATCACACAAACCTACAGTAATCACACACCAATTACACACACAACAAATACTTCTCCTTTAATCACACACAAACAAACACTAATCACACAATAACACACAACTACTTTTCCTTCAGTCACACACAAACTTACAGTAATCATACACGAATCACACACACAACAAATACTTCTTCTATAATCACACACAAATATACACCAATTACACACACAACAAATATTTCTCCTTTAATCACACACAAACAAACACTAATCACACAATAACACACAACTACTACATCTCCCTTAATCACGCACACACAACAACTACTTCTCCTTTAATCACACACAAACATACACTAATCACACACCAATCACACACAAATGTACAGTAATCACACACGAATCACACACACAACAAATACTTCTTCTATAATCATACACAAATATACACTAATCACACACAAACACACAACAACTGCTTCTCCCTTAATCATGCACACACAACTACATCTCCTTTAATCACACACATACATACACTAATCTACACTAATCACACACAAACACACAATTACTTCTCCTTTAATCACACACAAACATACACTAATCACACACCAGTCAAACACAAACTCACAACTACTAACCCTTACATCACACACAAACATACACTAATCACACACAACTACTTCTCATTTAATCACACACTAATCACATACACACAACAACTACTTCACCTTTAATCACAGACACAATTACTTCTCCTTTAATCAGACACTCATCACACAAAAACACAAACTACTTCTCCTTTAATGACTGTCATAGTGAGAGACTCAACAGTGCCCCCTATTGCACAACAACTATTTCTCCCTTAATCACTCACAAACACGCATCACACTCCACACAATCACACACCAAACACATACTTTACACACAACAACTTCTTTAATACGATACTCAATCACACAAACACACACACACACCAATCACACACTTCACATACATACACACTCAATGAGCACAAACTCACACACTAACTGCGGCGGTGCCACCTCAAACAAAATGTATGTATTAAATATCAGTAAGAGCTATAACACTTGTGGGCTTAATCATGGACAAAGCAGAGTTATGGCTATTTCTCAATAACAGTATGGCTTGTTGGGGGCAAGACATACACACTTGTCTACTTTCTGACAATGTTCTCACAATGTTGCCACAACATCATTATGAAATATAAGTAAAGTCACCTCACATTCGAAAAAGTCTCTGCCTAGTTTTACATGTCTACTCTAGTGATCAAACACTCCATATCACCAAACAGAAATTAAATCAGTCAGCTGAACCTTTGCTCCACCCCAAACTGAAGTATGAGCCAGTGTAATGTCTTTACTCTGGTATGTCTTCCACTTTTTGGATCCCACTATGTGAATGATGTAAGCACGTCATGCAAATATTCAGCTGCTAAATGATCTTATCCTGTGGTAATTTTAATGTCCTCTGTATGGGAAAGTTTTATCACCGAAGAGACGTGTAAAAATATTACAGACATTCTCCTGATAAACTAATCCAATCTAAATAAGTCTAAAGAGTGCCTTTCTTCAGTTCTAATAAAAGAGAAGCTGGGAAAATGTAGTAAAAAATGGCTTTACATCTGTTTTGTTATTCCTGCTCCAAAAACATACTAGTCTATACCATTCCCTACCCCAGAACATCTGATCAAGCAATCCTGATAAATATAAAACCTTTAAAAAATTACATTTAAACCTTGTGGCAATATAGAGCTCACCAAGCAGACAACGTTTTGGGCACAAAAACAATAGGTTGTTTGAACGTTGTCACGACATAAGCATGTTTGCTGGGCATGGGCTAGTGGCTAAGGAATCAGATTTTTGATCGCCGGTTCAATCCCAGCAATTAACATGACACAAATGATGTCCTCTTGAGCAATGGACCTAACCCCCAGCTGCTCCATGGCACCGTGCATAGGCTTGACTGCTGCTCTGGGTAAGTGTACTCACTGCCCCATAATGTGTGCGTGTGTGTGTATGTTTCATTTCACTGTTAAATGTGTAGGTCTACTTCCTCTGTGTAACAACAGTCTGCCAGTAAATACATGTTGTGGAGCATCCACAAAACAGATGAGTTTCTGTAGTAATTTACACTATGTAGCCAAATGTTTGTAGACACCTGGCCATCACCCCTACATTCCCCTTTCCAGAATCTCCCCCATGCTGTTATAATAACCTCCATTCTTTAGGAAAGCATATTCACTAGACTTTGAAAGTGAAAGGAAAGTGATTGACCTATTGTGCTTGCACACAGAGGAATTTGAACGTCTACAGCCAAGAAGTGAAACACACACAGTAGAGGACAACACACTTGCCCAGAACAGGGGGCAACCCTATCCATGGTGACAAGGAATTGGAGCAGAGTGGACACTTCAGTCATGTCTTTTGCAATACAAGGTATCAAACCGGCAACCTTCTGGTCACAAGGCTGGCTCCATAACCTTGATGATAAGTGGGGTTGAGGTCAGGAGTCAGGACTCTGGTACTACAGGGCACTTGGTAAACCATATCTTCATAGAGCTCACTTTGTGTATATATGCACTGTGTTTCTTTAGTTTCAGTGAAGGGACATCTTAACAACAACATTCCAGACAATTGTGTGCTTTAGACTTTTTTTCAATAAGTTCAAGGAAAGATCACTGGTGGGTGTTACGGTCAGGTCTAGCGTATGTTAGCAACTAAAACACCTCATTCTTTCACCAGTCTCTGAGTCATTCCCTCTTTAAATGTCTTTTCCTTTTTATAAGACCAAAAAAACTACAGTCAACCAAAAACAAGAGTCTAAATGTAAAATACCTCTTATTACAGATTGTCTTATTTAAATGAATTTTTATGAAGCAAGAATCACTTTTTATTATCAACTTTAGATTATATAAAGCAACCAGGCCCTTGTGTTCTCGCTCTGGTCTCTGGTCTGCCAGGCTCTCCGGTTTCCTTTGACCTCCCAAAAAAATACATGGTAGGTGAACTGGATGTGGTAAATTGCCCCAGTGTCTAAGTGTGTGTGTGTGTGTATATGTTGCTTACAAAAAAAGAAGTTTATTCAAGTGTGCTATTAGTATACTTCTTTTAAACTAAAAATGTTTTATGTACTTCATAAAATCAGTGATATACTAAACACAATTATACTTAAGTATACTTGGCTTATACTAACAAGTATACAGAAATGTTTTGCACATATTAGGTCTGTAGTTGTACTTGATGTACATGTTTTGATTGAGACATACTTAAGATTAGTATAATCAAGAAGTCTTGCCTCATACATAAAGTTTAAGTATACTTAGCTTGTACTGTAGTTTAGGGCGGAATAGCTTAAAGTAAATAGGGTGGAGCTGAACCTAAGTCTACTTAATTATAAAAGTATATTTAAAAGTATATTTAAAGTATTTAAAAAAAAGAATACCTAAACTGAAACCTAGTAGTATACTGTGTACTAGTGCAAAAATAATATGTAAGTATGAAAGTGAACTATTTTGCCTTACTGTGTTTTGCACACAGAAGGAATGTGACCTCCGCATTTAACCCATCCGTGCAGTGAAACACACATATTAGTGAACACTAGGGGGCAGTGAACACACTTGCCTGGAGCGGGGGGCAGCTCCTAAACCAGGGCCTTGCTCAAGGGCACCTCAGTCGTAAGTATGAAAGTAAGTATAAGTATTATGTTAAGTTTACTTAACATACAAGTATTCTTGCAGTATTAAAACTACTAGACTAGTAGTTTACTGAGAGTATACATAAAAGTGTACTTTCAAAGACTAAAAAAGTGGTATGTAACTAGTAAACTAACAGTACATCTGTAAGTTCACTTTTAGTATAGTGAAAAGTGTAGTTGCACTATAAATAAAAACTAAGATGTAAACCAGTTGCGTACTCAAAGTTTACTACACAAACTTTAAAATTATACATTTATAAACTAAAAGTGGGCAAATTTAGTCCTAAGAAGTACTATCAGGGCCGGCCCAAGCCTTTATGGGGCCCTAAGCAGATTTTCATTTGAGGCCCCCTATACCCCCTCCGACCACCTCTGCGTATCGCTCAATTACCTTTCTCCCTGCGCCAGAAAAAACAAACAAAAAAAAGTGGAAGGCCTAAATCTGGAGCTGATTTTTATTTATTTATTTATTTATTTATTTCAATTTTATTTTATTTTCTTAAAGGGATTTGCCCAGAGAGAGATATTGTGCAATATGCTGAAGTACCTGGGCTTTTATCGTCCACCCAAGTGGTGCATATTTGGTGGCAGCAGCCAACAGCAGCAATCATTTTACCTGTGTAATACCATTTCGTTTTATTATTCAATGTTATTTTTAAAAAATATATTTTTTTATCATATCTTGGTGCTCTTGGGGGGCCCCTGGTGGCGTAGGGGCCCTAAGCGGCCGCGTATTTCGAGTATGCCTCGGGCCGGCTCTGAGTACTGCTAGTACATTCATATTAGTATACTTACAACATAAAGTATACTTGGGAAATATACTTGAACTTTACTTAAGTTTACTCAATAAAATGACCTTTAAGTGTATTTTTTTTGGTCAGGGGTGGTGCTCCGAGATAGACTGGCGCCCTATCCAAGGGGTATTCCTGAATTTAGGTGGGACAAACCACGATCCTGATGTACTAAGCGGATTAGACCCTGACTGACTGACCTTCTGATCAATCTAAGTCATATAATGTCAGATAAATAAATAACATGTCTACAGGAGTCACTTTTACTATGTAGAGGAGCTTTTTATTCAGTCAAGGACACAGGGGCAAGTGGTGCTTTTTAACATGCGACGCGGGAGACGCGCGGCCGCCATTATGCGTATGCGTACGCGTACGCGTACAAACAGCCACTCAATAGCACCATCTAACGGTCAGGATTTCAACAGTCATCACATGATCGGTCAAAACGGAATTACATCCGGGGCAGCCGGCAGGGTCAAAACGGAGAGATTTCAGACTTTATAAACACCATGTTACTACGAGTAAGTAAAATAAATACATTTTATATGAATAAATATTCTAAAATAAACACGTTATCTATAAATATTAATAAATGAATGTTCATTATGAATATGATGTTAAAGCTGCACGCGCTTGTCCTGTAGCCGCAATGCTATACAGAGACATGAGTTACAGTTAGATAAACAACCGACTGACTGATACACAGTTTAATACACACATAAAAATCATAAACCATGTCCTGAAATGTCCCGTGTGTGTTTTCCAGAGAGTGTTACAGTGCAGTGGATCTGCACTGAAGAGCCAGAGGTCATTTCATCCCAGTGCTCCGTGGAGAAATCCTCTAATCCCCATCGTCGTGGAACAGACAGTAAACCTAACACCACCTCACATGAGTCTGATATAACAGAGGAAAACACTGAGCACTATCACAGGTCTACTGACAGTCTGAGTGATGGCTATTAAAACAGGAGCCAGACCAATGATTCCAGGCTGGATGTTGATCTGACACCACATCAACACTCTAATAATAATAATAATAATGTGCTTGTGGCTGTTCTTCTGGCTTTACAATGTTTGCATGATGTGTTTCATTCTGGCTCTATAAGAGTCTCCAAACTGGACAGTCCTCATGTAGGCCAGGTCTTGTACTGCTCAGCAAACACACAGCGTTGTCAGAAGGTAGTCTGAACAAGGGGCAGCCATGGTCCCGGGTTCGATCCCGGCAACGGACAAGACGTGACTGAAGTGCCCTAATCCCCCAACTGCTCAATGGGCTGCCCTCCACTCGTGTTTATGGCCCCCTAGTGTTCATTAGTGTGTGTGTTTCACTGCAAGGATAGGTTAAATGCAGAGGTCACATTCATCTGGCAGGTCTGAGAGGTGAAAGGAGCAATAGATGTTTGTCAGGATCTGGTGTCACCATCAGGAGTCAAGACACCGAATTTTCCCCTCCAAATCATGTTCTAGTACTAGACCTTTCAAACGTGTTCACCTTTAAAAAAAAAGGTCGTAACGTCCATAAATATATCTGTGATGTGCTTAGAACTTCTGGTTGTAAGTTGTCGGTTGTCGGTGGTTGGTGGCTGGGTGCCGTGCTGATGTCAGAGTAGTACGTTTGTCATAATTAGTGCTGTTACAATGGGAATATCAGGCAAAAATGCCAAACAAACATAATATAAAGCAGTCAGATTTCACTGTTTGGTTTATGCTGAATTCAGCTACAGGTTGCACCTTGTAAATCCTGACTTTCTTCCAGGAAAAAACACTCCTTTAATGACCCTGAATTTCTCATTCACTCAGATGTCAATGTCGTGCCATTAAACCCCATTTTTTCCCTCTCAGGGCCGAGGGGAGCGTGCCTATGATATCTACTCACGGCTGTTGCGGGAGAGAATAATCTGTGTAATGGGTCCAGTACGTATCTGTAAAGAAGTTTTCATGAGGGTTTTCCTTTAAAAAAAAATCTCTCGTCATCAAATTTGTCCATTCTCTCATTTTCTGTCTATGCTTTTAGATTGATGACTCGGTGGCAAGTCTGGTGATCGCACAGCTGCTCTTCCTTCAATCAGAGAGCAACAACAAGCCTATACACATGTACATCAACAGTCCTGGTGAGAGACACCTTGGTTGACGCTAGCGAACACTGACATTAAATGTGACTTGTTGGCTTTGTGTTCTAGTTGTTCCTCTTATTTCTCTCATTCACATGCAGGTGGTGTGATTACATCAGGGCTGGCCATCTATGACACTATGCAGTACATCCTAAACCCGATCTCTACGTGGTGTGTAGGCCAGGCTGCTAGTATGGGCAGCTTACTGCTGGCTGCGGGCACTGCAGGTATGAGGCACTCGCTGCCCAACGCCCGCATTATGGTGCACCAGCCGTCTGGAGGGGCCAGGGTAAGAAAACCAATGATCCAGAATATTTGTGAGTGATTTTGAGACACTCAGACATATCTGATTGATGATTTCAGGGTCAAGCAACAGACATCGCTATCCAGGCTGAGGAGATTCTCAAGCTTAAGAGACAGATTAACAACATCTATTGTAAACATACGGGACAGCCTCTGGAAACTATAGGTACGGTTTTTGTGAAGGAGTTTTAGCTTATCAAGCATAATATACACCAATCAGCCATAATGTTAACACCAACTGCCAGGTATGGACTGCACAAGACCTATAAAGGTGTTCTGGCACTCAGACATTAACAACAGATCCTTCTGTGGATATTCTCGTAGGTCAGACCAGACAGGCTAGCCTTGGGTACCCATGACCCTGTTGGTGGTCCACCTGTTGACCTTCCATGGACCACTTTTGGTAGGTGCTAACCACTGTATACTAGGACCTGCTATACAAGACTCACTCTTTGACAGACCCCACTGTAACAAGATAGACTGAGTTACTTTGACAAGGAAAATGGTGATGGCTAGATGGAGGGTCTCCAAAACAGCAGGTCATGTGGGGTGTGTCCCAGTATACAGTGGTTAATACCAAACCAAAGTGGTCCAAATGGTCATGGACTCTCAGGTGTGTATGGGGTGCAAAGGCTTCCCTGTGTGGTCTGATCCCACAGAAGATCCACAATAGGGACTGCTGCTAATGTGTTAGTGCCAAATACCACAGAACACCTTCAGAGGTTGATTTAGAACGATTAGACTTCTTCACCTGACACCTTTGCCTTGGTTGTTTGCTGTTCTCTCAGAGAGTGTGATGGAGAGAGACCGATACATGAGTCCAATGCAGGCGCAAGACTTTGGGATTATTGACAAGGTCCTGGTCCATCCTCCCCAGGCTGGGCAGGATGAGCCAGAGCTGGTCCAGAAGGAACCACCCACATCAGCCAGCCCAAGTGCCACATCTGAACCCACAGTCTCAGACTTGTCCCAGTCTGGGGCCAGTCCACCCTCTTCTTACAAACCGGAACCTTGACATGGAGGACCAGTCCTGTGATCAGACCACTGGTATTGTCTCTTACAATGGGATAGGATATTTAAGAGTACCCTTGTTTTTTTCTCTAATATCCAAATGTGTGTATCACACTGTACTGGGACAGTAAAGACTGACAACATGGAGCCAAAATATTATGGACAATGATTTAACTTAATGGGACTTTGTCCTGCTCATATGTGATGTACAAAAATCCTTGTTATTTTACTAATCTAGATCACCAATAAAACCCTCATGTGAAGTGTACAGTGTTTTATTTTTAAGGGTAATTGAATCTTAACAGTATAAAATGCACAAGGGCACAAATGCTCAAAAAACTCACTGACCTTGACTTTTAAATGTATGTAACAATAAATGGTATAAAATTATCACAAGGACTTGTTCGGAGCACAGTAATACATTATGTTTAACCATAGAATCTACTAAAAAATAGTGTATTAATTAAGAGAAGTTAGAAAAGCCGTCATTTTAATCCCACAGGATACAGCACACAAATTGTACATACATTTTATTTCTTGAATGCTTTTGTGTGCTTGGCTTCCTTCCACTGACCAACAGTGGATTATGTTAAAAGCCATATATTCAGCAAACAGAACAAAAGTCACATGACACTGCATAGTCCCCAGCCCTTCTTTTTGTGTTGTGTGGCCCAGCGCAGCCAGCTGAGGTTCGTCTCCTGGTATGGTGGATAACGTAAGGCGCTGATGCGCTCGAGCCCCCAGCCTCGCAGCATACACCCCCGTTTGTGGCTGAACGTCTCGAAGCTCCAGCGGCCGTGATAACTGCCCATCCCACTCGCACCTGAACACGCCAGTTGGCAAAAACTCTTTAGTCTTTTATACACTGCACATATAACCTTCATATCTTGTCTGTCAGTGGAAGAGTGCTAGAAATTATTCAGAAAACCTGTTTTTTTTTTTACTGTAGCTCCATTTAATATATTTATTTTGGTACATTGTATCACCATAAAATCTAAAGTGATGGCTTATAAAAAATCCAAAAACAAGGCAACAATGCAAAACATTGATGCATTATGGTATATGAAACAGTTGTACACTTACCTACTCCTCCAAAAGGTAAACCAGGAAGTGTCATGTGAACTATTCCATCATTTGAACAAAACCCTCCACTGCTGGTTTGCTCTAATACTGTATTCACCACCTGGGAGAAACACATTTATTATATTGACAGTAACAGCAAGCTGAAATGTTTTTTATACCTCTTACACCACAGTAATATGAAATTTTGTTTTACATCTGAAGTTGGGGACCTTCCTGAAAACAACTCTTACTTAGATTAGATGTGTTATGCCTTACATTGTAGAAGCTATACTAAATCTTTTCTCACCTTCTCTATTTTGTTTTGTAAGACAGAAAAATGCACCTTGTCATGTTACTAAGAAAATGCTTACATTGGAGACAACTATGAATATTAAATAAAATCTCCTTCAAAAAATATTATCAATATTATCAATTGCTCTACAGTTTTCCTTGTTAAATGACATTATTTTACTGTGTAAATGGTATACCATATAAGTTCCGGTGTATGTTTCTATAGTAATAATAATAATAATGTATACAGTGACAATGCTTCAGAACGAATGTATTAATATAAACTCATGGTTTTGGCTTCTACAGAAAAAAAGTTAACACCCTCTGACCAATCAGATCAGATTTGAGAATTCAGCTGTGCTGTGGTATAAAGATACACGGTACATATTGTCACCTTCTTAAAATAATCACACAAGTCATTTTTTGGCAAAATTGACTAAATCATCTCCTCATGATTGCTGGTGCCCTGTGGTAAAATCATGTACACCCTCAGTTGACCAGATCATTGATTCTACCTCTTTAGTATAACAGCCTATGTCAATAGTGTGACTTAGTCTTTGGTTAATTTTTTTGTGTTTCCTGAAAAACTTGGGAAAGTAATGTGTTATTGATTATTCTAGGAAGGTGTCAAATTTTTAAGTAGACTTTTAAATATTTTGGTGAAAAGTTAAAAAGTTTACACACATTTTATTAGTATTTGGTGGCATTTCCATTAAATTGCTCAAATCATTCTTGGGGAAGCTTTCCACAATATTCGCAATTCTCTGCCAGATGGGTCTCCTGGCTCAAACACACTTTCAGTGTCCAGATATTTCTATGGGATTCAGGTCAGGGCTTTCTCAACTACAGTATGTTTACTTTGTGGTCTTTGAAGAACTCTGGAACTCTCTACAACTTTGGATGTACAGATGTACAGTGGATATAAATAGTCTACACAACCCTGTTAAAAAAAAAACTTAGTCTATATATACTATGTACATATAATGATGTGGTTGCATAAATATACTATTTAACCCCATTATAAAGCTTGGCTGCTTTAATAAGATTATCCTGACATTCATTTTTACAACTTACAGCAAAAGTCAGAGTCTGCAAAAAGCTTAAAGGGCATTAGGAACAGATCTCATTGTTGAAAGGTTTTAGTGAGGAAAAGGCTACAATTTTTTTTCTTTAACGCATTAGATATACCATGAAACACAGTTAAGATAGCCATCAAATGGGTGAATAATATAGGGCACAATAGTGACATTACCAAAAACTGGACATCCCTCCACAACTAATGAAATGACCGCAACATTAAAAGAGACTGCAGAAATTTCTGGTAAGTACAGGTTGGTTGATTTACAAAAATCTTCCATACTCTGCATATGGCTGGGCTGCCTTTTCTAGCCAAGTAAACCATCCAAGCCCAGGTGCATTTTGAAAAACCTACATCAAATCTTCCAAAAGCATTTGAGACCAAGGTTAAATTTGTTGGCCATAATTCCAAAGGTTATGTTTGGTGCAAAAACAACACTGCACCAAATCACCAAAAGAACACCGTATCCACAGTGAAGCAGGGTGGTGGGAGCATTATGCTTTGGGCCTGTTTGTTTTATTTTTTTTGGGGCCTTAGTCGAATCAGTTTTGACCCTGACCAATGTGGAGTGCATTTGCAAGGAAGAATGGGTGAAGATTGTCATGCTGATGGACTCCTACACGAAAAGACTGAACAAAGGTGCTTCAACAAATAATACGTTTAAATAATATGGTGTGCATATTTATACAACCATGTTACTGTGTTTATTTCCCCTAAAAGATTTTTGTTTGGTTAGCAACGGAATTGTGCAGATTATAAGTCACATTAAAGGTTGACTGAAATAAAAGGAAATTAATCATCTTGGTTAATTTATTTACATGACAAAACCTGGTATTTTAACATGGGTGTGACTGTTCTGCTGGAATATCCAGTTGTGACTGACGCACTAAGCGTTAACTTTCTACCTGATCTTTTGATGTCTTCCTTCAATATTTCTAGATAACTCTCCGTCCTCATAATACCATTTAAACCTATTATACCTCATTATCTCTGGGTGTATGTAAACCTTTGGCCTCAAATGTTTACTTTCCAGTTTACGCATGTGGCTTATACCTACGTTCACTGGCTATCTAATCAGGTACTGGTTTTATACAGGTACACTATGCACAGTTCATCAGCCTCTATGTGTCACATTCCATTAGTACAAAGAAACTACTGCTGAGCAGATATTTTGCGGGTTGTGGGTCATTTGTTGCACGGCAGAAATGCAGTGATGTAGCTGCACTGCTGCATGTTAGACTTCCCAGTGCCTATGCTGGTTGAAGCAGTAGATAAGCAGTAACCGTCAGTTGCAGCTCTACGAAAACTTTAAAAAAAGGATTCCTTTTTCTAATAAACATCTGTGTAATGTGGTGTAATGAGCAGTAAATTTTCAGGGCTTCCTACCTGAGATTGATCAGAAAAAACATAGAGCGCCAGTGGTTTCTCTCTCTCATTGATGAATTGAATGCCTTGCTCTAAAGACTCCACAGTGATGATGGGAAGAAAAGGTCCAAATATTTCCTCTTGCATTAGAGCGTCTGACTCGGTCAAGTCCACAATCACTGTGGGAGCTGGTGACAATAAAATAGGAGGAGTAACATTAGTATGCGGAGAATGTAAAAAAAAAAACTGTATAGCAAACAAAGGCATGAATAAGAAATGATTATTTCCTATTTTCTACTTTCTTACCAATGTATTTGTCCTCTTTCACACCATCTCCTCCTATAACCACCTTTCCTTGAGACTTTTCGAGAAGTTCCATAAGCCTGTTCCAATGTCTATCTGTGACAATTCGTCCGTAGTCTGGGCTCTCCTGAATCCGAGGCCCATAAAAGGTCTCCAGTGCTTCCACAATCATAGGAATTAGCTTATCTCGCAACTCCGCTGTGCATAGGACATAATCTGGTGCCACACAGCTCTGCCCCGCATTGAAAAACTTGGCCCATACAAGCCTCTTTGCAGCAGCCTTGATGTCTATGCGACCGTAAATGAGGCACGGGCATTTTCCACCCAGCTCCAGAGTAACAGGGGTGAGATGCACTGCGGCTGCCTGCAGGATGCTCCGGGCCACTGCCTGAGAGCCTGATCAAATGTGAAAGAGGTTTTAGGGAAATGAAGAAAGGAGTTTGTTACACTATCACTATCACTATAGCAAAAAGAAAGAAAAACATCACTTGCTTGCACCTACCTGTGTAGAAAATGTGATCAAATCTGTTTTGCAACAATAATTTGGTTTCCTCTGCTCCTCCACGTATAACAGCACAGCACTCCTGACCAATCATTTGAAAACGTCCAGATTCATGTAACAATAAGGAAAGTTGTACAGAAAGTTAATGCACGTAATGGCCAGTCTTGAGTTCCTGCCATTTTGACTGCACAATTTTTTGAATGATAAAGAGCACATTGACCCATAAGTCATCTCAGTAAAGTCATGGGCGTCGCCACCATTGAATGTGAGTAGGACGAGACCCCCTCACATTTCATAAATGTTCGTTTGGACCCCCCCACTTTTAATATAAAAATATTATTAGTTCATCCAGCACTGTTTCTAATACTCCGTGAAAGAATTCATTCCACTTGATCGATTATAGAATACAAATACCGCTGAAAATCCACTCCGGGTTGTCCGCATTACTTAAGCTAGAATAACTCACCGTACACAAGTCAGTCACAGTGTAAGCAGTAACGGTGCAGGCTGCCCGAAACTGGAGGAGGTACCTAAAGTACCCAACCCATTCTTTTGTTATATGCCCTCAAAATTAACCTAAGGCCATGTTAAATTAATGCTCAACAATAAAGTAGGCTTAGCCTAATAGGGTAGCCTTGGTTGATAATGATTGTTTGCATTTCATCCCCATTTAACATAAAACATTAGTTCACTCTTTATTTCATTTAAAAACTACATGAAAAATAACGTAATAGGGGCGCTATTCCCGACAAGTGCATCAAAAGCTGCAAGCGTTTTAACGCTTTAACGCTTTGCCTTATTTACTGTCAGTAACAGCAAGCTGTTCTTGGTTGATGATCAGTTGTTTGCAATATTTGCTCCCAGACACAGTGGACATAAGGAAATTCTTTACAAAGATGTGGAAAGTAAGTACATTTTTTTCCAGTGGAAATGTTAGTGCAGTTAGCGGACTAATTAATGTTAGGAGATCTATCAGCTAGCTTAATGATAGCTATCGTTTAAATCTGTTAAAAATACACCAAAATGC
>JAOVVF010000025.1:7747399-7763556 GCA_028565595.1 Duopalatinus emarginatus | reverse complement strand
AAAAACCCTGTGCATGACCGCTAGACTTAAAAAACCCTGTGCATGACCGCTAGACTTAAAAAACCCTGTGCATGACCGCTAGACTTAAAAAACCCTGTGCATGACCCCTAGACTTAAAAAACCCTGTGCATGACCCCTAGACTTAAAAAACCCTGTGCATGACCCCTACACTAAAAAACCCTGTGCATGAGCCCCAGACCAAGAAATGTAAATACCCATACAAGTGATAAAGCATCATGATGATATACGCCTACATTTCAATGTGAAGGACTGTGATTTGCATTCGTTTTCATACTGACAAATCGAATTAAGAGTGCAACTTTCATAAAGGATGAGGTCACGCATCAGATAAAGCCCTCAGGGTTCGCTGCGTGTAAGTCTACAGTGCGTAGGAGGATCTGGAGTGCTGCATGAGGTAACGCACCACAGAAAAACTCTCTCACACATACACACACGCATTCCATAAATACACACACATTTGATGACAGGCTGAAAGGAAATCCTGAACACAGGGCACTTTCACTTTCTGAATGAGACGGGTGGGAATTAGTCAGAGAAACCGTTACAATCAACCCGATAGAAAGATAAATAACCAGGTAGATATGAGGGTCAGTCAAAAATTATCTGCACGCTGATTAAAAGAAATCCTACAGCCAGAGTGCAGACAGACAGACAGACAGACCAATGGACCGACACAACTATCATGGAATATCAACATATGTATTCCTTACTGTGCTGAATAACTATTTAGCCTATTGTAGCCTTAAAAAGTAGTAGTGAAGTAAAGTGAGTTACTCTTCTGGTCACTGTGCAGTGGATTTGACCCATCCGTGCAGTGGAACACACACAAACACACTAGTGAACTCCAGGGGGCAGTGAGCACACATGTCCGGATGCATTTTAGGGGTTAGTTATGTTTCTCTTCACGTCACGTCTTGTCGGCGCAGGAATCGGACCAGAAACCTTCTGATCACAAGGCTGTTTTTTTTTTAATTTTATTTTTTATAAACTACCCCATAGTAGTCATAATAATAAAAACAACAACAACAGTAATAACATATGGCAAGTTAGCGTGATAGTTAATAAGGCATTAATAATACATAAACAGGGAGTAGTAGGGAGGGCAAAACAATGTATCCATAGTCCTTATCCTTGCGTAGGCTGTGGGATTCAGAACGAGTGGCAAGGTCTCATCAGTAGGATGCAAAGTTAACCTGGATGTTACGTCGAATAAATAAAAGCACACCGGCGACTAGGCTGGACACAAGACCCGCCTGTCCCGAGTGTCACCTGCTCTGGTTATTTACCCAGCTATTATTCATTACTAGCGTCGAGTGGCTCAAGGGATAATAGTCCAAGTTGCTGAGGCTCAAATGGAAATGCACACACGCGCACGCTAATGTGGCGGTGCTTTATTTAGAGTAGGCTTTAAGGAGAAAATATGTGTGTGTGTGTGTGTGTGTGGAGAGCAGCTGTTTGTCTGTATGACACCTGGAAATTCTGTGCCCTGTGTGTGGAAAAACACGTACAAGGCCGACACGAACATCTCCTGAACATTTCCACTACACATCAGCTCAACACACACACTTGCACTTGGTCCAGCAGGCAGTGTTTTTTTTTTTTTTTAACCAGGGGATTCACCAGTGGAAGACACCAAAAATCTAGTCACGCAGGGGAAAAAATCCCTGATGGTGCAGTTAGTCAGCCCGCTAACGTCCGAGCCTAACGAAAACGTTTACATTCAAGTCGACTCTGGATACGACACTCGCATGGAGACGCTTCACTGCGTCTGATTAGCAACTAATTAGACAACCAAAAAAAAAAACGCTTCTCAGTCTGTCAGTGAGAGGTAAAGC
The DNA here is from genome assembly GCA_028565595.1 of Duopalatinus emarginatus. NCBI lineage: Eukaryota > Metazoa > Chordata > Actinopteri > Siluriformes > Pimelodidae > Duopalatinus > Duopalatinus emarginatus. The sequence goes on along the minus strand of JAOVVF010000025.1, from coordinate 7,761,700 downwards.
TGTGTTTAACACCACTGATACTCAGACACTGATGTGGTGATTAGTAGGTCATCACCTCAGCTCATGATCCTGCATTCAGTGCATCACTGTGACGCTCGTCTACGGTTCAACGACTATTTCGGCTTCGACTCAGGAACCGCACACTTCCTCTCAGAGCGAGAGCGAGTGCATGGGGGGTGCGTCGGGTGACGTCAAGATGAGTGAGTGTGTGACGCAAACGCAGAGGGGAAACGGGCAGATTTAGAGATGAGTCAACGATACAGCCGAACAAGTCGAACTGATCAAAGACGGCTTTCACGAAGCGCAATCTGAATATCAGTAGAGGTATGAAGTGAATGGTGAATTAACAGCGGTAGGTGTATTAATTAGCATGCACAGATGATCGCAGGGAGAACGCCGGGTCTTTTAGCTAATATTTTCATTAGTTAGATGCTACGTGAAACACCTCAGTACAAATAAAAATTTCGTTCATTATCTGGAGGACAACCTCAGTTAAATACTACTGACTTAAAGCTTTAGGACTCAATCAATCAATCGAAAGGCTGGGGACTCAAATCACATGATTCTGACGTTTACTGACGATCCTTTCAACACTCAGTACTGTCTGATGCAATCACACTATCCAGCATCACCTAGAGGAAGACAGGGTTCCTTCTGAGTTTTCTTCCTCTCAAGATTTCTTTCAATCAATTAAAAGGTTCGGAATCAATCAAAAGAATGAGGAATTGATCGAAAGGCTTGGCAATCAATCCTTCGAAAGGCTTAGGAATCAACCAAAAGACTCAAGAGTCATTCGGAATGCTTGGGAGTCTATCGTCCGGAAGGCTCGGGAGTCAATCACATGATTCTGGTTTACTACTGTTGATCCTTTCAACACAGTCAGTACTGTCTGACTCAATCACACTATCTGGTGTCACCTAGAAGAGCATGAGGTTCCTTCCGAGTTTCCTTCCTCTCAAGATTTTCTTCTCATTCCGCCTTGTTACTTTTCAGCTCGCCGCTGTCGCCTAATGGCTCGTACGTTTTGTGGTCAGAACAACCTAACCTTCCTAGTTGGGACAGAAACATAGGCCTGCAGGTTTGACCTGAAGCATTTGCCTTTCAGATTTGTACTCACATCCACACCCTCCCTTGTACTTACTACTGTACGTGTGTTACCCAGGGTACATGTAGTACACAAAAGTTTCACTTCCCTCTATGTGTGTGTGTGTGTGTGTGTGCGCACAAGCATGTCGGTTAAAATAGCAGCCAATAACCCATACATCATAGTGAGCGTTTGTATCCACGAATCTGTCTGTGCATTCCAGGAGAGATTACACGCTTACCGGCATTCCAAGTTTTTCCAAGTTGTCCAGGAAATATTTCACCGATTCACCCTGAGGAAGAAAAAGACACATCCGTTATTCTTAGTGGATGATTACATGACAAAGTACGGTATGTCAGAACAATAAACGACCAGGTGAACACACGCATGCGTGTATGTTACACTGATGAGCTCCAGGACGCTGAAAGTTAACGCGTGATGTTAATAAAAACCTGGGCATCTTAGTCACACGTCACACAACTAAATGCAGCTGAAGGTCAAGAAAAAAACAACACACAGACAGATTAGTGTACCAGAGAAAACCGCAAGCACATGATTCACACGGTACAGTCTGGACACCAACGTATCAATCATAGGGAGCTGAAATAATACTTAAGGTTTTAGGGGTGAGTCAATTAGTGGGTAGACACCTGGCTACAAAAAAAAAAAAAGCGCATCAGCAAAAGGGTTACCAAATGTGACCATTCGTCTCAAATAGGCACTTGTATATGCCCCATGTAGAACATCAGCTGTATTGATAGCAGTAATATTCCTGAGGTTTTTATCCACAACACAGTGTTACAAGGAGTAGCATGGAGAAAAACATACATCCAGTAAGCAGCAGGAAAGAAAAGTCTTTCCGATTCCACAGCCATGGCAAGCAGAACAGCATTTCAGAACTCGCAGCATGTCGAACATTCAGGTAGATTGGATATGGGGGCAAAAAACGACCTCAGATGTCAGGCTTTACTGACTCAACCTGCTTGTGAACATTTCTGACTGGTGGGGGTGGCGTAGTGCCGTGGGGAATGTTTTCTTGGCCACTTAACACCAAAATCAAGCATTTGAATGCTACAGGCTATATGATTATTACTGCTGACCTTATAAAGCTGGGCGATGAAACAATAACGATAATTATGGCGATATAACGTGTCCTCGATAGAAGTATAAAACATAGGTGATGACACGTCGATAGAAGTAGTTCCGTCCATGTTTTGACAGACGCCACAAATAGTTAATTAGAATGAGAACAGCACCGCACCAAACCAATTCTGTGGCTGAACTAAAGTTACAGCCATTTCTTTTGTTTATATTTTAAAGCTGCTTGAATTCACACTGAGGATATATACATAATATTTTTGTTTATTTGTTTGTGTTTTCCAACAATTTAAGATAATGTGAGTCTAGATTATGAAAAGGAGACAGCAGAGAGGTTGATTTTAGAAATTTTATTTTGCTTTAATTCCTACATTTATTTCATTTGAATTTTACTTTGTTTTCCTGCAAAACCTAAAGCTTTAAGATTTTATAATGCCAGAATTTACAATTATTTTATTTATTTGGCGTTTGACCAACTAATTTAGTGTGTTCCATAAAACATGAAAGTTTTGGTCAGAATTCAGCCTTTTTGTTTTCTGTTACCTGTGTTTTTTATTTGGATGTGACCAAGAAATTTAGTTGTCTGTTTTGTTTGTATTCTACTTTAACACTAAAAGTTTCTGACTTCTCAGAATTTTAGTTTAGAATACAGTGGAGTAACATTCCATAGTACATTTCTCAATTAAAAAGGAAGAAAAAACCTTCAAGTGTAACAGAAATATTGATTATATTTATATCATGATATATATTGATATCGACTGACAAAAATCGACAAAAATATTGCGATAAGATTTATTTCCATATCAACCAGCCCTACAAAAAATCAAAACGGCATGTAGTTTTACAAGAAGAGCTTGTTAGATATGAAGTCATGTCAACCTGGACCAGAAGCTCCAGCACCTTGTGATGCGTGTGCCGTTAAGAGAAGCGAAGGCTGTTATGTCAGCGGGTGTATTTTCAGTCACTGAAAATCACAACCATAACAATAGGACCTGGGTCCTCTGTGGCCTTTGCACTAGAAAGCTGCTGTTACCACAGCCTGCGGAAAAACAAGCCTTAGCTCACGTGCCTTGTGCATTTCCTTTTGAGCTTGCTTAAAGGCAAGGTGTTAAAAACAGGCCACTGCAGTGCAGCAGCACTCTCAGTCGGCACTTCCTGTGAGCTGTGATCTTACAGTGCTGTCGTATACAGGTCGGCGGAAAACACACAGAGGTTTCTGTACGAACTGGGTACGATACCATGGCCAGATTTTCATACATCAGTACAGACCAGTTGTGTGTACTTGCAGGGGCACTGCGCGAGTAGTACACAATAAAAGCCCCAAGATATGGCTCTTTCAAACTGGTGTAGGAAGAGGTAACAGGAGCGGCGTCTTCCGTCTCTGAGGATGGGCGTACGCAAACAAGCTTCAGCTGCACGCCTGTGCTTTTCTGTCCGTGAACGGAAAGAGATTTTTCTGATGAGAGATGAGTGCACTGCTAATGCGGTCTGCACTTCCGCTCAGATAGGAAGAGCTTTTAGAGATGTTTATATCATGACTCAAGGGAGAAAGGAGAGCAAGAGAGAGAGAGAGAGAGGGAAAGAGAGAGAGAGAGGGAGGAAGTGCCCCATAAACAAGTGCGTCTGCTTAATAAGAACGGATAAAAATGAATACACTGGCTGAACAGTAGTCTGCACTGTAAAAGGACCCGCAAATAAACACGCACATGCTGCCAGAGCTTCACCTCTGAAAAGTGAACGCTTTCAGGATTCACTGATTCAGCAAACAAGAAACAATAATAATAACAACAAGTCAAAATTTAATAGCAGTCAAGCCAAATATGTATAATAATCCTCTCAAAGATGGCGGCTTTGCTGACGTGTCTGGTTTCAGCCTGCCTCAGGAAATGTCCTCTTGCTGAGAAAGGTCAGAGGGGAATGACCAAATGGCTTTGAACTCACTTAATGGCTTTATATGTCCATTAGGGCTCCTGTTAACACGGCTGGTGAGTTTCCATACAGACCGATAACGAAACACGAGTGTGACTCACCAGCTGGAACTCGCGCCGGCGGTCGTAGGCATGCTGGATGCCGCTGTCTGCCCAGAGCGCCCGCACTGCCGGCAGAAACTGCTGGAACACTTTGGGCTCGACCATGCCCTGAGTCGAGCGCGTGTCGAAGTTCATCAGTGCCTTGCCGTGCGTCTGATTCGATGCATCGCCCCATGGGATGTGCAGCTTTTCCCGTGCGTCCACCAGGACACGAACACCTGAGGAAGAATACACATGACGCTCGTCATACAGTAACTACTAAAACATGATGTTATACAGTGTAAATAGAAATGAACTCAAAGTTCAAGACGATCACTACATCAGTGATTGATGATTGTATCTCCTGTGGCTTTAGAGGTGTGTAGGCAGCGTGTGTGTGAGTAGTGTATTCCTACAGCAGGTGGAAAAGGAAGAGGCGTGACCAGACGTTGTGTAAACATGGTGCATCGGTACAGAGGGGGAAAGGAAACTAGAAGCTGCTGACAAAAAAACAAAAACAACAACTGTTATCCAAAATGGCTGCAAACCTGAAGTTAGGACTGTTATTAGCTTATGTGAGCGTTCGTTTGCTGTATTCAGGTAAAAAAAACGTCAATCGCACCCACATGTCTGATGCATGTCAATCTTTTGCCCTGGTTTGGGTCAACTCTGGAGCTGGATCGGTCATTAAACAATACGCATAGTGTATACCAGGATGACAAAGTATGTGAAGACAGCACACTGTGGTGCGGAAATCTATCATTCAACTTTACTAGTTAAATTGTTATGAGTAACAATTCAACTGGAGATGCGAAGATGTTCAAAGCTAACGAAAAAAAAATGGCGAGTTGGCTGTTTACAACCAGAAAAATATCATGATGGTCAACTCTTAACAAGTAACGTTATCAGTAGTTCTAGAGAACAACAAATAAACAATGTCTGATTATTATTAAAATTGTTACCAACGTGACGTTGTTAAGATGGCGGACGTTGTATCTCTAAGGTTGCCTGCATGCTACACTCATACTAAAAGAGCCTTCTGCTTTACCGCTGGAGTTTCAGAACAGGTGAATGCTTTAGTAAACAGAAAGAGGGCACATTAAATGCTTCGTTGGAGGACGTACAGGTGAGAGTACATGCACTCAGTCTGGAACAGCCTCGGAACAGCCTCAGAACAGCTGAAGAGATTTACTGCCTCTTTGTATTGCACTGTTTGACGTTCCTGCTCTCGAAAAAGTAAGGTCGTCCGTCTCATCCATGAAGAGCGATGGGCTGATAATTATCTTGCAAATTCCTGGCTACAGAGAACCGCGTCGAAGACGGTAGGGTTGGGTGGGTGACAAAAAAACAGGATGTGGACCATATTATACTGGTTAGGCTTAGATTTTTATTTTAGGCTCATTAATTTAAGTCAATTAAGTTAATTTTAAGCCATTCATTTGTACTTCAAATCTCATCAGTATTATTATTTATTAATATTATAAACAGTTAATAAGTCATGGTATGTCACAGTATCGCAAATGTATTTCCTCCACCTAGTTCAGTGCGGTTTGTTTGTTTGTCTGTCCGCAGGATTACTGAAAAACAGTACACTTATAACCAAGAACACCATGAATCTGTTCACTGGTTACACTGGAAGGACGGCCCAGTTTGGCACAGCGCTGCTAATGAGCGTGGGAGGGTTTAGGTTTAATAGCGTATCTGCCCTCTTCAGACTCAGTGATGATTAAATTACAACAGAAAACGTAGACACGTGATCACTGATGCTTCTTTTTTCCCTTTTTTTTTTTTAAAGTCCTGTGCGTGCAGGCCTGAGTGCCCTCAGGAACATTCCCAAATCTCCAGAAATCTCAACACACACACACACACACACACACACACACACACACGGTTCAAGTGCAAAATCCGCAGTGTGAGGACGAGCCTGTTCATGTTTAGCCACATGCAAACAAACAGTTTAACCAGCCCCAGTTCTGGACTGCTTTTCTTGAGGGGGGGGGGGGCAGTAAAACATAATTGGTGGGCATGTTGATAGTCATATTTTTAAAGTCATGCATGAGCTAATGCATCAGCTGAGCTAATGATACTGACTTAAACTGATAGCTAAATGAGGTAAAGAAATAAAAATTTTTTGCATGTGTCTTTAAGCTACGGCTTGGATCGATACCAGTTCGGATAAAAAGTCCGCTGTGTGTGGCCAAAGGTGCGCTTCGGAAAAGCATTTAAAACTGGTTGCGATGGCGAGGAATCGTTTAAGCCTTCAGCCGCTTCGGCTTGCACAGGGGAAAAGGCCCAGTCAGCTAACACTGGTGAAGTCTGACATGATGTGGAGGAGCCCTCGGATGCAACACTGGCAAGTTCTGTTGTTGTTGTTTTTTTTAACAGAAAACGATGCATTATAGGTTTTCCTACAATGTATATTTACTAAATAGGAAATACACAAAATACATACAGCAAGGCATCAAAAAAGTTAAGTTCGTGTTAAGAAAGATTAGCTGCTACAAAGTTAGAAGCTAGCTTAAAAGCTAAAGGATATTTACATAAGTTAGGCAACGAAAACATAACAAGCAAGTAACATAAAGCAACGAAGCACCACACATAAGCAAACGTCACCGTTTAACATCGTGTTTAATTTGCTTGCATTGCACTATCGGGTTCAAAAACAAAATCTGGAGGGCCGGCCCTGAGTTTAACCCTTTCCGATCTGATACTAAAACTTGTGGGGGAAAAACGTTGTGTATAATTGCATTTAACACGCTGTTAAAACTAATAAACTTTGTTAAATATCTGTTAAAATTTGCTGAAGCACCATTTGATTTTGAGAGCAATCTGTCCTTTTTGTGTAGGAGTCTATCGGCATGGCACATCTTGACCTGTCAATCTTTGCCCACACATCCTTGCAGAAGTGCTTCAAATCTGTCAGCTTGCATCAGCATCTCCTGTACACAGCCCTGTTTAGGTCATGCCACAGATTATCAATTGGATTCAGGTCTAGACCTGACTGGGTCATTCCAAAACGTCTGATCTACTTCTGCTGAAGCCATTCTTTTATTGATGTTGAGGTTTGCTTTGGGTTGTCGTCATGCTGAAAAGTGAAATTCCTCTTCTTAGTCAGCATTTCAGGTCAGGTCTGAAGGTCTCTGTGCATAATTGACTGATAGTTGTTATGAAACGGTTTATTATCCCCACCACTCTGACTAACGCCCCAGTTCCAGCTAAAGAAAAGCAGCCCTAAAAGAAAATGCTGCCACCACCATGCTTCACTGTGGGTATGGTGTTTTCTTGGTGATGTGTAAACACACCGTACAGAATTATGACCACAGTGTACAACCTTGTCATCAAACCACAACGCTTTTAACAGTGCTAATGTGGTTTTTGCCATATGTAGCCAGGTTTGGATGGTTTCTCTTTGTAAAAAAGAAAGAGGGCAACCTAGAATATGGGAGATTTTTGTCACAGAATGTTGCTGTTATGCCTTCACCGTGTTCCATGGTATATCTAATAATACAGTGGAAATTTTTAGTGCCCTTCTCTAAACTGATACTATGAAACAACAAGATCCTTTTATTTCTTTGTAAGCTCTTAGAGGATCATAGCTCTTTCCGCAAGATGTAACTGCGGGTTTTTTTGGGATTTCAGGAAAATCCTTCTAGAACCACAATTTCATATGAGGTTAATCAGAGTCATGTTAATTCTTGTCAAGTGCGTACTCACTACTTTTTAAAATGAGTTTAAATGTGATGGTTCAATTTTACACAGCCACAATCCCATTTATAAGAGGGTGTGTGCACTTATGCAACCACTTATGATTTTTTTTTTTATTAATTTTCCCCCTCATTACAGTTTGCTTTTCAACTGAATTAAAGACGGAAATAAACCTGATATCATTCATGTTGGTCTGATTTTAATTTTTTTCCCCCCCACACTCTAACAACCGTTAACGTGAGTATTAACATCTTCCTTCTATCTAGGCATTTTTTAATGTATGGTGCAGTTTAATGTATGCAGTTTGCTTTGAGATCTGAATCATGACGACGATCTTGCTGACGGACATCAGAAAGTATTAAAGACAAGCAGAAATAATTAGCGTGTTAAACTTTGCTGTGCACAAACACACAACCTGACAGACAGGCTGTTGCTCTAGATGTACATAAGATACACAAGCGAGTATGTCAACAATGTCGTTTTTACTGCTGTGTGCGTGTATGTGTACGTAATGAAAGTTGAGCATATTTCCAGTTTTATAGATTGTCTTTTTTTTTTTTGCTGAAACTGAAGTTGAATGAACACAGCCTTAAAAAGTGAAGAAAACTGTTCAGACGTCTAACATTTGACAAACAGCCAATCGGATGTTAGACAGCGGGCAGCTTGATGATTTCTGAAAGAAAGAAGTCTGTACTCTTGATGATGGTCTTCTGTGTCTCTACAAGCCATACATCTGATTAACGAGAGTAATTTGAAGGCAACAGCTTACAAGTGAACAGCCGCTGAAACAGAGAACACAGATTTTCTGCTGACGCTTGAAGTCTGTGTTCATATGATCTTGCAACGTTACATTCTGCATGGATTATGTAAAACGCACTTTGCGAAATGTTACACCACTCAGAAGGAACTATTTCTACCTACTACTCTACTGGTTTGGCTAAATGTCGTGGAATGCGGTGTAATGGACATTGCAAGGCAGAAGTGCACAACTGCAGTCCTGCACAACTTGGAGGTTTCTCTACGAAAAAAAAACACACCCGATTGTACTTACCTGTTAGCTGACAGGGTTAGTGGGTGTGGTTTAGTAGAAAAACCCCGAAGTTGTGCTGGACCTCTGCCATGCAGGACTGAGGCTGTGCAACCCTGAGTAAACGTTTTCTACCCGGTCCAGTCTGCTGACTTATAGGAAGCTAAACGTTTAACCAAATCAGAAAGGGAAATAACACGTTATAATAAATAAACACATACTTTAAATATGCGGCACACGTAAATACATCAAATATTGTTGAGGGGAAAAAAAGACACAATGTGTGTCAATTAACAATTGATGATTTCCGACTCGTCTGTCTCGCTGATTGCCAGAAGACGACCAAGGATTTAATTCAAACATGCTAACACAAACGTGACTTGTATAAAGTTAAGGTTGTTTGGCACAACGAGTTACAAACGTACATGTAAAAAAAAAAGTCACCTGTAGCCGTTAAGATTCTAGCCTGCTCTAGCATATATAAGCAAGGGTAAAGAAGGCACAGGGTTGCCAGGCTTCAGCAAAATTCCCATCTTAAAAACAACTGAAAAAGTCATAAGTCTTACCCAAAAAAAGGCGGTGGATTAACAGAATATAAATGTGTAAAACATGGACCTGATCTGTGAATCCTTTACCAAGTTTGTCTATTCAGTTGCATCAGCTAGAAGACGGAAAGGTTGCCAGAACGTTCCACAGGGCATCTGGTTCAGCAGCACTAAACAGATCCGGATGTGAATAATGGCTTTGCGATACACTAATCATTGTACAAACTGTTCAGTTCGGCGGACTGGTTAGATGATCTCTATTTATCTCCTGCTTAGTCACCTCAGCCAAGAGAAAGTTAACACTATACAAGACTCTGGATTCACGTGAGAGGTGATACCATCACTTTCAAGAACATTCAGTCGAGAGTTCGCTAAAGTAAAAAAACTGATATGAGGATAGCGATCGTGCTTCTGTTAATGCTCTTCAGCCTGTATCAAAGCTAGCTAACTAGTGTGCTATAGCATGACATTAACAACACACTCTTAACATACACAGTCCTGATCTTGTGTAACCATGACGACATAGTTAAAAACGATTTCGACTACGGCAGCAATTGCGCTGGAGAAACCGATCATAAGGTGAAAAATAATAGGGAATGATTGCTTCAATACAGTAAAACTAATGACAGGGTGATATCATGCCAACGGAGATGTAACTATAGCAACATAACGGTTTTTCTATTGAAACATTTGCCCCTTAAGGTGTTTTTAGGGGAATTAAAAGTTGCGCTGACAAAACCAGACATGTGCTGGTTTCCAGCACCTGATACAATGTGGAAAACAACCACAGCCACTATGGGGTCTGTTTTATTTCATTTACACATTGTGATAGATAGTGACAGGTAGATAAATAAGTAAACAAAAATGCGCTTTTTCCTAAATCAGAAGCTCACCTTCGTGTGGACGCAGGCAAATGAAAAATCCGGACAAACCAATTTTTTTTTTTACCGTCACTGTTTTGCCATCAACACAAAAAAACTCGAGTTAACAGTCACCGGCCGCATATCAATCACGACAAGTAAATTTTACAGTAATAAGATGACTGGAAATCCCCTTAAATGAGCACTAGTCATGACTACTCATAACCCGGGCACTGTATAATAATAACCACCGCTGACTGATCATCACATCCGCTCTTCAAGGAAACTAATGAGTAAATACGCTCTATGTGGATGTATATTTATTACACACCGTTACGTACTGTTATTTATTTTTACCAGATGTCTCACAGCTAAGCACATGAACTGTTCCTCCTGCATGCATGTGGTCACTATTTCCGTCCGTATACGCGAGCTGTTGCGTACTGTACACAAGTACCTGGGACAGATTTTGAGTATTTATCTTGCGAGGACAGCAAGTGAAAGCGGATTTGGCCATGCTCTTGTCCCTTGTCCATCACAGGGACACTAGCCAAACTCAGGTCCCTATGAGCTAGTGAAAAAGGTGCACAGTGCTTTCCTGTCCATTCCTATCATTACAGCCAATAACAGAGACTTGCAAACGAAGCCAACACATGCTATAGCATATACAGTTCATCTTTTTCAGGGGCACTGCATAGAAAACAAGTGGATTTGTTATAGTTCAGATTATTTCTGGTTTAAATATACACTGAAGTGCCAGCCTATGCACTGGTATACTGGTGGTGCCTCCATAATGGTATGGGGCATTCCAAGAGACTACATGTGAACGTATTATTTGTGTCCTTTCTGACGAGTTACACCTGTTCATGTCCTGCATTCATTCTGATGGGTTTGGGCTCTTCCAACAGGACAATGCACCACCACACATATAAAGATGACAAATTATGGTTAGAGGAACAGTCTTTTAAGTTTGGGGTTTTGCAGCTCACACCCAAGTCGTCGGATCTCAACGTTATCGAACACATCTGGGATGCCACGCAGAGCGCTGTGGAACAAAGAGATCGTACACCTCAGAATATAACAGAATTGTGGACCGTTCTGCAGAATGTATGGTGTTCAATACCTATGAAATATTTCGTCAAGAACAAGAACAAGCCCCACTCTAAAGCATCAATCTATCCATTTACATTCAGTACCGGGTTTTTTCCACCGCATACATTACTCTTCGCTTCACCAAATATGCTGATGACCAAAACGCTTGTTTTTTTTACTCATCAGAATATTTCCTATTGAAGTTTTGATTATACTTTAAGTTCTGAATAGTGTATTGAGCATCATATTGTCTAAATAAACACAGTAAAACGCACAATACATAAATATAGATGCCCTATATGAAATTAAACGAAATCATTTCTACACCATGTAGAGCACTACAGGGCCTAAGGAAACCGATTTTAGATCCATATCAGCGTAGATTTCGACTACAACTGATTGTACAGCACGAGCAGTCGACCACACAGCTAAAAGGAAGTCATTTGGAATCAGGTGCACGTTTTTAATAACGGCCACACTGCATTGCGTGTAAGAGGGAACCAGCTACCATTTAAACCCAGCCTATTATTCATGCACATCATCGTACGCTGCTGCAGCTATTATTTTTAACCCTTAGTGTTCAGTAAGGAGTCATCTACAAATACAGAGTAGAGCTGTGCTCATGTGTAATATAAGCTGTAATGATTTCAGAAATCTATACAGAGAGAGAACAATTCATGTTACACACAGTTTAAAAAAAAAGACTTGTTGTGATGTGTGACATGAATAAGACAGCAAACAGCAGCTATGTTTTATATTATTATTAATAATTAATATCTTACGATTTAATCACCTACGTGGTCTTTATTACCGAGCTGTCTCTGCAAGACTCTACTGCCAATTAAAAAATAACAGTAATAAATAAAGCAGGGCACGTTCATCCGAGTGTGTCTACGTGTGTGTCATGTCACTCAAAGCAGGTTTGTGGACTGTAAGAGAGAAAACACATCACGGCTGATCAACACTGATATGGTGACATTTTCAAAAGGAAGACATTAATGCGGATTAGTGCGTTTTTGTGGACATTATCAGGAGAAAGCGTTAAGGTTACTCTGTAAAATGAGGAATAGATTGTAGTGTCTTGTTGACCTTTAATGAGAGAGAGAGAGAGAGAGAGAGAGAGAGACTAATACCAAGTACATGTTACAAGATTTAATGTATGTGTATGTATGTATGTATGCACACACACACACACACACACACACACACACACTTCTGTGGTTCAAGAGCAGCTCTAGTTAAATGAATCACCTCAGGCATTGATTATTTTTCTCTATCAGCACGCCACACACTTGGTGTTTCTGAAGGAAGAGTTTGGACACATGCTGTAATGTTAGACACTGTCTCTTTAAAAACAAACCTATTGTTATTTAACAAATATTATTAAATTAAATAGTTAATAAAAAATTAATTTTCAGTATTTACAAAAAAAAGACTTTCAGGCCTTTTCCACGACGACTTCAGTTTGTCAGCTGATATTTAAGCTAGTAACACTAGCATTTTACCCAGCGCTCATTTTTCAATTAAACTAATCTATATTAAACATCCATTAAGGTTTAACTTTTATATTAACACAACGAATAAACCTGCTGTTTTTTTAATCAATACATACAACTATTACTTCCTGAGTGCTCTTGGTTGTAGCGCTTGAGGCTGTTAGCATGTCACACATTCAGCCTGCTAGTTAACTAACATGCTAATCAGACCTCGCATTTCTCTTACTTCTCAACAAACTCATGTTGTGTCTTTATTAATTATCCTCTTCACTTCATATTGAAAAGATAATACAGGCTAATAATAATATATAAAATCATGATAACGACTGTTTATTTTATTTTAACGTGTTCAAGTCTCGACGGTTCAAAACAAACATGGGCGTTTCTTCCACTTTTACTTTGGGACACACCAGAATTAGCCAGTTAGCTTAGCTGTTTCTTAGCCGCAACACTAAATCCACTAGCGCTGAAGACCAAGTGCGCTACGTAGTGTGCGCGAGCCATTATGTCATACCGCGCTCTTGTACAGTTATGTAGGGAACAGGGCAGCGTTTTGAATACGGCCCAGAACAACTTCCACGCCACTAATACACAGGACAAGGGGAGATTTTAAAGCGAAATAAAGAGTAGATTTAGACGGTTATGTCTCAACCCACCTTTAATCACGTTACTGTAGATAGTGGCTCGGAACTCCTCTCTAGCCAGCTGGTCGAAGTCCTGTCCGTGGATGATGCGCATCTGCTTGAGGAAAGTGGACTTGCCGCTCTCGCCGGCGCCGAGCAAAAGTATCTTGACTAGGCGCTTTACGTACGGTTTGTCTTTCGAAATACATCTGTCGATCTCTTTAGATATCCTCAGCTGCTCTGCCTCGCTGCTGTTGAGGAGACATTTGGGGAAACAGACGGATAGAAAGGACCGGGACGGCAGGAAATCCGCCATCTTTGTAACACAAACTTTCATCGATACAAGTAGGGAGGGGTTTAGACAAGCCGAGCTAAGCCCAGCGCTCGCGCTCTCTCCCGCGCGCGCGCACACTCAAACACACACACATACGCACAAAGCAAGAGTTCTGCGGCGCGTGGGCAGGGCGCCTAAGCGCGACGTAAAAGCGCGTGCACGAATCTGTACCGCTCAGGCTAACTGCCTGAACACCACCCTACTTTATTATCACTATTATTATTATTATTATTATTATTATTATTATTATTATTATTATTATTATTATTATTATTATTTAATATTAATTAATTTATTTATTACAAATAATTAAATAATATATAATTAATTTATTTATTAATTAAATACACTATTTAATATTACTATTACTATTATTATTAATTAAATTTAATTTTATTAATAAATTTAACTCAATTTAATTTTAATTC
>JAOVVF010000025.1:7734133-7745149 GCA_028565595.1 Duopalatinus emarginatus | reverse complement strand
ATGCTTTGCAAGTGGGAAAACCTGAAAAATCAGCAGTGTATCAAATACTTGTTCTCCCCACTGTATATATATATATTTCATTTATGCTACCAGTAAAAGAGGTATACAAGGTCCACCTAAAAAAAAAATAATAAGGGTGACCATCAGATGGAACACATAAATTGAGAAATTGAGTGGGTGGAGGTGCTGTGGGTGTATTAATATTAATATTCTGTTATGGTAGGGCGTCGCTCTCCTTTGATGGTGGCAATGTTGTGCAATACCACACATGGCATTATAGTGTCACATGCTCTCTCTGGGGTTACCTCCTAACTCTGGGGACAGAAAACTCTGGGTTTTAGTAAACTCAGAGTTAACATACCCTGGGTTAGTCGCTTAACCCGCTTTCTAGAATACCCCCCTGGTGGAATCCTGCTACATTGCTAGCATGTTGCTAAAGTAGATAACATTACTGAAAGTTCAGGGTTAGGCAAAGGGTGCCTATTTTTGACTACTAGTGGCCTCTAGTGGACACTTGAAGCCTTAACATGGTTCACCATGAAGCTTTGTCCGTTCTTTTCTTATAGACAATACACAAATATGTTTTCAAACGTAAGGATGAAGACTGTATCTGAGTCGTGAACACTAATTACGTTTACATTTATGGCATTTGGCAGACACCCTTATCCAGGGCGACTTACAAGGTTACTGGTATTACAGGTAGGCCAATGTATTAGGAGTCTTGCCCAAGGACCCTTATTGGTGTAGCACAGATTGGCTGCCCAGACCGGGAATCGAACCCAGGTCTCTCACATGAGAGCCAATGATGTTACCACTGTACCACACCAACTACTACTAATTGGAAGGCTGGAAGAATTTCCCCTGCAGTAGCCTTCATATTTTGAGGTATCAGCAAATAGCCTGCACCTTTTGACTGAAGTAGGCATGTAAATCATAAGAAACTAGAGGTACTGTGCTCAGGTACTGTAGTTTGATTCCCACAACTGACAATATGTGATTAAAGTGCCTTTGAGCAAGACCCTATTCCAGCCAGAATGTTGTGAATGGGGTTGCCTACCCCACGCCCTGGGCATGTGTGTTTACTACCCCTAGTGTGTGTGTGTTTCACTGTGTGCAAGAACACACTTTTTGGGAGATGGGAGGACAACTGTTGATTCCTGGAGCTGTGCAGCACACATTTGTAATATTTCATGCAATTTATCATTTTACTGCTTTTTGCTGTATTCAGTCTGTAAGACTGTATGGGATGAACCTTGAAAGATTTTCAGGTTTTCTCAAAATAATCAAATTTTATTCTTTGTGCGACCTTTTATCTTGATTTATTAGACCTTTATTCTTGAAATATACTGTTTGTATTGTACACATGGGCCCTAATACACTGCAGAAGTAACAGGTTGGCTGTGGAGATTAAAAGCTGCACTGTGATTGGTGGACAGATTTGCCCTCGCGCTTAACTTCTCACCCACAGCAGCTCAGCTTCCTTCAGGTGCACAAGCTACACTTCTGCTTATCGTTATTGTTAAGGCTCTGGGGAAAAATGACAATTAGATTAATCCGTGATCATGGACAGCATTATAGACCTCGAATGTCCTGTCTGAAGAAGGTAGGTTATTAAAAGTGTTTATTATATGCAATATTTTTATGCATCATATACAATACACTGTATTCAATCTGTTGCTATGTGCATGCTATGCTGTGGACACCAGAAACTATTCAGACGGGCATTTAATCATGTTTATCATTCACTTTTGTCACATGTAGTTGTAGGAAAGTGTATGTGTAGTGCCGCAGTTAACACACAGACCTTAGACTAGAGTGACAGGCATTGAAGAAGACTATAGACTATAGACTATGGACAAAAAGTGGTAGAGCAGTCTAATAATTTGTAGGTTCCCCACAGGGGAAGGATTCCACAAGCTTGCAGGAAAATTCTGTAAGAAATAAACGCCATACTTCCTGTAGAACGGTCCACAATTCTGTCATAATTCCAGTGTACAGTACTTATGCAGTAATTATGATACAATGGCGAGTTAAAACATGAAGATTGGTTAGCTTTTATTGTCTACTTTTACTAGGAACTAGCTGATGTGAAGTTTAGGGTTTCACGGGTTGTTCTTCATTAGGAACCCTTATTGTTTATGCATAGAACCTGGCAACACTTTCAGAAGGTTTTCCAACCTAGAACCCTTTAGGAAACCTATAAGAACCCTTAAGCATATCCTGGAATTTTTTTTTGCAAGAGTGCTCATATGGAATCAATACACACTTACATGAATACCGATACTGAATAAGTAGGAGGCTACAGGGTGGTGAAACGTCCCAGTGGGGGGAACATAACCACCCTTGGATCACCACATGACCAATTAAACAGTAGAATACAGTGGAAATGAACCTCTGTATTCATCTTATGGAAAACAAGCAAGTTATAAAGTGAGGTTTTAAGAAGTTTTATCAAGCCCTCAATTATGCAGAGCGTGTATAGATGTGTTAGTGTTACTAACTTGTGGACCCTCTCACAGCTCGAGGCGTTGGTGCTGGCAATGCAGGACCCAGAATCCGGGGTAAAATCATCTGAGCAAAAAGTGAACACCACTTCCATTCTACATGTCATCACAGGTAAGCTACAAAAAATCTACAAATCTCTGTGTAATTAGACCTTATTGTGCATCTTTTGTCCTTACACATCTGTCTTGAACTCAGTGGAACTAATAGCACAACTTAAGATGGTTGTTTCTATATTAATGTTCTTTTTTAATTGCATGAGGTATTTCCTCAAACCTTAACATTTACATTTTACATTTACATTAACTAATTCTGTTTTCACCTTTATTCATTTATATTATAAATACACTTTCTATCTGCTGTATTGAGATTAATCAAGCTCTATGACCTCTTTGCAAGAGTGCAAGCAGAAATCATACTGGCCTCTGAAAAATGATTTTATTTAGATGAAATTTTAAATCAGAGCACTGAAATCATGCTACCAGAAAAACTGGTACACCAATGGTACACCAGTCCATTACTTGGTAGGTCCCCCGCAGGACATGGACTTCACGAGCTTGCGGAAATATTCATTTGGTAATAAATACCGTACCACAGCACGTTGCACGGCATCCCAGATAACGTGTTTGATAACGTTGAGATCTGGTGACCCCAAACTAATGAAAATGGGTGTTTCTGTAATCATAATTTGGCATCTCTAGATGTGTGTGGTGGCAC
This sequence comes from Duopalatinus emarginatus, assembly GCA_028565595.1. Lineage (NCBI taxonomy): Eukaryota > Metazoa > Chordata > Actinopteri > Siluriformes > Pimelodidae > Duopalatinus > Duopalatinus emarginatus. The sequence continues at coordinate 7,741,930 of JAOVVF010000025.1, read as the reverse complement.
ATTGTCTTGTTGGAACAGAATGAACCCATCAGAATGAATGCATGAACAGGTGTAAGTTATCAGAAAGGAGGCACACATAGTGTTCACCTGTCAGAGACATTTGCAAATGTTCCAATGGTCCCTTGGAATGGCACCAAAAGAACCCCTAGACCATTATGGAGCCACCACCAGCTTATGTATTTTGAACAGGCTCGTCTGTACCAGTTTTACTGACACTTCAGTGTATTTATTCCATAAACTCAGACTGAGCTGTCTGGTGTAGAAAAACTTACCAAGGCAGAGATTGGACCGGTGTTTTATTAATAATTCTGAGTCTTTCAAAAGCCAAAACACAATCCGAAATTGCAATCACCAAATCAGGCAGTGAGTCAGGCGATCAGCAAACAGACATAGACTAGGCTAAGGCAAAAACATGAGCAGGAATAAAGAACAGATAGCACAGAACTTAGGTCTTAAATACACAAACTAACTAAAAAATCACTTTGACCAAGTGGAAACTAAAGTATCAGGCATGGATGTGGCCATAGAATTCTGGTAAGTGGAGTCCTGCCTGGGCTGTGTTGTGACTGTACTGACCACCCAAACGTTTTGGCTTCTTGCTATCATCAGTAGTTATGAAACAACTCTCTCAGCCTAATGCTCTTTGGAAGACCTGAACACATCGTCCTCAAATTGTCCGCAGATTCTGTTAGGGACAATGAGAGCAAGAGAATAAACATGCATTAAAGACATCAAGAATGTGACAGTTAGTAAAAACTTGCAGGACACCCTTTTTCAGAAACGTAAGGGAAAATTACCTTTCTGAATACCCCAGCAAGTTATGGGTGAGGTGGCCTATCTTTTATTAGGCTATGTCCAGAACATGGCTGCCATCTTGAAAGCTGGCATACTAGATCAAGGGCAAGTTTTTCTAATGGGAATGTGGTCATGTGTCTTGTGACTTTTGACCCACCCTGTATTACAAAATTTAACAATATACTATTGAAAAAAAGTATCTTCTTTTATAGAAAACAGTTAAGATCGAGGTCCTCGTTCATGCACTCGGTTCAAGAACAGTTCTCAAAAACTCTCCTTGATATTATTTTTTGACTTTACGCAGTTTGAATGGTATACAGACCACAACAATGATCTTATCTGACGTATTTGCTAAACAAATGACGTGTGTGATGAAGGATGTTTAGTTCACACATCTGTTTAGTTCTCAAAACTGTTGATGAGCTACATTTATAACCAAGACTGCTGGTTAAGTTGTTGAGCTAGGATCTGCTATCACTTATTGAGAATGCAGTAATTACTGTTCCATTGTAAAAAAAAAAAAAAAGCAAGTGTACTTGTGTTATTGTAGAACCAATAATAAATCACTAATATATAATCACTAATGAAATGTAATTATTCACAAAGTTATATTATTACACTCAGTATGCTAGTCATGTGGTATTTTCACCACTCTTCTAATACAATTTCAGTTTTTTTGTTTAAGCTGCCCAATTGAACACTTAAAACACATTAAGCATGCTTAAAACAGCGTTATATATAAGTATGTGATTAATGAGCGCAGCGGTTATTATAAGAACGATGTGTTTAATAGTGTTTAATTTTGTAGCTCAAATAAATACTAATACATATAATACACACTGATGTATATAAATACAAATAAATAAGTACTTAAATTGTATTAAAAGTGTGGTGAGAATAACATGACTAGTATATTCAGTATGTGTAAATTGATGTAGTGTTAATTACATTTTAGTAGTGATTTAGTACAAATTAGTGGTTCCAAAATAACAACTTAAGTATACTTTTGTTTACAAAATTGTTTACATTAACACGTTTTTTTTTTTAATTATTATTTAATAAAAACAGTTAGTACTTCACTTTAACCAGTCCTTAATTTATGTTAAACTAGTTCTTGGTTAGTCCTAAAAGTCGGAAATACTTCTGTGCAGAACGAAGGTGTCCGCTTTTTCATTGTCAATCACTGGCACTGCAAGTATATGTAAAAGACGCTGCTAATCAGGCTTGGCTAATTATAGCGATTCTTAGTGTGTGATTTGTGCTCTGAAGTTGTCCTTTAATCCAGATTAAGAGTTCAAAGGATCCCCATGGCTAAACTGCAAACACATGTACTATTAATTTAAATGTTTGTTGTGTATATTGTATGTATTGTTGTATATATCTATATTGTATAGTCTAAAATGTTTTTTTTTGTGATTCAAATGATGAAAAAAGTACTATGCATTACTAATAATTTGTTCTCATGTAAAAAGCACCTTAATTTTAGTGGGAATTTAATGTGCAACATAAACACGTAATGAATTATGACTATTACTGCTAATTACTACTTATTGTTAACAAACTAATTAATAAAGGTTCTCTGTTATTTCATTATAATAAAATAATACTTTCAATAATACAACTCTTATATACATGATGTCTTAAAATCTTAAAATCTTAAAAATGTTTTTGCATATGTTTTTGTACCACAGGACAGAATATTGTTGCATGGATTGCCAGTCATATGAAGGTGGATAATGAAGGTAATCGGTTAGACATTGAGAACTGATGTATTGTGGTTTGCGTTTGTATGTTCATTACATTATGCTTCACACAACACAATTGTGCTTTTTAGAGGCTCGGGCAATTGGCACCATGTTAGTAGCTTTTGGCTTTATCTACCCACTGCAAGACCACAAAAGACTCATTCTCAAGCCAAATAGCAGTCTCTATCGCTTCCAGGTAAAGGCTGATATGTTTTAATTCCCTTTATGTTTGTACGACCTTATATACAGAACTATAGCTCCAGTTCAATGTGGAAAAATTTTCTTACCATCAGTTTTACTTAGCTGCCTAAGTAGAGAGAATTCTAACTGACATGAAACTTTTATTGAGATGCTTTAGTTAGACTAAGCTAACAGAGTTAGCATCAGGCCATTCAAGCCAATGGGCTGATGCAATGCAACCTGCCAGCTAACATCTCCCTCTGTGTACCGACAATTGTGACTTACAAAACCAAAACTGCAAATCTATTACACGTGTACACCTTTATAAAAGCTAACATCTATATTATCTGAGGTAATATATGTTATGATATGATTCCAAGGTATATTTTATTAGCATTCAGCTATTGCACAATAACTTACAGCAATATGAACATATTCTTTATTCATATGCCACAGTTTCACAGGAAATCTTTGAACAGATTTCAGCTAAGCTGTCTCTTTTTGACCTCTGCACTTGGTGTGGTATAAACAGATTTATTATTCTAACTGTTTACACTCTTAACAGACCCCGTACTTTTGGCCTGAGCAGAAACGGAAGGTGGAGGACACAGATTATGGTACTTCCCAACATTGTAGATGGTCAATTGACTGATACAAATTGACTCAATATAAGAGTTTGTACTCTGTTTAACCCTCTGTGTTTATTTTTAATAAAGCAATTTATTTGGCGAAAAGAAACATTCGGAAGAAGGGGACACTTGATGACTACGAACAGGTTCTGCTTTCTCTTCCCAAAGCACCTACAGCATCACAAAATGTCCTGTTTTGTGGCAAAACCATTAACAGTGGTTTATTTGTGCCCTGGACAGGAGAACTACAACAAGCTTCACAAATGGCTCAACCACAAATGGGATTTTATTGTGATGCACGCCAAAGAGCAATACAGGTCAGTATGAGCACAAGGTTAAAAGTCCCAGAGAATATAGTTAAAACATTTGTTTGTATTATACCGAAATTGAAATGTCCACCATGTCCAATTTATCATGTAACCTATGCTTACAAATTGTTCTTCCCAGACTTAATTTGGTATGGTGCTCAGACTCGGAGACTATCAATGCAAGCTAATGTATAGCTTTAATCAAATCCATGGGATCAGGTGACCAATATTAGACCAACGCCATAGGCTGTGTCTGACATGGCATACTTTACTCGATACTTGATAGGAGCCAGTGCACATTGCTTGACCGGTAAAGCACTAGCCCACTAGGCCATCGTCTGCTATCTTACCCATGTCACATGATGTTACGTTGATAAAAAAATCATTTGAAATGTGGAGAGGTTCTCCACAAAGCTACTGCTTCTAATCTTGACGTTGCGGGGATTGGACCAGGAGGTCCCCGTCAGGACCTGTCTGAACTGCCCTTGAGAAAGGCACCTAACCCCTAACTGCTCCCAAGGTGCTGCAGATGGAGGCATCTGTGCTCACTTCCACCTAGTGTGTATTAAATACAATTTACAAAAAATATACTACAATAACAGCATATAATTTAAGACAATATACAATTTACAAACAGTATACAACAATAAAAACAATGTACAGATAATACACACTTTACAAACAATAAACAACAATAAAAAGATAATTTATGACAATATACAATTTACAAACAATATACAAAAATACAAACAATGTACAGACAATATACAATTTACCAACAATATACAACAATCAAAATAATTTAAGACAATATGCAATTTACAAGCAATATACAATACAATGAACAGACAATGTACAATTTACAAACAATATACAACAATACAAACATATAATTTAAGACAATATACAATTTACAAACAATATATAATACAAACATATAATTTAAAACAATATGCAATTTACAAACAATATACAATACAATGTACAGACAATTTACAATTTACAAACAATGTACAACAATACAAACATGAACAGACTATATACAATTTACAAACAATATACGACAATAAAAACAAACAGTATACAACAATAAAAACATATAATTTAAGACAATATACAATTTACAAACAATATACAACAATACAAACAATGTACAGACAATATACAATTTACAAACAATATACAACAGCAAAAACATATAATTTAAGACAATATACAATTTACAAACAATATACAACACAATGTAGAGACAGTATACAATTCTATCTCTACTGGTCTAATATGTGCCTGCCACCCATGCTCTCTTATTCAGCTACTACTTCTGAGTACTTTAATTTTTTTCCTTCATAAGCTCCCTTAACTTCATCCTCAAATGGAACTGTCAGCTCTATAAAATAAACTATTCTCCTGCTCTCTGAGTACTACACCATGTCAGGGCCTCAATACAGTTACTGCGATGCAGTGAGGAATCTGCAATCTGGTGTTTACTTCCACTATTAGCTTCCAATCTCATGCTTCGCTCCAACTAGCAGTATTCACCCTCTGTGTCAGTTCTCCTCTATACTGCCCCTCACGCACAAAATGAATTAACCTCCTACCATTACTAACCGCCATGCTGTTACTCTCTATGTGCTTTCTATCGAGCACCCCTGCTAGCAACAATAAAAACAATGTCCAGACAATATGCATAAGGTGCAGGAGTGTTGTAACGCAAACAGTAATGTAAACAGAAGTATAAAGAGTAATGTGCAAAATGATTGAGAATGAGTTGGGTGCTGATCAGTTATTTATGAGAGTATATATTATACTGTATAAGACAAAACTAAACATCCTAAGCAAGCAATCAGATAATTTGGTTCCCATTGATGTATTTTGGTTACAAGTCTGTTCATTTTCCTCAGAGCGGGGAAGGAGAGGAACAAATCAGACCGGGTTGTGTTTGATTGTCAGGAAAGAGCCTACTGGATAGTACACAGGCCTCCAGTGAGTACTTTTTGTGTGTTTATGTGTGTGTGTGTGTGTGTGTGTGTGTGTGTGTGTATATCTGCCTCCGTCGGTCACTTGTAGTTCTCTATAGTAGAAAGTTTTAGTCACCCTTCAAAATAATAGGCTAAAATCATTGTATAATGTACTTCTCAGATTGGGACTGTGAGGTATAGACAGGGACGTCTGTGATTTTTATTATTAAATGTATTTTTTTCTTGTTTTCATAAGTTTGTCCTTTGTCCGAGATTTGTTTCAGTAGCTCACTGATCTTCTTAAGGTGGTTTGTTTAGGCATGTTTTCTAACGAACTCTGAGGCCTTCCAGGAACATGTATATTTATATTGTGATCACGTGACACACGTTGACACTGTTCAAAGTAATTACATGACTACTCTTGGCAACCTGGTTGAACCAGAATTCATTTACGGCTGTTAGACTAATGGGCTTAAATACTTATGCTTATGCTGAATAATTCATATAACATATCCAGGGAATACCTTTGCCATTGAAGGGTGTACTTGGTGTGCCACGGTGTTTAGGGATAGTGTCAATGTAACACCAAATGAATGCCAGGAACCAAAGTTTCCAGGTAGAACAATGCCCTTGGCATCACACTGTCTTGGCCCACTTTGACAAATACACATCTGGTCACCCCCATCCATTGCCCCTAATCCGGTTCTTAAAAAATCCAGTTTTAAGGTGAACAAGGGTCAGCATGGGAACTCATATATATATATATATATATATATATACGTTTTAGATAGGGTTTAAGGTTACGTGTCTCTGTCTGTCTTTACAGCCTCGAACTCACAGTGCCATGGACTACGGCATGGATCGGCTCATTGATCCTAACCAAGAAGAGGTGAAAGGTGAGGACACACCAGGAGATTAGCAATCCCCTACTATTTTAATCCGTCTTCAACAACACCCTCCTCTCTGTTTTTCCTTAGTTAAAACTCTCTAATCTTATAAAAAAAGAGCTATTCTGATACATTACTATCTCTGGTGAAGTATGTTAGCCTGAATTCCGTTCCACTCAGACGCTGCTGGAAATCTCTTTATTTATTGAGCATAGCTACAACAGAGCAGTTCTTCTAGTGGCATCAGACTGTAGACCTTAATGCTAAGAGGGATAAGAATATTAGATCAGCTTAGTTGTGGGTTTCGTTGGCCTTAGTACTGCAGCGGCCAAGGGCGGTTTCTGCTAACGTGCTTAAGAGAATTTCTGGTCTCTGATCTCTACACTGTGTCCAATGATTAGTCTTTTTTGCCCATTAATTAATTTAGAGGTTATATGTCTATGACATATATGTCTCCATATGTCTATTAGTTTTAAAGCAACAAGAAAAATTTACATATAATTCCTAAAATGGGGGTGTGTATTGGCATTCAGTTTAGTGTCTTTTGTTTCATTTAATTAAATAAGTCATTGATATCAAATAATTTAATGTACTGATATATCTGTAATCATATAAAACGCAGAATGACCCAACAGCAACTGTTTTATTCATAATGCATTAATGCTAAGCTGAACAACTTAAAACGGTTTCCGTGCCCTTAATACCAGATGCCAAAAACAACCTGAGCCAATGTCCCTTTTATAGTAATCTGTCTTTCAGCATATTAAATAGTTTACTAGTGCCTGCTTTGAGATAATACAGACAAAACTCTAGGTCTGTTAATTATGGGAGTGTGTTTGTTTTTGCCTCACTTGTGATATTTCATTATGTTCATGGATGTAGATGTGGACTTGTTCCAATAACCTCTTTGTATTCTCTTTGTTTTTTCCAGGCTCTTTTTGGTTTTTTTTCTATAGTCTGCATAGGTTTTCAAGAACAAGACTGGTTACTGACCCAAAAATATAAACTAAGCATACAGACGTTTTCCATTAACCATAGATGTCTCAAATACTGCCCATGTACAATAGTATATGTATCATTTATACTGATAACTTCATGTACACTTCCTGTGGACTTTCCAACTCTAAAAGTATTGGAACAACAAGGCCATTTTTCAAGCATTTGCTAAGACTAGCCTAACACCTCAACCACCCCCATGAACCGTATGCTGGGGCTGCCAGTGTGTTCACTGCCCCCTAGTGTTCACTAGTGTGTGTGTTTCACTGCACAGATGGGTTAAATGCAGAGGTCACATT
>JAOVVF010000025.1:7712200-7725745 GCA_028565595.1 Duopalatinus emarginatus | reverse complement strand
GAATAAAATATTGACATTTGCCATCTCCACAACATTGCATTCAGTTTTTATTCACAATTTGTTTAGTGTCCCAACTTTTTTGGAATCCGGTTTGTATATACAGTGCTAACCACTATACCACTGTTTATGAACAAGTAATTTTTTTATCATAATTAATTCATATCATACACTCACTAGAAAACTATTTTGATTGAATACATTTTCAGTACTTTCAGTACTATACAGGGAAGTAAACATACAAGGAAAAGTGTTTAAAGCTCTGTTTTCTTTATATATCAATTTTCTTATAATTAGTTTTATTAGTATTTAGTATATGTTGATTTCTCATGATGTTTGATCATGCCACAGTTTTTTATTTGGAATTTATTATCACAAAAACAGAGTTTTAAACACTTTTTCTTGTATGGTTACCTCTCTGTATAGTACTGGAAGTACTGGAAATGTATTCAATCAAAATAGATTTCTAGTAAGTCATGAATTAATCATGATTAAAAAAATTACTTGCTCATAAACGGTGGTATAGTGGTTAGCACTGTAGAGACGATCCAGGTTTGATGGATAACAAGCAACAAACTCTGAACACATTGTTTGTGTTTGCAGGACATTCTTAGCTCCCGGAGCTCCACGTTGGATTAACATTGATGGTCGGACGATGGGGTTGACAGTGAAGGGTTTAGAGCATCCACACCGCTACGTCCTGGATGCAGCTCAAACGCACATCTTCATGCTGATGAAAAAGGTTGGGAAGATATTTCAATGTTCCTACAAATAAACGTTCCCTAAGTATTAGTATGACTAGTCACCTATGTAACTAAAAATGTAACTAAATAAAAAATGCTTCCAACTAAATGATTGCTTAATGTTTCCTCTTTTATTTTGCGCATCACCTGCAGGACACATTTTATCGCTATCTGAAGTCACCAGTTTACAAGGACATTCAGAAAAAGGCAATCTCACCAGCGCCACATAACTTCACGTAAGTGTTATGACATATCCAGACTACATTAAAGATGCCAACATCCACAGTCTAGCATTTTTAACAAACCTGAAGATCACACTTTTCTGTTTCTTAAGCTAAAGCAGCGATCAGTACAAAAATAAAAATGAAATGAAAAAAGTGGCAGAAACGTTTACTGACTACATAGGGGGAGGATGTGGGATGTGAAAATGGATTTGCTTGTATTAGCACTTACTTTAGACTCATGCCAACTTTGCCGTGACCCAATAAAAACCAAGTTATTGGGACTGTTGCATGTTATTGTTAAAAAAACAATAAAATGGAGCTGATGAATATAGTGTAGCCATAACAGCTGTTTTAATAGTGTCTAAAGGTAGCTTGGTCTTAAATCCCCAACCTTCTGATAAATAATCCAGATCCTTTTCCAATGAGCCACCACTGCCCTACACTACAACAACATCAACAACCACAACAAAAACAACACTGATATAAGATCAGCCTTCTGGGAAGCAATAATGTCATATCTGTTAAATAAGTAATTACCGTTATCTCTGTGATGAGTCACATGATATGCTGTGATATTAAACATTGATAATATTGTTGTCACGCACATTAGGGCTGCATCTAAAATGGCATATTTAAGCAATACGTACTAGAGCGGATCCAGTGTGCACTACTTCACTGGTAAAGCAGTAGGCTCCAGTACATGAGTCAGCAGACATCAATCACCTTCATCCGTCCACCATCTTATCAATGTCATTTATATATATATGACATGAAGTATGGGATAGATTATCGGACCACAGTGTGCTGTCTTCACATACTTCAAAACGGCTGCTGATGTAGTACGTTGTCTGGGCACTTTTCATGTACTGTTTAATAAACTAAGTATTTGGATATGCTAACCATTCTCATATACTGCTTATGTACTGTTCAATATGGCGGTACATAATTTAGAACACAGTCTAGGTTTGAGTCTGGGGTTATGTTCACTTCAGTATACACTAAAGGGATACTGTTATTATTATTATTGTATGTTTGCCCTCTGCAGTGATGCTCAACTGGAGCAAAAAGCCAGAAACCGTAAACCCAGCATCGATCCAATCATCCTGTGGCAGCAGGAACAGGAGGAAAAAGCCAAAGCAGCTGCCGCAGCTGGGCCAATCGATATCAAAAAACTGATGGCCAGCAAACTGGATCGCAAGTGATGGAGTTTAATGGAGCTGATTTTGATTAAGGCTTTAAATACGAACCTCATTTGGTAGTGTAGTGATTATCTCTATATTAGATCTAACTAGTGAAACTGTTGATGATAATTAGAAAAAGTAAAGAATTATTCATACTGACTGTGATTTTGCTTAGAGTATTCAGTTCTTTAAAGCTGAAACATTTTCCTATGTATGTAAATGATATAGTTGGCATGTGCTCATATTTGGTTATGTGATACAGTCATGTGAAAAGTACCAATACTGCTTCCACAGGTAATGCTAATTAAATGCTCTGGATTAATTGATCATCAGAAAGTGTGAGCATTCAGGTGTGTGTTAACACAATGGCAAGGAAGAAAGACATCCATGATGATCTTGGAGAAAGAATTGTTTCTGCCCATCAATCTGGGAAGGGTTATAAGGCCATTTCCAAACTATTTAAAATCAATCATTCTGCAGTAATTAAAATTATTCACAAGTGAATCATCCAGGACATTTGCTATCTTACCAGGTGTGAACATCACAGCAAATTTATCCCAAGGTCAGGCCATGCAATGCTCTACAGACCTCAGTTAGCATGTTTAATTTAAAAAGACTGAACAAGTATGGCTTGTTTATAAGTGTTGCAAAAACAGTTGCAAATGAACAAACCACAAGACCTCTGGCCAAACAAGCCCAAAACTGAGATGTTTGGCTGCAAGCCATGGTGCCAGCATATCAGCACAAATACTTTGTACACTTTGAACTGTCAACCACAGTGGTGGAGGGGTGATGATTTGGTTTTGTTTTGCAGCCAATGGACACCTTGCAGTCATTGATTCAACCATGCACTTCTCTATATACCAACTTATTTTAGAGTTAATGTGAGACCATCTGTCCAACACCTAAAGCTTTGTTGAATTTGTTCCCAATTCTAAATTTGATCCCAAGCACACCAGCAAATATACACCACAAAAAAGAAAAAGAAAAGAATCAAGGTTAAAGATACAGTCAAAGTCCAGATCCCAACCTAATATAACAAATGTATAATGTATAACCAAATGCCCACAGACCTGTAAAAACTGGGTCATTCCTCCAGAACAATGTATAAAAACTGATGTAGTCATACAGAACTTCAAGTTATTGCTGCTAAAGGTGGTTCTACAAGCTATTGATTCATGGCGTGTACTATTTTGTACTCCATTTTGGCTTCATTTTTGTTAAATAAATAATGACATGGTGTAATTTGTACTTTGTTGTTGTTCATCTGACGTTGTATTAACCCAAAATGTACAACGTTTTTATTGTGTCCTGATAAGTAAAACAATAGAATTTAAAAAGTTACTTTAGTTTTTCCACATGACTGTACCCAGATATACAGATTGCTATTCTAGAAACAACCTTTTTTTGCATATTCTCTATTTGAGGTTACATTTGCATATACTGACACGTGATTTTTGCATTTACGTTCACATACATTTAGCAGACACTCTTATCCAGTGCGTAGTCATTAACTTGGAATACCCAGAGCTAGTGGTAATAGACCCAAATTTAAGGTACTATGAGCCAAGATGCTGTCAAAAACTAGCCATACAAAACCCAGTACAAACAATTACAAGCAAAGTCCTATAACCTAGATATACTCCTAAACTACGTCGAACTTGTGGAGAAAAACAAGTCGCAGTAAATACGACGACAGCTGTAAGAGTGGTAAAAATTTTAAGAAATGCAATGTAAAGTGCTCAGTTGAGTGTTCTTGAAAGAGGCGGGTCTTTAGACGTATTACTATTATTACTATTACTTACCTTTTATAAACATGAAAATCCCCCAACTGCTCTCCGGGCACAGTGGTTTGGGGCTGCCCCCCACTCCGGGCGTGTGTTTACTGCCCCCTAGTGTTCACTGGTGTGTGCGTGTGTTTCACTGCACGGATGGGTTAAATGCGGAGGTCACATTCCTCTGTGCGGGCGCACAGTAGGCAAATAGTTCTCCTTCATCAAATCTGCACTGTCCCAGTCAGATGCTAATCAGCAGAAGAATCACTGAAAGCTTTCTACAAAAATATTTCTACTATTATATATGAATCTCCTGTAATTTACAACCGTCTGCCTAACATTGTGTAGTTCCCGCTGTGTGTTAAGGCATGAACTCTACAATATCTCTGAAAGTGTGCTGTGGTATCAGGGACTGAGATGTTACCAGCACAGCCTTAAAGTCCTAGATGTTGCCTCAATGGATTGGAATTGTTACCAGCACATCCCAAAGATTCTCGATTGGTTTAAGATTTGGGGAATTTGGAGGCTGAGTCAACACCTTTGTCATGTTCCCCTTAAACCACTTTTCCAGTCTGGCATCCTGCTGAAAAAAGCTGCTGCCATTAGGGAATACCATTGCCATGAGTGGTACCTGCTGCCTAATACAGTATATAATCAGTTTGGCATCTTCCAACCGGACAAAGCACCACCACACATGTCTAGAGATAAAGACATGTTAGAGGAACACTCATCTGAGTTTGGGGTTGCCTCTCCCACGAAATTCACCAGATCTCAGAATCTCAGGACTGCAAACATATACCCTGTTGTATGTATACGTAAGTTTTAGACTGGTGTACCAGTTATTCTGGTAGTAAGTGTATATTCAAGCAATAAATTCCATATGATTTGAAGTCAGTCAAGTTGAGGTTTATCATTAAGTGTTCATTCATACACACACTCAAAAGCATGATTAGGATCTTTATGAATTTGTTGTGTACACACTTATACAAACTATTTACAGGCATAAATCTTAATAAGACGCATTATGAGATCATCACACACACACACACACACATTTATTTCTAGAATAAGAAATGCAAGCACACTATTTTATCTCAAACCATATTTATATATGTATATATTATTTATACAGAATGTGAATACGTCTTAATGACATGTTAAAAACCAAAACTTCACCCGAGAATAAATTATTTGGCCATGCCGGAAAGCCAGCCTAACTTAAAGAGGGATGGGCCAACAGGTTCCTCGTCTTGATTGGCCAACTGTCTGAAGAGGTTCCCTGGGCGGAAGCTGTCTTCTGGAATGGGATTGGACAAGGGAGCAATCTAGAAAGGACAAGAAGCAGATAAGTGAGAAGGTGAAACTCCCACTTGCAGCCATGTTACGGTTAAGACATGTTGCAATTATTCACTGCAAACACGCCGTCGCACACTGCTTTGTCACTGCAGTTGGGTTCAGTTAGCCCGAGTGCATCACACACTTATGCTTATAAAAATACATAAAACAAATAAACGCATGAATATTCAAATGGACTTCGTGCCCTCAGAAATTCCTAAGCCTACCCCATTCCCTGCTTAAGCTAATTGGTGCGTTCCATTTGAACTGGGAAGTCAGAATTGCCTACAGGAACACCCCCTAAATCCCACTCAATAAGTCAGAAGAACATCACCAACCCCAAGCTCAAAATCCAAGATGGCTGCTCGAGGCATCAGCAATGACAAAAAGCTGTAGTAATACACCGGTTATAATCACTTCTGTGTTACTGGTGTCTCATTAAATCAGCCGTGCACATCATGTTACAGCGTTTGTATGCACTGATATTGCTAACGATGGCTAACCTGGCTAAATCAAACCCCAGCTCCAGTACTCCACAGAACTGGTAGGCTTAGCAAACTAAATTTAAAGTTAATTAAAATCGAAACACTAAATAATTATTGCGTGTGACTCAAGTGGTGTGACGGTTTAGGTCAAAGGTTGTTGGTAAGATGGCGGATCAAGTGCGTCCGAGGTGGTGTGCATACTACACGCTCGCATACTAGAAGCGTATACTAGTTTAGCGGTTAAGCAGTATGTACTCGCTCCAAGCTAGTACGTAGTATTTAAGTGTACCATTTAGTGAGCTTTTGTGTACAATTGAGGGGGTGGAGTAATCCTGGATGACACCACGCCTACCAGGAGAGAAACATTACGTTATAGGATCAAATCAGTTGGAAAAAGTTGTACTCTGTTGCATAATTTTAAAGGGACAAGTAAAATAAATATAAAAAAAGCAGCACAGAGACACTGAGTTTTCCTTTAATTTCTCACTTGTACGTAATTCTCAGTTCTCTGGGAAGAGAACTGTTTCTCCAGGTTGGCTTGTTCCTGATTTTCCCCAACATTCATCCCAGGTTAATGCTTTACACATCTGGAATGTGAAATTACCAAACCGCTGGAGAATTTACCCTAGAGGACTAGGCAATACATGTATAATTTCTAATGATCAGTGCTCATGTGAGCATCTAACAGAAGATGGATAATCATACAGCCCGAAGCGTTCCACCAATTTTGAGCAGCAGCAAAGCAGCGTCTCACAAAAACACACTGCAGGCGAACTCACAGCACCACCACGCATTATCATTACTTCACCATGCGAGCGCGTCAAGATCAGGAAACCCGTCTCTCTCTCTCTCTCTAGAACATCGTAACGTAAGACTGAAAGTGTAAAGCAAACAAATGGCTCATTAACAGAAAAAGAAGATCGTACTTCAGCATTCTGCCTCCTGTGACACAGACATAAAAAAAAACAACAACAATACATTGTATACACTCACAAGAGGTCTGGTGACGTCTGATGCTCTAGATGACGATTTGGCTTTCCGGGAGTTGGTCATACTCAGAGGCAGCAGGCCAAACCTGTCGGAAAAACAAAGCGCCAGATCATGACCTCGTTCTAAAACGTCCCTTTAGGAATACTAACGAGAAAATAAGTGCGTGTATTGAGCCATACCGGATCTGACTGCTGGCCAGTGGTAGGATGTTGTACGGCTCCTGTGAGCTCACGTTACTGCTTCTGGGACTGAACTGCTTTTCTGCGCCAGTTAAAAGCCCTAAAAGCACCTGGAAAAATTGATGATGGTCAAGGCTAATAAGATTATAAACAGAGCCTTTCCAGTTCAGTTCAATATCAGACTATCTTTATCTCATCTGAGATCAAAGAAGATGCTCCCAATATTTATCAGGCTTCTTTCCAAGTTCTGTAGCAAAGTTTTTATGCTCCATGTTTGGCATGAACCTGGCCAGGATTACCAGTAAATACACAGCCCTGACAGCGAAGCATGGTGGTGGGAGTGTGATGATATGGGCTAAATATATAATAAAGGTGATCATTAAAAAACATCTGGATGCGTTTTTCCAATCTCATCCAGTGTTTTGTTCTACGAGTTTGTGCTTACTCATTATAGGTTCAGGTTCTTGTTACTGGCCGGCAGGAATTAAATCTGACATGGTTTCCTGCTGCTGTGCACCTTAAAGCTTCCACACGTTCTGCTTTCTGAGTTGCTTCTTTTTTAGTTTGTCCGTGGACATTACAGCACTGCGCTTACCGACGTCCTCTGAGTCAGCCGGTTCAGGTTGCTGTTCAGATGCGGCGTGAAGACGTCTAGGTCGAAAGGATCGATGTGGCTCTCCAGAGCATCACAGATCTGCTGGATCCTGAGAAGCGACCCAGTAAAGATTTGGTTCTCATACGTGTTTGGTTAATAAATGGCCATCCATAACAACAGTGTATGATCGGTTACCTGGGCTGCACATGCGAGCGTGAACTCCTGGTGTCTTCTAGCCGGGCTGTTAAAGCAGCACTGAGGTAGCGCACGTCGAAGAGCATCTGCAGACCTCGATTCTGGGTGACGGAGAGCGCTGCGTCCTGCACCACAGACAGAGGGATGATGTAGGAAGACAGCAAAAAGAGACCGGGAGACAGAGACGGTGGATCACAGAGACAGTCACCTTGTTTTGTGTGAGCTTCTCGTATTCAGCCAGCACCTGATCCAGACAGGCTCGGAGCAGCTCAGTTAGCGTGACTCTCGGCACGGCGTGACCTCCAACCTTGTTCACTTCCAGACACAGGTGGAAGAGCAGCGACTGAACGTACCAGGACGGCTGTAGAGAAATAAAAAACACACACACACACACTCAGAATACAACTTCCTGAAGGTTACGAATTTCAATTCAATAGATATTTTCTCTAGGAATGTCTTGCATGGTGCTGAAGTCTTCACCTGCACCGGAAGATGGATTTTAGACGCAATTGTGTTGCCTGACTCCGCCTCTTCCTGGATCTCCAGCTCCTCCCAGGTTGTGGCGGTGATTAGGACGGACCCGGCTGTTGCGGCGTGCAGAGAACTAGCAAACTGCCTCACCAAAGTCTACAGGTACGGAGAGTGAGTGCTATAATACCTCGGTAGCATTGTACTAAACCATGTGTGTGTTTGTGTGTGTGTTTTACCTGAGACACAGCAGAGCTCCAGATGCGATACGCCTCCATACTGCATGCAAGCAGCTCCTCCTTCATTCGGCCCCATGTGACCTGAGCTGGACTGAGGTCCACACTTTTACTCACGCCTGCTTTTCCCAACTTCCTGCTTTGCACCCGAGGGCTTCCCGCATTCCTGTTGTCCCCCTGCCGGCCCAGAATGCACTGCTTCACACTTGGGCAGAGTTCCCCGAGAGACTGACAGAGTCTGGCAAGGAAAAGCACAGAGCTCATTCGACCCGAGGAAGCTGCCATTTCGGTACGGACGCTGCTCATGATGTCCGTAAGACAAGCCGTGCAGCGCTCGCTTAGCGCCTGTTCCACCGCCGGTCCGTCCGAGTAGCGTTTCAGGCACGACGTGTCCGAGGGCAGGAAGTGACCAAGGTCTTCGAGCTGGGCTTTGAGTTTGGAGTCGAGGGCAGAGCAGACGTTCTGAATGCGTGGCGTGAGGGCGTGAGTCTTCATGGACAGGCCACTTTCGGGCCGCGAGCTGCGTTGGGAGACGCTCACCCACGCGGCATCGCTCAGCAGGTCCGACTGGGACTCGCACCAAAGAAACGACGACACGTCGCTGTCGAAGGGCAACCCGCCGCTTGAGGCCTCGCCCTCCAGTTCCTGCAGCGTGCACGCCAACAGCTGCTTACAGCTGCTGGAGATGGACTCCATGCCGTCCTGAGTGATCACCTGCAAATATGCTCAAAGGTTTCAGTCGCGTGCAACGTGCAAAGCTAGCTCATTAGCAAACAGAGCAGAGGAACGTGCTAGCGTTATAAGTGGTAGCTTTACCTGCAGTCTGTGCAGGAACAGCGGCTGCAACAGGTCATGCCACAGGTCGAGCGGTTTATCCAGCAGGCGCTCACACACTCCACTCCAGTGCTGGCTGATGGAGTCGCTGCTCAGCAGGTCACACACGGCGTCCCTGATGGAGGCCAAACCCTTCACACTCTTCACGTAGATGAGCAGGCTGCTCACTCCGTTGCGCATGTCCTCTTTACACCTGAAACACACACACACACACTGTCTGTATATCCATCTAATAACACGACTTACTTCACTTACTTCAAAAAAACACCAAATCCCAGAATCCACTGTGGCATATGAAGATGGCCGCTCAGTCCACATGCTACATTTCCTACTCATTCTCAGCTGTTTCAGTTGTTTCTCTTCCCACCCGATTCGCGTTCCTGATTACATTCGCTTCTTCTGTGCACTCAACGCCTTACACACTGACGTTCCACAACATAAAACTGCGAAATGGTGCGTAATGAAAATTTTTTAATGTGACGATCAGGACGTCCTGATCGGACTTCATGTGCTCCCCTTTGTTCATGCGCTTGCCCTGAAGCCTGTTTGGATTAGTGTGTTCACGTGACTCATGACTCACGTGTCGATCCAGTGCTGCAGTGTGTCGCGGAGCTGTTCGCTCTGAATGGGCTGAGCTAGCGTCCGCAGCGCAGGCTGGAAATCGGTCACGGATGACGGCAGGTGCTTGAACCAGCTGCCTGAGCTCGACTCGCCGTGTAGCACCTTTCTGCCTTTACCTGCAACGCAGCAATGTCATTTGGACATCCTCCATACCGAAACACACATTATATCACATAACATCACACTGTTACGCTTAGAAGTAAACAGCGGGGGGAAGGGGGGGGGGGCACCTCAGTCGTGCCTTGCCTTGTGTGAGAATCGAACCTTCCGGTCACGAGACTGGAAAGATTACCAAATCAAAGAGAGGCAGAAGTACAGCGGATCCATGCCTACCGGATGTGACGTTCTCCAGAGTAGTGAACAGTAACCCGTAGCCGAGCCCAGGTTCCGCCGTGCGGCCTTCTGGAGGCAGGTAGAACACAGCGTGGGCCTGATAGAGCGTAGTGACTAATAACTCCACCAGAGAGCAGACCTGAGCTTTAATCCCAGCTCCTAAAGCCAACGACAAAACGTAAAAAAAAAGTGAATGTAAAACATATCATATACATGGGATACTAAATAAATCATGTGACACCAGGCTTCCCCTTATTGAGTGGCTCTGAGAATAGTAAACAGTGTGTGTTGCACAAGAGTACCGTGCTGAGGCTGCTTGAGAAGCTGCTGTATGGAGGCCGTCCTAGCCAGCAGGAAGTCGGCGAGAGCCTGGCGAGGCGAGCTGTCCTCCAGCAGCATGGTGGACACCAGAGCTTCAGCGATAGCCTGATCCGATACAGCTCTGCCCCGCAACACGGACTTACTGTCCAGGAGGATGGTTGACCTGTCAGCAGGAGAGACGAGGGGGGGGGGGATGAGCAAGACACACACACGTCCGCTACGTTATTGTAACTGTTTCAATGTTCCCACATTGAAGCTCTGGGTCTGGGGTGATGCTGTTTCCTTGTCATGACAACATGGGCAGGATATCATCGCCTTACCTGAAGTGTCCAGCCGCCGCCACCTGCTGGATGAGGATGGGAAAGCGGCTCAGGACGGGGCTGTATGAGGCGGTGGGCGTGTCCAGGTGGAGCAGCCGGTGCAGGTGAGCACAGAGGAGGTGTAGCTGCGTGGCCTGCAGGTACTGAGCTCCCTCCAGCGCGCTCCACATCCTCTCAGGCATCTCCAGGAGCAGTTTGATCTGAGCCGCCATGGCGTAGAACTTATCCTGGGTCTGCTTTTCACCCTTACACACAAAAAACACACACACATCTTACTTGTTATTTTGTTTTTTCACACTTCGACAGCAACAATACAAACGTTTAAACGCTGCATCCTGAAACACCTTAAAGAAAAGGGTTACACTGAACAAAACAACTACAAAGTTGAAGTAATCTGAATCTGGAATCTGATTTGTGTTTGTAGAAATGAAGCAAATCCCACAGACACCATGGTTAAAAGGCATTATGGGTAATGTAGGAAATCAGAGTGAAAACCATTACAGCAATCTATATAACCCAGACTCCACTGAGGATCACACTTGGGGCAGCCACATGCTTATGGGTAAGGAACCAGCCTTGGGATCGGAAGGTCTCGGATTCGAGTCCCACAACCGACACGACTCGACCGAAGTGCCCTTCATCAAGGCACCTATCCCTAAACCCTCATCTTCACTTCACTTTCACTTTGTCTGCATATAGACTGCTCAGGAAGGAGGTTTCTTTCCCCTGTTCATGGACAACTCCAACAGGCTTTTTACCTCTGTACCATCTGTCTGAAGGTGGCGAAGCATCCGTGCTACCACCACCAGGTTCTTTTCTAGGCAGCCTCTTAGGAGCACCCTAGGGTAACAGAAACCCTAACACCAGCAGGTTATACTGCTGTTACTTCACACTCCTGACTCTAGGAGTGACTCTTCATCAATGAGGGCAACTATTACAGCAGGTTTTACCCCGTAACCCTGACTGATCTGCCCCCTGTGTGTGTAATAAGGACAGTGTGCTGCCCCTACCTCTGTCCTGGTGCTGTGAGGAGTGTGTTTGTTCTGTTTCAGAGTGTGACAGTAGTTCTGCATGTCCTGGATGGACTGGACCACTCTGTCTGAACACTCCCTCATCTCCCCGATGGTGTCCGCAGCCTCGATCAGGTCTCTGTACCGCTCCCCGACCATCTGCCGCAGCTCCTCTTTCTTCTGCTCGATCTCTCCGCGCACCTTCCGCTCCACACCGCGGATCTCCTCGGTGCTGTAGCGCTCAAACAGCGCGTTCGGGTCTTTAATATCACACACCCGAAGCGCCTGAACCGGAACCGCGGCCATCGCTGATTCCCTGGGAGCTGACACCTGGAGAAACCGGAAGTGCGTGCGACTCAAACGTCATGCGCCCGTTTTGCGATAAGCCCCGCCTCCTCCTGTTCCTCCTCCTGTTCCTCCTCCTGCTCCTCCCCCACGTCCTAAAACTGCACACTGTTTATGTCTTAAAATATATTTCTGACGAAGTAGAACAACCCTGTGTTTCAGAGTTATAAGATGAATCTCGATTCGAATCGACTCCCATTCCAGGCATTAAAAACTAGGAGTCGACACCATGGATTCAGAGTTGATTTGGACTGTGCACGCGCACAGTCTTATGTTCTTATGAGCATATTTCACTTAATAAAATGTATTAACATTGCGACAAATCACAAAACGTCGGCTTTATAACAAAAGGCTTGTTCGAGGCTGTTTAACCGAAAAGACTCGGAATCAGAATGATTCAGATTCACCTCAGAGAAATCAAACTGCTCTGTTAAAATAACTCTCTGCTCTTTTGGTTATTTAAGTATGAATTATAAATATATAACATATAACCTGATCGAGCATTATACAATCAACATTTATCGTGATAAACACGTGTAAAACCTATTCACAAGAAACATTTCGTGGAGTCGAATCCTAGAGCCGACTCAATTGAATCAAAACACGTTTCCTACAGTAGCGTGAAGGACAGTTTCTGTATCCAATCAGCGTCCTGCGCGTGGCTCTGAGCCAACGACCAATGTTAGCTGAGAAGGCGGGATTTTAGCGGAATACGGGTGGGAAAAGTAAAGACGACTTTCTGAAGTCCACGTAAACAGACGCGTCAGTGGGTGTGTATGATAAAGACACAGCGCTACCTGGTGTTCAGTCTGAGTTAGTATCAATGTCGACTTTTTATTTACTTTTTTATTACTTTTATTCTAAAACAATATATCATATTAATGTATTTACAAAAGTGTGAAAGTGTTTAATTCACTCAACAGTATTGTAATCGCGTTACTGCGCCAGGTAACAGTGCGCATGCGCAGGCTGAGACAGGTGCGCTGAGACAGGTGTATCCCGGAAGTGATAGAGAGAAATCAACAAAGTCTCAGGTGAGTTTAAATCTTATTATAATCATGTTTCTACAGCACTGTAGTCAATCTAAACATCTAAAATAAACAGAGTAAT
Organism: Duopalatinus emarginatus; assembly: GCA_028565595.1. NCBI lineage: Eukaryota > Metazoa > Chordata > Actinopteri > Siluriformes > Pimelodidae > Duopalatinus > Duopalatinus emarginatus. The sequence goes on along the minus strand of JAOVVF010000025.1, from coordinate 7,712,448 downwards.
AGTGAAACTGATGGTGTTGAGTGTTAGTGAGAGAGTTTATTCAGACTTTAAAGAGATTTATAGTGTTACAGGTCAGGTGAGATGTTAATGGCGTATGAAGATAAGGACCAGAGACACTGAGTTATATATACACTAGAACTGAACACTGGTGTTAAAACTACAATATTTTACAAAATACAATTATTAAAATAATTACAACAACAGCCACTGTTTCTGTTTACGATTCTAGTAATCATACATTTATTTAT
>JAOVVF010000025.1:7659379-7673088 GCA_028565595.1 Duopalatinus emarginatus | reverse complement strand
ACTGTTGCTCAAATACAAATGTGTTCTGTTAAACTGCGTGTAGTTGATTTCATATTTTTGCCGTGGTAATGGTCTTAGTTTTTTTCTTGAAAGTCTTAAAAAGGTCTTAAAAGTCATTAAATTTGTAGATCAAAAATGTGCAGATACCCTGTACAGAATACTTACATTGTAACAGCTATGAACAGTTCATCGGCCTCAGCAACGAGAAACTTGTTATTACACGTAACTTCCATGTCTCTTCTGGAACAAAAAACCTAAAATAAAACAGACCTTGCAGAAAACCTCATAACAACAATTACATAGTCATCTATAAAACTTGCCCTTGATCCAATATGGTGGCTTTCAAGATGGCGGCCATGTTCTGGACATAATCTAAAAGTGTCATTATTTATTTAACAAAAACTAGGCCAAAACAGAGAAGCGATGAACAAAAATTGTTTGTTTGTTGAAGTTTGTGGGTATTAATTTATACACAGAATTTTCAGCCATTCTGTTGTAGATTTGCTGGTGTGCTTGGGATCTTTATCTGACAGTTAAACCTTGGCTGAAATAGGGTCATGCGACAGGACAGATGGCTTCACATTTTAGGTTCGAATACTTCGGTATAGAGAAGTTCATGGTCAAGTCAATATTACTAACCAATCAGAATCCAGATTTCATTTAGGGACAATGTCCACTGTTAAAAGCTCTGTACAAATACAATTTAATTTACATTTATGGCACTTAGCCGACGCTTTTATCCAGATTGCCTTACAAAAGTGCTTAGTCATGAACTCATAACTGTAAACCATACAATACTTAATATAAAAGGTTACACAAAGTCCTATAATACTCTATTACCCAAGCCTGTGTAGAGAACAAGACAATACATTTAGGAGCACTGTGGTATAATCATTACTAAAATAATACACTTTTTTTGCAGGTGTTGGATGCAGAGCGTCTCTCCACTTCTCTGTTGCCCATCCAGAACATGTGTGTGAATGATGTTGTGTGGCGTAAAGTTGATGGACACGGAAAAGCTGCAAAGATACTTCTGAACGCTACACTACACTGGGACTACCCGTCTCATCAGACACGGTATTTCCGCGTGTTTTGGCGTCACATTCGTGGTCCGGACCCACGAGTCGGGCCTGGAGCGATCGTTTTTATCAGCCGGTCGTATTCTTTGTGGTACCGTGTGGTCGAGCTTGAGGTCGAGCACGCGGCTGGAGTGATGGAGCTGCTGGTGGAGCCGGTGAGCAGAGAGGGCTTCATCTTGCCCGAGTCACACTGGGGGAGACTGACACTGAGCTACACAGAGTCGGCTGACACATAAACATACACATTGTAGTATTTTAATTGCAAAATGACTGAAAAAAAGGGCTAAATAAATAGTGTCACTGATGAGTGATTTTTAATCTAAAAGTTATGGATATTTTTATTTTTAAATAAAAAATTGCAACTCACTGCCTGTTTGTCAATACATTTCCTTCAGTGTGTAGAATGAGAATGAAATCCCAAGACAGACATCCTGGCTTGTTGTCAATGCTGTCCTCAGGGAAATAAACTGGAGGACTGAAAGGACATGGGGGCAGTCAAAGGACCGTACAAGGTTGCTTATGGAGAACTTTAAATGTTGCATGTTTCATCACCCTTTTACCTACAAATGCTATAACGTAGACCACCACTGAACAGATATTATAATGGTTCTGGTGAGTTTAACAGGTGCACACTGTAAAGTTACTGTTATCCTGTTAAACACACTCTTATCCTATTAAACCTACCGCTGGTTATAGAGAGACTGAAGACAACGGTGCACTATATGGTCAAATAGTTGTGGACACCTCACAGTGACCCTCATACATATGTGCACATTAAAATTCCTCTTCCAGCTTTATTCCACTTTTGCTATTATAATAACGGCCATTCTTTTGGAAAGGCTTTCCAATAGATTTCAAAGCTGTAGGTATTTGAGAAGAGCACCTCAGTTTGGGTTAGTGGGGTCAGTGTTCGAATTCATCCCAGGTGTTCATTGGGGTTAAGGTCAAGGCTCATGGGAAAAGTTTTTGGGCCTCTTTAATTCTATAGTAATGTTAAAACACGTTGTGTACAATTGTGTGCTTGTAGCTTTGTGTAACAGTTTGCGGAAGAAGCGCATATGGGTGTGATGTCAGCTGTCAAAAAAGTTTAGCCATATAGTATAGCTGTGTGTAAGAACATAGACGGTAAGAATACTGTACGAAATAATCGGTACCAAAGTAAAATCAAGGTAGGTGGATCTTCAGTGCATTGCTAAATTCTTGACTTTCCTAATTTATAATCTGACCAATTTATTACTAATAACATGGAAAAGAATGAAGCCCATTAAGATAGGTAAGACCATTCCACATTACCTAAACAAAACACTTCTGTGTAGACAATATGCATAAAGATTTTAACATAAAATGATTTTAAATACTGGCAAAAGGATATAACCACAGTGCTAAACACTAACTTTTAAACTTTTTAATACTGAATATATAAATTGTCTATACTGTGTATATGTGACTTTAAAAATGTGAATCTTTTACTCAGTCAGTGATTTACAATTAAAATGGCTGACTTGCTCAGTGGTCTGGCAAATAAATAAATAATCATGTAGCGTATACTTCGCTAAGTTATAAGGTGAAGTGATTCACTGAACACGGTGCCTGGTGTCCCTATCCATGGCACTTGGGGAGCAGTTGGGGGTTAGGTGCACTTCAGTTATATCTTGCTGGTGCAGGGATCGAACCTGGAACCTTCCTGTCACACGGCTGGTTTCTTAACCACAAGCCTGTAACTGCCCCTATTGTAACTAATGACTAACCACCGTCAACTGCTGACAATTGAAGACCATTATATTTAAAAAAAAGTCTTTTATTTCAGTTAACCAATTTTTTAAAAAAAAAGGTCAGTTTGAAAAAACACAAGAGACTGAATTTTGGTGTGAAGCCACAAAAACAAGCACTGATTTTGGTAAAGTGTGTGTTGATTGTCTAAAATAGACAAAGACAAGCAGCTTTTTTTCACTCCTGTAGCGTCACCATCTTCAACATCCTCAGTGCCATCGGGCCCTGATCAGATGGGATCTGTGGGTAAAGAATGAAACAAAGAAAGATGATAAATAGTAAAGTAAACAGAAACGGATTAACCTACAGTGTGTTGCTGTTTCAAACTTTTTGAGCAGTGGGCAGTGTTTTTGCCTCAGGGTAAAAAGGGCTTGGGATTAATACTTGGCTCTTCTTTAAACATTTACTTTTTATTTTAAGAATTATGAAGAGCATTTATCCTCAAAATAGAGTTGGGTAATAGTTATCATAATATAACGTTTCCTTAACAGAAGTATAAGACGTAGTCGATAACACAATGATTAAATTAGTTCCATCCATGTTTCGACAGACACCACAAATAGCCAATGAAAATGAGAACAGCGCCGTGTCGAACCGGTTGACCAACTGGTTTTCATTTGGTTGTGATTGTTTGTTTTTTCCTGCAACACTAGAAGTGCTCAGAATTTAGGTTTTAGTGTATGTATATATATATAAATATATATATATATATATATATATATAGTTTATTTGGAATACAGTGGCATAACGTTCCTTAGTATATTTTTCAAGTTCTGATCTCACTTTGGAATAAAATTCTATTCTCTCACTTAGTAATTAAAAAAAGGTTTAAATGTAACATAAATATTGATTATGATTTATATATTGTTATATATACCAATATTGACTGATATGAAAAAAAATCTGATATCTCAAAAAAAATGATACAGTATGTGCAGCTAAACATGTTACATATTTTTCCAAGTTTTAAGAATTTTTTAAATATATATTCTTTAATATACTTTAAATCATTTCATTTATTATATTTGTGCACTAAATAAACAGTGGTGACATGGTACATGGTCCAGTAGGTAGTTCTGTCACTTCACAGGGAAGAAATACACATCAGACTGTGACAACATGTTTCTCTGAGTCTATAATAAACTTGTTATTACAGTGTAAAAAAGTGGGTGTGTATTTAAAGGAAGTGGAAGTAGATGGACTTCCTCTCCAAGTCATAAGCACATGACTGTGAATGTATACATTATATTTACACGATGTATGCACTTCTACATACAGCTTCACTAAAAGCCTGACTGACTCAGAACATTAGTCTCAAACATATATCCTAAAAATACAGTACAGATTAAGGATTATTGTAGCTCGTTACCATGTGTCCAGCTTTGAGGATCCAGTAGAAAGCAAAGTTCTTGTACGTTTTATAAAAAGCTCCAGTTTGTCCTGCTGACTGCGGGTCTTCCAGTGCAGTCCATTTCATCTGGTTGAACTTCTTAAGGCCATCCCATTTCAGCTTTTTAACCCAAACCTCCTGACCTGAAAAACACCCACACCTTTTTATATTATATTATACACAAACATACAGGTGTCCCTCCCTTCTGACAAGTTACACCCGTTCATGTCCTGCATTCATTCTGATAGGTTTGGCCTTTTCCAACAGGACAATGCGCCACCACACACACAAGACATGTTGTTAGAGCCAAATTATGGTTAGCGCTTTTGCCATTCCCGCCCAGGTCACCAGATCTCCTACACATAGAAATACAACAGAATTGTGGACCATTGTGCGGGAAGTATGGTGTTCATTACCAACAGAACATGTCCGCAGATTCGTAATGTCCATTCCCCAATGGGGACCTACCAAGTATTAGACTGGTGAACAGGTTTATCTGCCACTTCAGTGTATACTAGTTTATAAAATGGTTGTGAATACACACACACACACACACATTACTTATAATAATATAACATTTTTGGATATAATTTTCAGTCTACATTAATAAAGTCAGTATGTTGGCTTTTGGAAATTTAAGGCTGAAATGAAATCTTTGGCTTCTGAAAAAGAAACACACGTTCTATATATTATACATTGCTGCCAGTAAGTGCATGTGTGATCTACTGTAACTTACATGCAATACTTAATTTCTTTAAACAATGAAGTGGGCCAATGTTACAAACGAGTCTCTGCTTAAGAGACTCTACAAAAGTATTTTATGCACAACGAACTAAATACAGCAACAGATATTATTTTATTTGTAAGCCACTAAGGTACTGTTATGTCTGCAAAAAATGCTTTTAAAAGATTTAAATTTGTAAAAAAATCTTTAAGATACCTAAATTTTTATGTTGGCTTTTGAAAAAAAAAAAAAAAGTCCAAAAATGTTGTGTGTAACACTGTCTTACAAAACAATCTGGAAATTCAAGTACATTTTTGTCTATAATATAATAATAGCTAAAATATTACTTATTTTGGGATGCTGCCCTAAAAAAGTTAAGCATTTGTTTGTTTGCTAAAGCTAACTAAAACGCATGCTAAAAAACAACCACACTGTGATTTTGCAGAGTAAAGTGACTGGTCTACTGTGGAGAGAAATTTGACCTCTGCATTTAACTTAGTGACAAACACACACTAGTGAACGTACACAACGGGGCAGTAAACACTTTTACTTGGAGCAGGAGGCAGCCACTATCCATCTATGGGAATCGGGGAGCAATTGGAGTCTTGGTGTCTTGTTGGTACAGGATACTGAACTGGCGATCTTCTGGTTTTAACCTCACGCAATAGCTGCATAGCACTGATCTGATTACTGTAGCTTTATATAGCTAACAACGTTGCATTTCTACTTTTTTCTTGTTTATGAATCTGTAACGATTTGCTTTACCAATGGTGTCCACAATTAAGTCCAGCTGGCCGTTGTAGACGGTCACGTTCACTCCTGCAGCCAGAAGCTCATCAACAATGTCGATCACAGGCTTCATGAAATCTCCGGACATGCTGGAAAACACCTCTGTAGACTGGCCTGGGCAAACACACACACACACACACACACACACACACACACTCACTGATCATGCTAGGACACTGTGTGGATGTATAAACAGATAGAACCCATTATAATGCAATGAGTCCTGCGGTCAGGAACACTGTCTATAACCCCAGCTCTGACAATTTAAACCATATACTTGCATTAATACACCAATATTACACCGTTTCTACACTAACAGAGAAGACAGAGACATGGGAAGTGATGTATTCTTGTGTGGAGTTGATTACATATTCAGAGATTACCTCCCCATGTCACATTTTTGGGAATGATCCCAAGCTTCTCCCTGATTGGTCCGTTCATCAGCTCATCAAGTGAGCGGCCGTGCAGAGGTTGAACATGTCGGCGTATTAAGGAGGCTGTGTGACAGACAAGAAAGTGAAAAACATTGACCATTATATTAGATGGTAATTTAAAATTTTAAACCGGTTATAGCAAAATCAGCCCATGGTTGATTATTTTCCTAAATCAGCATGTTTTATACCATTACTTACAGAGGTAGTTTTCATTTTCTTGTCTGGATTTCAGCATGTCACTGTTGGGAGTCAGGATGTTGTAGAAATTCACTCCATTGGTGTTCTGGAAAAACAAAAACATGAGCACAGACTATGTTAATTCACATTGAATCACACTCTCAAAACATGGCACAGAAATCTCCAAAAGTCAGTGCAGCTCTTTCAGTAGGCACATGATGCGAGGCCTTTTATCTATCCAGTTGTGCCGTCTCTGACCTGCTCTACGACGTTCTCAGTGACGCTCCACAGGTCGGTGGCCTGGTCATACTGTCCCTGGTCTACAGCCTTCTTAACAGCGTCAGCCGCTCGCGTCACCTCTCCAAGCCCAAAATCATCCAGCAGGGACTGCACAACCACACACACATACATTTATATTAAGTATTCCTTAAATAATTATTAAATTAATTTTAAACAACAACGTATATTAATATACAGTATTTATATATACGCTAAAGTGCTCAAAAAACCAGTACAGACAAGTCTACACAAAATATATAAGATCACGGTGGCTTCATAATGGCATCAGGTTTGTTTAACTGGCATTTCATAAGACCCGTGGTGCGTCTATAAAACTCTCTGACGAGTGAACACTGTGTGTGCCATCTTTTTGACGAGTTCTGTTCATGTCGTGCATTCGTTCTGATAGGTTTGGCGTTTTCCAACAGGAAGATGTGCCACCACACACATCTAGAGACGTCAAATTATGGTTAGATCTCGACATTATTGAACAAAGTGGAGCACAGAAATCCTACAACAGAACTGTGGAAGTATGGTGAAGTGAAACAGCATGCAGACTGGGTTAAAATCATTTACAGAAGCTTCTGCGACACTGTGCTATATGTTATTATGTGTTGGCTCCTGGGTCAGAAAGGCTGGGTCACACATCACCACAACGGGGACTAGAGTCAATGCTAGAGTGTTCAGAAACCTTGTATATTATAACAGTTGTGATGCTGTGTTACTTACAGTGCTGTACAGATAGGGTCCCCATGTCAGTACAGAGTCTGTAGTAAAAAGAACAAAAATATATATGTTATATGTGATAGGCAGTTTATAATACACGGTGAGTCAAAAATCGCAGGTCACATGGCCACCTGTCATGTGTCCCATTGGAAAAACTTGCCCTTGATCTAATATGGCGGCTTTCTGGACATAGCCTAAAATATAGGCAAACCACCTAGACATCCAGTTGTGATTACAGGGAGATTTTACATAACAGGACATAACTACAGGTTATGTATTCTCATTGTGTAACTTTTATTATATACAAGCAGACTTTTACTCATGTAATGCTTGCCTTTAAATTGTTTTCATTTGTACCCACAACCACTTTTTATGAAATTCAGGTTTCAATGAAAGAACACTTCTGGGGGTCTGGGAGAGAAAGCACTAGATAAATACTTTTTCATACCGAGGGAAATTTAGGTGGGTCATTCCAAATCAGATGTTCCTAGATGACCATCTCAGATTTTAATGAAAATGAAAAATGAACCTTATGGGGAGTAATGAATACCCACAAAATTTTGGGGTGGAATTCCCATTATTTCTGGAGTTATGTAATCTTAAATTTAGCTGCCACACCCCATTTTTGTACTCGCAATTTGCCGCTATGATCCGTAAGGTATTTGAAGGATCATATCTTCATCTTTAAACATGATACAAAGCAGACAATTGGCATTCTGGCTGGGTCAGTTTTGTCTACCCTTTCAAAATACAGCATCATAATGAATGTTGGTGTAAGCATTAGCAAGTTATGAGCCTGCCAAAATTCCAATTTTGGCTGGTGGCGAACTCAATTTTTGGATTTTGACCCTAGTTGTCACAGGATTATCAAGAGGTCTGGACCAAAGATTATATTGGATTATTGCTATTTGGGGGAGATACTATAAGCAAATGCAGTACTACCCCAAATTGAAGACAAGATCTCAGGTTTATAGGCAAAAAAGGTCATAAAAAAATAAATAATCAGGCCCTCACCGTATCCCCACCTACAAGCAGATAATTGACATTACCATTAGTAATGAACTTAACACTGCTGAAAAATACAAATGTCAGCTATAATTGGTGAAAATATAATCATCTCAAGTCAACTCCTTCTTAGTTAACTTGTGTAAACGTGTATTTTTGCCCTGAAGGTTGCCTGTTTTAACCCCCTGTTGACTACCGACGACCTCTATTGCCCTTGAAGCATCGCACTCATTCAAAGTTGAACTCATAGAAAAATGTCTCTGTTAACACAAAATTGGCAAGTTAATTCTTGTACAAATTTCAGTGTTTTTACTACATATACACCAGTCAACAAGAATGTCTGCTGCATAATAAACACCGCAAGCAACTTTGGCAGTTTCTATAAAGACAATATTCTTTCAATACAGAACAATACAATACAGATTCGAACAACATAGAACACAATTTTCCTACATTTTTATAAAGAACTTTGTTGATAAAAAAACTGATGACAAAGTGAACTTTGAGAGATCTTATTGGCCTGAAAGTTGCCTCTGTTCTTTATGACATTGTTCTGATTTTCCTGTAAATAGTGACTGAACTGTAATGTGTCTACTTGTAATTCTAGGACTGACTGATTTCATGTGTACAGCAGGATATTCAGTTCACACCACCAACCGTCTAAACAGTAAAATCAACGTTTTTGAATGAGAGAGTTAACTAAGAATTACATAACTCGTGAAATAGAAGGAATTTCACCCCAAGGTTTTGTGGGTATTCATTACTTCCCACAGGGTTTATTTTGGCAGATTTTCATCAAAATCTGAGATGATCACCTGGAAGCCTCTGGTTGATTTGTCATGGAATGAGCCAGGTATCTGATAACTTATGACACAAACCGAACACCAATACACACCAGAAAACAAAAGTTTGAAGAATAATAAGACAGTCCTAGATACTACTACTAATAATAATTATATACTATAGTTGAATATACATTTCATTTAATTAAATTCTATTTGTATTGCACTTTTAACAATGGACAAGTCTGAATTTTACATTTATTTACATTTTATCTCTAAAAAGAAGCTGGAGATAAGGAAAAAATTCCAGAGATTACAAGAGGAAGAAACCTTTCCTCATTTGGGTGACACCAGAAAAACTGGTAGAGATTGGTGGTGGCCAAGTGCCTTCAGTGCATTCATTTGGATGGGTTTGGCCTCATCCAACAAGACAATGCACCACCACACAATTATTGTTAGAGGAACACTCATCTGAGTTTCGCTATTCTCACCCAAGTCACCAGATCTCAACTATTTTGAACACATCTGGGATGCCTGGTGATGCACTGTGGAACAAAGAAATCCTACATCTCGGAATTACAACAGAATTTTGAACCGTTCTGAGGCAAGTATGGAATATTCCTGGAAGCGTGTAGAGCCCATGCAATGTAGGGGACCTACCAAGTTTTATACTGGTGTACTATTGTTTCATAGATTTCATACCCCCTTAACGTCCATGTTGGAGGTGCATGAACAATATACACCATTTTGCTTATCAGAAATCCCCACAATACATCAGCTGATACTTTTCCTAACCTTTTAGTTAATCAGTAAAATTCAGTGTAAAAAGATCTGTTTAATGATTTTACTGCTGTATCAGTTACGGTCATTCCACATGACTCAGTTGGTGGAGTAGAATTTCCCCTATAAAACTGAGTATCGCATTACAGCCTGCAACCTTTCCACCATGAGGACTTTGATCAGACCTTCTGTACCTCAGCTGACTTATCAGACCTGTAAATAAACTAAAATCTTATATTATAACAATATAAGGTTTTGCTCATTACAGCTTAACGACGAACGTTGTGTGGAAAAAGCGATGTATTTTCTTTTTTTACAAAACACGTACCGAGTGGAGAAATCCAGGAGTCTCCCAGTGCCACGCCTGCAAAGTTACACTTGATAGAACCTTTCTGAATGGCCTGGAAAGAGAGACAGAAAGACATGATAAAGTAATGCCTCTGAGCACACAGATATGAACAGTTTTACACAAGCGAGAAAGTTAGCAAGGAGGATTGGGTAGTGCCTCTAAATGAGCCACTCATTGACGACTGTGCTTGCACACACAAAGGAACATGACCTCCAGATTTATCCATTCGTGCAGTGAAACACACACAACAAAGCAATGGGCAGCCCCTATCCATTGTGCCAAGGGAGCATTTGGTGGAGTTAGGTGCCTTTCTCAAGCACACTTTTTTTGTCATGTCGGTACAAAGAACCAAACTGGCAACATTCCGGTTACAAGGCTTGTTCCTTGACCACAAGCCCACGGCTGCTCCACATACACACACACCACACACTGTCTGGCCAAAAATAACTGGACACTGATTATTTTGTTGAACTGCCTTCAGGTTTGATTACGGCACACATTTGTGGCATTGTTTCATCACAACATTTATTTCACAAGAGTTATTTTTGGGAAAGGAAGATCGCACCACTCACTGAGCTCAATTACTTTCAACAGGGCCAAGGTTAGGACTCAATGCGAGAAAATGATTTCCCACACTTCCTGAATTACTCTTTCTCTATTTCAGTCTGATAAATCTAGCTATTGTCATCCTGGAACAATACCTTTTTCAACCATTGAAGGAAAGATACCTTAATGGGAATTAATTATTAATATTAATTAATTAATTATTCAGGTACTTCATTTTACTGCCACATAACTATGCAGAGACTCGACCTGACGCATTAAATCAGCCCCAAATCATAACACTGCCTCGAAAAGCTCCAAATCCAAACAGCGACCTTGAGATTGGCCAGGCAGTGTATGTATGTCTATGTATATATGTACATGATCTGAAGGTGAGACTGTAAATCATAGGCATGTCTCCATACCTTGGTGAGCTCCAGTGAAATAGCAGCTGCCATCTTTCCTCCATAAGATTCAGAAAATATGTAGAAAGGGATGTTCTGGACAAGAGAGGGTAAACATATCATGAAGATAAACAATTAATGAAGATCATACTGTACAGAACTAACCCACTCGCTGTTCTCCGGTCAGGCTCAGATACATCAGCAGAAGGAGTGTGTGCTGTGTATGTGCTCATATTGTACAATTTTCACTGTACGTCTGTGTGCGTTACCTGAAATTCGGGTTGTTTGGAGAAGAAGTGCTGCAGGAGGACCATCATGTCCGACGCCACCATTGCCACATCTTTAGCAAATGCGCCGTGCGAGTCTGTGTAGCTGTAACCGGTACCGACTGGGTTGTCCACGAATAAAACACTCGCTGCGGTCACCTACACCCAACACACACAGAGCAGCGATATAATATAATACAATAGCATCATCATCAGTTTTTGCATGTAGTGTCACACTCTCAGAAGGGTCTGATTCAAAACTTAGCGGGCTCTCTACATTTTACGTCATCATCCTACACACACTCCCGAGAGGAAGGCTTAAATGTCTCAAAATATGGCCTACTGAGACACCTTAGTCTGACCCACCACCACCAAAAAAAGGGCCAATTATGGCGGACAGAAATGGAGCAGCAAGCGGTGCGGCTAGCAAAGTTTTTTTAAACAGTAAATATTTCTCATTTAATTTAACTGTTTGTACAAGTGTAATTTATTTGCAATTTTAGGGTTTGTCAGTTTCAACAGTTTTTACACAAAGGGAGATGTTAACTGGCATGATAGTGGCTTGTGTCGCCTCAGCACATCGCTTTGAATAGCCTGAGGCTATAACTCCGTCAGTGTCTCAGTAATCTGCCTCACAAACTTCAATGTCAGTTAGAATCCTCTCTATTGAATCTACTATCCTCTCAAAATTAACATAAAAAAAAAAAAACAACACATATGCAACTATTAAAAATGTACGTCATGACTCATGACTCACTACATGATGTTCACTTAGATCGCAAAAAGGGAACTGATTCGGCTTTCAGACTACTGCTGATTCTACTGTTTTTTATGTTTGTATCTGACTCTTTTTTTTTTTTTTTTATAATAGTGTGTTATACATTTAAACCTGCAGTTGGTACAGTGCTAAGCTAGCAAATTCCCGCATCATGGTGTCATTCCCCTATCCACTAAGTAATATCCACTTGCATTGCAGGCTTCCTGAAAACATACACAGCAGCTTTAAAAAAAAAGCCATTTGTATAAAGCAATTTACTACCTAAACCTACACTACTGACAGATTATAGCCATAATATGGTAGTAGTAATAAAATCCAGCCTCAGAATGCTTCCTTCAAACCCTGGACTCAGTAACGTTTCGACTGAGCAACAGACCAAATCCAGTCAACCTTTAGCTTCAGGATTGGCGAACTGCAATGTTTTCTGCAGTAATGTGCCACATGAGTGTGTAAACCTTTGTGCTGACTTCACAAATCAAGCTTGTCAAATTATTTTTGTTACTGATAATAAATATTATTCGCACGCACCCAGGAGGTTTCTCTCGGCTGGAGGTCAGTGTCAAGAGGTCCGATTTCCCCGAAGTTCCCGAAACCACAGCTTGATCCTCCTGGACCCCCCTGATCCAAAACAAAATGTTTAAGTACTGAGATTTCTCTATGATGATCAACATAATATACATACGTACTGAAGGGCAAATCTGTTCATTCTTAGAGAACCATTTGAATGACTTATGAGAGTAACACCTGGAGCCACATGACCAGAGGCAGATCTTGAAAGCTGGCTGATGAGCTGTTGGCGTAGTAAAGCCACCAGAACATATGAGCTCCATCGCGCACTTCCACATAATCCCACGTCTCTTTACCTGATCCTGGAGGAGAAATGAGCAGGGGGAAGGAAAACAAAGGCACATTAGGCTTACATTGGTACATGAAATGTTTTTAATATTTCTATATTTATCTATATGAATATGACCAAAAACATCATTGGTCCTAAAAGAAGATAAAAATGTCCCAGTGAGAGGAAAATGTTATACCTGATCATTTACTTTTTGAGGAAAATGTTCCAGTATTGCACATCACTGAACTGCACATTAATTAATGGCAAAAAGTGGGTCAACCTTTGCTTTTGGGATCTGATGTGACCCCATTACACAGCAAAAACAGCAACTAAATGTTTCTGGTGACTTGTAATCAGTACTGTGCATTATATCAAAAACAAACATCTGATGCGTTGTTGGTTCTAATTAAAACTGATGCAAATAAAGGCCAGTTCTCTGAATAGCACCAATGATCTAAGAAGCCTGAACAGAACCAGGTCTTTTTCATCAAAAAGGCCCATTAGAACCACCCTTTAGTGTTTGGTGTGGTACAGTGGTAACATCATTGGCTCCCATGTGAGAGACCTGGGTTTGATTCCTGGTCTGGGCAGCCAGT
>JAOVVF010000025.1:7518692-7535679 GCA_028565595.1 Duopalatinus emarginatus | reverse complement strand
AGTAGTAGTAGTAATAGAAGATGCAGTAGTAGTAATAGATGCAGTAGTAGTTGTAGTAATAGAAGCAGTTAGTAGTAGCAGCAGAAGTATTTGTGCACTTCCTCTTAAGTCTAGCTCTAACCTATTTTAGTCATCACCAAGTTCGAACAGAAAACAATTTTTTTATTGACTATTATTCAATTTTTCACTTCTACTGTAAATACTGTATTAACCCCAAAATATTAATACTAAACACCCCAAAAAACAAACGGAACATCCTGTTTTCTTTATTTCAGTGTGCCTGCATATACTCAGGGATTTATTTAATCCTTCACTAATTTATATTTAGCTCACCCTAGTCCCCTGAGTCATAGTGTTAGAGCTGCTCATAGCTACACAGCAGTTTCGAATCACATCTGGATGAGAGGGAGATTCAGAGTCAAGAGCTCTAACGGCTCAAATACACTCTAAAATGAATATCTGGGTGAAAATCATCAAGGTGTCTTTGGAGATGCTGCAGAAAGTTTGTCTACACTAAATCTATAATGCATACACAAAAATGACTTTGCAGGGTTGTTCTTAGCATTATCTACGCTACGTGTGTGTGTGTGTGTCCACCGTACCGTGCGCCGTCAGAGTCGTGTATCCGGTCTGTGGGATGCTCCAAGGGCTCCACTCGGTGCGTCCCTCGCCGCGCGCACACACCCGGAACAGGTAGTCTGTGTGGGGGTCCAGGTGCAGCAGCAGAAACTCGCACTCGCTTCCGATGTAGGCGTCCTCATAGTGCGTGGAGCTGCTGCGTCTGTACTGCAGTCTGTACTCCTGAGGGAAGAAGTCCTCATCCACCTACACACAGACGCACATACACACACGTATACATATCACACAAATACTAATACTTACGCACACATTCTTATTCACCTAATAACACTTACACATTGTAGGTGAGGTCTGTGTGTGTGTGTGTGTGTACACATGTGCGTTACCTTGCTCCATCGCACCAACACTCCACCCGCTCTCTCCACCATCTCCTCTATCTGTACGGGCGGGTGTGACGAGACGCTCCCATGACGCGCCATTCGCTCCTGCATCGCACACAGCAGCGAGTCGTCCAACTGCGCAGACACACACGGCACATCCACCAACGCCGGTACCTCGGGAAGGCTGCACATAAACGAGCACTTTGTAAACAAAACTGGATTATGTAGGAATGGTATTACTGGCTCTAGACATGATGTAGACAGGATGTAGACATGTAGTTTGGTTCCCACCTGTCCAGCTGGATGTTAAGAGCTTTTTTAGCAAAGTTGCACAGTTTGTCCTCACGATCACTGATCCCACAGCGTATCGCCGCTTCTCCTGCACAAACAGGACACACAACACTCAGACCAACCGACTGTGTACTGTGTTATGCGAAATATCCAATACCACCTCCAATAATATTAAGCTCCAGTATATTCATATAGATCATAATAATGATGCACTAAGGATGTTTATAGCTGCTATAATGTAATTAGTAAAAGAAACTAACTTTTAACAGTCTACAGACATTAAATGTAATTATAAACAGCTAAAAAAAATATATTGTTCCGTTTTTTTAATAAACAGTGCATGCAAATTGCTATGGTACGTGAGAAATAAATCACTTTATGCTAGGGCGTTATTGGAAAATAATCAACTTTCAGAGTAGCCCAGGGTGCGTCACAGGACCGCACTGTTAACTAACTTCCCCTAACAGCTGCTGTGCTTTATAACTTACTTACGCTGTGCAAAAAAACACAACAAGCGTCTTAAGTAACCCATTTTTTTTACACAGCTATGCACACTGCACGATTACGTGGCATTTAATGTCTCTGAGAACGAGACGATGGGTTTGGATCACTGGCTGTGTCTGAAAGACAAGGCACCTGTTTTGAAGTCCATGCTGTGATTAATGAGTCAGCCACATAGTTTTCTGTAAATGATCCAAGATGCGTTCAGTTACCAGGATCCAGACGTTGGGGATGCTGATGTGTATTAAGATTTCGGTATCCATGAAAGCGTGTTGGGTTATATGGTGAGATGCTGAAGATAAAACGAGAATATTCTGTAATTATAACTCAAAGAGATAGACAGTCCATGGTATTAATCTTAGTGGGAAAATTGATTTGGCTGGCCGGTTTATGTCCCAGGGCACCATCATTTCTGTGTCACCTTCTGGTTCTCCCGTTTTCATAGCTACATTTAAGGCATTTGGCAGACGCTCTTATCCAGAGCGACTTACAAGGTTACTGGTATTACAGGTAGGCCAACGTAGTGTTAGGAGTCTTGCCAAAGGACCCTTATTGGTGTAGCACAGACTGGCTGCCCAGATTGGGACTCGAACCCAGGTCTCTCACATGGGAGCCCAGTGATGTTACCACTGTACCACACCAACCACTAGCTAGTCCTGCTCTCTACAAAATGTACAAAATGTACAAAAAGAGCACTGTATTTCCATCTCTACCCTCTCTTGGAATACCAGTGATCTCAATTCCCAACTCCTTGTTCCTCAAACCTCCCTGACCCACCCATCATGATTGGAATTAATTTGGTGATTAAGATCACCATAATGGAAATACATAGAAGCCATGAATTTGTCTTTGGAACATTAGGTAACATATTTAGCACGGGTTCCCTTTTGACTTTGGTTCCTCTCATGGTTTCTTTCTCTTGTCATCTCAGGGAGTTTTTCCTTGCCATCGCTGCCAGCTTAATTATTAGGAATAAAATGTACATAAAGTGTACTCGAGTTACGAGCTGCTCCATATACAAGCATTTCGAGTTTTTTCTGCTCGAGTTACGAACTTTGTTCCGAGTTACGAACAGCTGAGCTTCGGAATCCTACCGGTAGTTGGCGCGTCGGCGCTCAGTCCCAGAATACTCTCGCATCCGCCCGCAGTTATTTTTTTAAACTTTATTGTACATCATGGCTTCCAAGAAGACCATAAGGGCAAAGGACATCAGCGATAAGCAGAACAGGAGTATATCAACTGAGTTGAAGCAGAAAATAATAGAAAAACATGAGCGAGGCATGCGTGTGAATGAACTCGCCGAACTGTACGACCGAAGTTCATCGACGATATGTGCGATATTAAAACAAAAAGACGCAATCAAAAGTGCTAAAACAGCTCATTTTAGGCACTACAATTTTAACACAAGTCAGGTCGACTGTGCACGAAGAAACATCCAGAAAAAGTTGCATCGGGTCATGCTAGAGCATTTTTTAATGACCATGCTTTGTCTTACTTCCGTAAAATCTTGAAAAGCTAGCAAAAGCAAACGTCGTTGGATATGTATTTATTAAAAAGGAAGACAAGTGAAGATGCCGAGAGTGCAGCCGAAAAGGCAAAAACGGATGATTAGTGTAAAATGTATCATATGTACGTAAATGTTCAGCATAGGTTACGTTTAAAGTTAAGAAAGTTTAAATTAATTTTTACAATTTATGTAATTTTGTGTAAAGAAAGTTTAATTTTGTGAATTCATTTAAAGTAAAGAAAGTGCTGTATCTACGTTTCGTTCCGTGCCAGTATCCCCTCCTCCCCCCGCTCTCCGTTAGCCGCGCACATCTGTCGCCAAGGTAAGATTACCAGATTTTATACAATTTTCTTACTGCGTTTTGTACATTTTTCTTTTATTTCTTTATTTTGTTGTGTAACTTGAAGTTTTACGTGTGTGTTTTTTTTTTTAAAACATGGGTTGTTGGGGACTTGTCAGAGGGCCACTGTATATGTAAAATCTAGATTTCTCTAAAGCTGCTTTGGGACAATGTCCACTGTTAAAGTCGCTATACAAGTAAAACTTGATTGGATTAAAAATCAGTGAATGGTCTGTGGCAATCTGTACACAAAGCGTCTCTTCATCACCTTGTTTTCCTAACAGAGCTGTTGTTTTTTTTTCAGCTTAGCTCCTGTACTGTCCGGCACTGACAATACGATGGACCACAGAGAATAAAAACAGTCGGATGACCGGTATCACGTATTTCAAAATGATATCTCATATCCTCACACAACTGTACGCCTTCCTGCCTCTGTTACACTCTCACGCACGGTCTCTTCTATTTATAATTGTATTTTTTTAGCATCGTATTGCTATACTGTACTGTTACTGATTATCCTATCATTTCCACACTAACGTGATGTTAAATACACATCCCAGAAATGTCCATTTGTTTTTCCACTGCGTTTATTTCCTATTGGGTGTTGTAGCTGACATTGATTGCTGACTGGCTGCATCAGTCAATGTCTTCCTTATGCCAGGTTCAGACTATACAATTTTAGTCCTGAATTTTAAGATGCATATGTCTGGGATTTTCAAACACGATTTCAGAGTTTGATTGGTCTATGATAAGACAACAGTTACACAATAGCCAATCAAAGTGGACGAGGAAACCTGAAGGATGAACAGCTACCAAACAACGTCATGGCGTGTCAATCTGAAAAAATGAATGGGGTTAAAAAAAAAAATTGGCATGTATGTAGCACTACATAACTAAGTGAAGGAGCGGGATGGGGGTGGGGGTGGGGGTGTCAACATTTTCAGTGACTTTACAGCACACATGTCTATTACCTCACAGGTCGTCCTTATCTGGCTGTTTCATTAGTATGAGATCCTCCCACATGACTGATTTGTGAACAATTGTGAGGTCATTGAGTTCAGATTACAACATGAAATTCTATGTAAATTTGAGCCGTTGCGCAATTTTAGTACGTTTAAGTCATACAGTCTGAACCTGTTCGCGTCGTAGCAAACGAGGGATTTTTCAGCCTCACCCTCACGCAAGAGCTCGTCAGCCATTTTGACTCCATGTTCAATGAGTTTCTGGCAGTCATCTAGTGGACTGATGCTGTCCTGCTCGATGGCATCCACTTCCTGTAGGAGCGTGTTCAGTCGCTCATTTAGCAATCGGGTCAGAGACGCCTGGAGGTCCTGGAAATGGCGCTTCAGGACCTCGCGAGTGTGAGTGGAGCTTCCTCGCACCTTTAAAAAAAAACACAAAACGAAGAGAGTGCAGGGTTAGCGGAGAAATGCTTTGCGCTAAATGATTTGCGCTAAATGATTTTAACCAGCGGTAGGTTTTGCTAATATTGTTAACTTTGGTAACTTAGAATAAGCAACGACTAGCATGCAATGTCTTAACCGTTTGGTGTGGTATGATGGTGAACTTGTCTAAGCCATGTCCCACTTCAATTTTTCCAAGTGTTTAGTTTATTGGGGGGCGGGCGTAGGGGCTAGTGAACAATCTATGGACAGCACATGGGGAGCAGTAGGAGGATAGGTCCCTTGCCTTTGGGACGTGTCAAGTTGTTTAAGGGGAACGAATCGGCAACCATCAGGTCCCAAGGCTGGTTCCTTGAGCACGAGCTCATGGCTGCCCCCTGCTGCAGACTACAGACATTTGGTGGAAAATGGTATCACTGATCAATGTTACAGAAGTACCAATGACGCTCCCAATACCAGTCGAGAAAAGTATAAAACAGCTTTATATACTTTATAAAATTAACATGTCTGACAGGTAGCTAGTCTGTATTGGTGCATAGAGAATTGAACAGTTTCAAGATGGTGTATGTGCACTTTGTGGGTGTGAAAAAGAGGAAATGGTGTAAGAAAAGGGCTTCTCTTTACATTTCCGACTCCGGTTCACCAAGACGAATCCATCACTTCCTGTCTCTCATGCATGTAAATGAGCAGAGAAAACACACACACACACACACACTTCCTTTTCTACCCTACAAAAAAAAGAACCACTGTAAGTGCCCAGTACTTATACCAATCACTTACACCATTGGTACTTAAACAAATAAAATAACAGGTGATTGTAATGTAGAAAATGAAACCAAGATAAATCATGTCTGAACCTTTTTGTACATTTACTTTGAATTTGCTACACATATATAAATAAAGGAGAAAAATAATAAGAATCAATTTGAATTGAAAAATATCTGATTACAGAGTGCACACCCTTAAACTAATTTAATTACACACCATTAGATTTTACCATGGTATTTGATCTTTGTCTTAACAATATTTTGACACAAATTGATTATCATTTGGAGTTATTCATTATTCCCTTCACCATAATTAAAGCAGCTTTGTTTCTTTTTGGAGCCAAACACAAATCTTTTGATATCATGATTTGGTATTATTACATCACAACGTTTTCAGAGACTGGATGTGTTTGTTTTTTTACAATATTTCCTACCATTCTGCCATCCTAATCTGTTGCACCTAATCTGTGAAGAAGAGGAGATAATCATTACACGTACGTAACAAGCAGTACTTTTTAGAAATGCCTTAAAAGATTTTCAGTAACCATCCCCAGTGTGCTGTGTTCACATACTTGCCAATGTAGCATGTCATATGGGTACTTTTCGCATACTGTTAAATAAATACTACACATTCAAGGACACTACCTGTTCTTGCATACTGCTTTCGCATACTGTTCAGTACGGAGGTACACGATTTCGGATGTAGCCTTACAACCAAATGTGCATGCAAGAATCTTTTAAAGCATGTCAGTGTGAAACACATAACTAGGCCAAGAAAGGTCCTTATGCCGGACTGGCATGTAGTATTTTTTATACTAAATTTGTCATACTGAAAAATAATAACATGCACAAGCTCTGAGGTAAAGCACACAGATTTCAGTGTAGCAAAACAAAGGCTGGAAATGTTTTTTTTTCCCCATCAAGTACAAATTTGTTGTTAAACACGTGACAAAATCTATGACACACATGGTAAAGGAAACGTGAACTAAACGTAACAGAAAGTGGGTGCGCATTTTTAAATCTGGTTCATATGTCTGGAATGAGGAAGATCCAGCTTCTAAAAACTGACACACACACACACACGCGCACACACACACACACACACACACACACACACACACACACACACACCCTGGAGCTACTGGTAAACCATTTAGGAAAACACCCTTCGTCACTGTAAACTTCATGCATTCTTCTGCAAGCTGTGTGTCAGTCTCTGTCTGTCTGTCTGTCTGTCTGTCTGTCTGTCTGTCTGTCTGTCCGAGTGTATGTGCATACGTGTAAATATGCAGAGACAGATAGCGTTGTCTATGCCAAGCAGGAAACGGAAACACAAAGCCTAAAATAACACAGATAACGTGGCTGGAGTACGAACTGATTACACACACACCCTCCGTTACGTACATTGTGGGGTTACATCATGGGCCTTTAAAAATGACTATATTTTTATATTAGGTTAAGGTTGGTTATAATGTGGTGCACACCTACACACACACCCATTCACATACACATTACCCATTTCCCTCTATACACACCGTATTACCCTTACTACCCCACAGTAAGCCTCGCTCAATCCTACCGGCACTGTGGTCATTATTATTACTGTCATTTATGGTATTGGCGTATCGTATTGGCGTTAGTGTTTATAAATAGTAATGTTATTATTGTCAACGCTGCTTTTTTAAAAAAAAATTTTATTGTTATTGCTAACGATCATTATTGCCGGTTTTTAATATTATATTTATTACTGTTGCTCTTATATTGGTAGACCATGGCAAGCACGATGGCATATCCGGGTGTTCAGTGCTTGCAGAAGTGAAGTACTCCTACATGCCCATGTGATTCTTTGCATACTGGTGTCACTGAATACCTGTGTGAGCATGCGGTTCACAGAGACTGCTCAGGTCAGCGGTATACGTTATCTCGCTTACCTGCGGAATATATATTTTCACGTATCTTGCTTTCTGCTTTGTTTTCATTTCCAGTCTTGGCCATCATTTCGTGTTGTCTGTTCATCAGCATGACAGCGTACACTAGGCTAATGTCACATTGTATCACAAGGTATTGTATGCTGGTATCAGAGCAGGTTTAACAAGTACAGGTATTAGTTTATACTCAAGGTATTATATCCATCTATGATATACATATAATTTATTAATTAATTAATAAATATTATTATTACTACTATTATTATCAAGATGATGATGATGATGATGATTATTATTATTATTATTATTATTATTAGGATAGTTATAATTATCTGTATATTATATATTAACTATATTATAACTATATATATATAGTTATAGTTATATAGTATATATGTGTGTGTGTGTGTGTGTGTGTGTGTGTGTGTGTGTGTTGTCTCTACAGGAAATAACAGTGTTGTTTACACTGAGTAAGCACAGCGTTTCTGAGAGGAAGCTGCTGGAGACAACACACACACACACACACACACACACACAGCGAGAGCAGACATTGTGAGATTCTTCTGTGCACAGCCTCTGCCAAGCCTTAACACACCATTTATCCTCACATACACAGCTGACCACTCTGGCTCATGCCTCTTTGAGCACATGGCGTGCATTAAATTAAATACACGGAATGCACTATAACTGCACAGAAAAAAAATGTACTTACTGTATGTGTCTGTGTGCATGTGTGCATTATAACCCACAGTGTAAAAATAACAACCGTGGAGGTTTTCACACTTGTAGAGGGATGTATGTTTGGGGTTTTTTTGGGGAGCAAAAGTGAGCACACAGAGACAGATACACAGCATACACTATTTGATCGCTGGCTCTGGTTTGCTGTGAAACCATGTGGTGTGTGTTTGTGTGTTTACCTGCTTGCGTGCCTGGCTCAGCCCCTGTAATCTCTGCTGCAGTTCACTCCTGTAGTTCTGAGCCGCCTCTATACACTCCTTCACCTCCTGCAGCAATGACTCCGCCTCCACAGACATCCTATAAGAGACAAACCTCATCTGTTACTGATCATACACAAAGATACACATCTATCACAATGTACACAAACACACACACAGTCTAGTGGCTGCACGGCCCAGTCCAATAATGCATTTACTGGCTGTCATTGTGGAGATATGCACTAGTCAGGGCAGTGAAAAAAACAGTAAGGCATGTACTTTAACTGTTATTTGGAAAATATTCCAGACTGGATTCTGCTGCACAAGTCTATGCTGGGAAAACTCATCCACATGAGCATTTTTAAAAGTTGGTACCACCGGGTCCAGTTGGCACCATTCTGTAAGGTGTAAGAACTCCTCATCGGTTGTTACATCCACTTACTCCCCATTTCTCATTGTAAAGGATCCTTAACGACAGTGTTTGCTACATCGGCGCTTCATCATCGTATCCTACAACGAACTGTAGAAATGCTTAAGATCATTCGACTTCAATCGCGCACCACATCCTTCATTTAGAAAATATTCAAGAACGCCAAAAGTGTATATAATCTTAAAAATGTTAAATTACCCAAATTTACATTTACAGCATTTGGCAGACGCTCTTATCCAGAGCGACTTACAAGATTACTGGTATTACAGGCAGGCCTACATAGTGTTAGGAGTCTTGCCCATGGACCCTTATTGGTGTAGCACAGACTGGCTGCCCAGACCGGGAATCAAACCCAGGTCTCTCACATGGGAGCCGATGATGTTACCACTGTACCACACCAACCACCAATTACAAAACAAATTTCCAATGCACAACACCCACAATCCTAGGTACACACATACTTCCCTGCTATAGTTCAGTGACACACAGCTGCGTATTCACTGGACTGTTCCATTGAGGTGTCGCTGAATGCTAGAAAGAAATCTTGCCTAGGACCTATCTTATTCGAACCCATTCTACCAAAGACATGTCCTTGATGTTGGGAAACAGCCACTGTCTGAGGCACATGAACAATCAGCCAGGTGCAAAACCTTGCCTTTCTTTATAGATTATCCCCTGGTATCATCTTGTTATATACATTCTATTATACATTTGATACCAGCAGACGCAGGAGATCTCTGTTCCGCCATATGATGGTTCACCTGGTCTTAGAAGAACGCCAGAGATTTCTAGAGTTCTCCCATTTTTAACTGGTACCCCAACATCCCTTCACAAAGGGAGGCCCAGAACTCTATAACGGGACACGCTTATTATTCTATGCCATCCTTAGCATTCTTTCCTAAATTTGTAATCAAGGTAGACAACTCTGGAAACACAATGTCATAGTAATCCTGCAAAGCCTCCCTGTGCTTCTTCTCAAGGCAGTTGATGTGGGGAACCTGGAACAACAAGGCCACATTGGAAAAGTGAGAGTACTGACTGATCATTTATCATTTTTACTCACTTTATATTGACCTTAACTTACAAACCAGGATAAAAAACCACCAAAGACCAAACATACACTCTAATACAACGCACACACTAGGGGCCGGTGGACACACTTGCCCAGAGCTGTAGGCAACCCTTATCCATGGCACCCAGCAAGCAGTTGGGGGTTAGGTGCCTTGCTCAAGGACACTTCAGTTGTGTCTGATCAAAAGGTTCAGGAGATCAAACAGACAACCTTCCAGTCACAAGACCTGTCCCCTAACCACAAGCCACGGCTGCCCTTTACATTTTCCATTACAGGAAAGTCTTCAAGAAGGAGCGCTTTGTGGTTTCTCTGTAACACAACAAACTATTTTAACCAGACCAAAAAAAAAAATGTCTACTGAGGTAATGGCTATTTATAGGCGCTACAACTTACATTATAACAGGAACTGACCTGTCTCACAAAACTCCTTACATACTGTCTACTTGACATTCATTTACCAAATTGTCAACTGAAAACTGGCTAGAATACACATGCTCATCCAAAAAATAGGAAAGCGGGAGTGTGGGAGTCAAGGCTTGACTTGACCCACCATCATCCAGGACAGACGGTAGACAATCATTTAGACATTTCCCTGCTCTGGCACCAAGATGGTGGAACAAATTTCCCCTGAGTGTCCATACAACGGAATCGCTCGTTGTCTTTAAACGCTGACTGAAGACCCAATTCTTTCAGGAGCACTTACATTTACGGCATTTGGCAGACACTCTTATCCAGAGCAACTTACAAGGTTATTGGTATTACAGGTAGGCCAACATAGTGTTAGGAGTCTTGCCCAAGGACCCTTATTGGTGTAGCACAGACTTATTGGTGTAGCACAGACTGGCTGCCCAGATCGGGAATCAAACCCAGGTCTCTCACATGGAAACCCAATGCTGTTACCACTGTACCACACCAACCACTCAATTCAATCTTTAGGTTTTGCATATTTTAGGAGTAGTTTTAGTATTTCAGGCAGCCCTAGTGGTTAGGGAACCAGTCTCATGACGTGAAGCCCCACCCAGGGCAAGAAACGACTGAGGTGCCCTTGACCAAGGCACCTAACTCCCCTAACTGCTCCCCGGGCACCGTGGTTTGGGGCTGTCCCTTGCTCCAGGCAAGTGTGTTAACTGCCCCCTAGTGTTCACTGGTGTGTGTGTTTCACTGCACGGATGGGTTAAATTAATTTTTTATTAATTTCTGGCAGTATCCTAGCTTCAGATACTTCCGGTCTGGTCAGCCGTACCTTTGAAGTTAATGACTAAGCACGTTCTGGATCGTCCTGGATAATAGCATCTGCTATTGTCATAAATGTAAACGTATTCAAGCTTTTCTATCGGTGGAAAAGTGAGAACAAAGAACGGTAGTGACAGTACAGACTAGGTCAGCAGTGGCTGGCTACAGGCACAGGCTCATACAAACAGCTCCATTCATCTATTCATGAAGATGTTCATTGTTGTGGATTTTATCATTTATATATTTCTTTATTAATATCTGATCATGCTATAAAATTGTGGCTACAACATCTACTTTTAGTACTTGTCATCTTAAACATACTATTATTATTTCTTTAATAAATAATAAAACAAGGCGTCAACACAGAGGACAATTTGAAAGACGTTTAATGACTTTGTGAAGATGAGAGTAAGATCTATGCAGTCTATCAAACTGAAACATCATGGGCATGGGCAGTAGTGTGACGCATGTGAGTGTGATGCATGTGTGTGTGATGCATGTGTGTGTGATGCATGCATGTGTGATGCATATGTGTGTGATGCATGCGTGTGTGATGCATGCGTGTGTGATGCATGCGTGTGTGATGCATGTGTGTGTGATGCATGTGTGTGTGATGCATGTGAGTTTACTCAAAGCAACTCGGATCAGTTCTCCATCCCTTTTGAGAGCACCATGATGCAATACGCTGCTGTTATGACTAAAGGAAGTGACCTAAACTGCACTTTCTGCACTTAATGCGATTCACATTTACACATGTTTGTGCACTCTACATTACAATGGACCAATGTTCTGAAGTCCTCTTACTCTCTCTGCTGTGCATGAACGGCTCTATGTAGTGCACTAAATGAACGTCGTATTAATGAAGAACTGAATAAAGTTGATGCGAGAAAACGGTACAGCTTGCCATTGTACCGGAAAACCACAACACTTCCGTCCTCAAGACTTTCCCATGTAAACGAACAGCTTCAGCTCTGCTAAGCAAACGTGTCCTTAGACAAAACCTTCCACGTTCACGATTACTATACACTATTCTGTGTTAATTAAAAGGATGACATGTCATGTAATTAACAATTGACGGCTGTTTTGGTCTTTGGGAAATAGCTTGTATTACAACTTGCGACTGTACTGTCAGAGCTGCTTCTGTTGAAGATAAATTAACACCTTCTGACCAATCAGCATTGAGAATCTAACAGTGTTTATACATATAATCCAGGGAGTAACTGCAGTATACATGAAAGTGACAGAAAATAAGAAAACCACTGGTACAGGTTGGTGGTGGCTTCATAACAATATAGAGTTTGTTCAGCGTTCCATTGGCGCTCCATTGGACCCCTGGTATGTCTACAAACGTCTCCGAGAAATGAACACTTTGTGCAACACCCGTTCACGTCCTGCATTTATTCTGATGGGTTTGGCCTCTACCAACAGGACACTAGCACACATGTCTAGAGACGCCAAATTATTGTTAGAGGAACATCTCAGTTTGGGGTTCATTCACACTTGGTTCACCAGATCTCAATAGGATGCCATGCAGAGTCTTTCCACAAGCTTGTGGAGTTCATTCCATGTGGTGGACCTACAAAGTACCTACAAGTTTTTCTGGCCTTGTGTGTATGTGTATGTGTATGTGTCATGTCAGTATTCGAGAGATCAATTACTACCTAATGTATTAAATAATTTCAATTTCCTGGTATGTACCAGACATATTGCAGTTACTCACCTGACTTGCCATTTTAACAGAAATCTACCATGACTAATTTCCTAACCTATCGTTTTGCGCCTCACCTTATAAGGATATATGCTAGTGTTCTCTAGGTGGAGACTTTGACATGGTGATCGTCATGAGACAACGGATTACGTATCAATCAGAGGAACTTTTAGGAAACCACTGGTTTTGTGTCTGAAGGCTGTCATCTGTTTCATGAATTTGAGAAAAACATGAGGAAAACATGCACGTAAACACACACACACACACACGCACACACGCACACACGCACACACACACACACTGGTGAAGTACATGGCAAATAAATACTGTATTATCCATCATGCTTGAGGATTCTTTGACTCTTACGTATTACACCAGGCTACCAAGGTCAGTTACTGTTTACTGTAAGTATTGACAGACGCTGTAAGCATCTGATAGTTACTTATAGTGTGACATTATAACAACACAACAACACAACAACAAATGCATCCAGAGACATCTTTGTGCCTGTGACCCAAATTGTCTCAACAGTATCAACCAACTAATATATACCCAAAAACCAAGCATGTAAACATATATTCATGTGGCCTACAGCACATAATAATATGTTATAAAGTAAAGAACTATAATTAATACCTAAGTTTAATACCATTTTTTTTATAAGTTTATAACTCAGTTATTAAGCTCGATCATGGTTTTGTTATCAAAATTACTATTTTTTTTATACTATTACTATACACATTAGTTAACAGGTATGTTTAGATTATTCCTAGATTTATCTATCTATGTATTTATATTACATTTTATTGTAAGGCAAGACGCTACAGGCAGAAATGATTCAATTCAATTTTTTTTATAGCGCTGGAAATTATCCCAAAGCAGCTCCTCAGAAATATTAAATTCAGATTATACATTTATAGACATTTTATTCCTGATGAGCAAGCGATGACTGTAAGGAAAATATACACTGATCAGCCACAACATTGCCTACACCTGCCATAATATTATGTAACCCCCCCCCACCCCCACCCCCCCTTTTGCTGCTCTGACATTTCGAAACATCGACTCTAGAAGACCTCTGAAGGTGCTGTGGTATCTAGCACCAGATCCGTTAAGTCCTTGATTGTCCACATCCTACAAATGCTTGACTGGACTGAGATCTGGGAAATATGGAGGCCGAGTGAAAACCTTGAACTCTTTGCTCAACAATTTTTTTCAATGTGGCAGGGTGTATTATGCTGCAGGAGGCCAGTGCTGTTAGAGAATACTGTTGCCTTGGTCTGCAACAATGTTTGGGTGTCAAAGTAACATCCACATGAATGCCAGGACACAAGGATTCCCAGCAAAACATTCCCCAAAGCATTAAATTGCCTCTGTCGGCTTGCCTTATTCCCACAGTGCATCCTGGTGCCATCTTTTCCTCCAAGATTGAGTGACACACACACTCGGCCATTCACGTAAAAGGAAAGTGATTCATCAGACAAGATGGCCACCATCTTTTATTGCTCCATTGTCCAATTCTGATGCTTACATGCTCATTGTAGGTGTTTTCAGTGGTGGACAGGGGTCAGCATGAGCACCCTGACCAGCCTTTGTCTCAGCATTAACTCTGAGCATTTAGAGCTAGTCTTCCCTCCCCACATGCATTAGTGAGGTCTGATATCCATGATCCAGTTTTCGATCCACCAATTATCATTCCTTGGACCACTTTTTGTAAGCACTAAACATAAGGACTTATAGGGAACACCCTATAAGCCATATCATTCTGGAGATGACCCAGTGATCTAGCCATCACAAACTGTCCATACACTTGCCCATTTTTCCAGCTTTCAACACATCAAGTTTGAAAACTGTCAAATCATCACTCAGTCATTTTCTTATCTGCTTAGTCCGTCAGGGTTGTGGTATGTCCCACCCGGAATCACTGGGCACAAATCTGGAATACCCCCAGGACAGGGTGCCAATCTATCATACACACACTCACTCACTCACTCACTCATACTCACATCTAGGGGCAATTTAGCACTTTTTACCAATTCACACACCATGTGTTTTTTGAGAGGTGGGAGACAACCGGAGCACTCACCGGCGAAAACCAACACGGACATGTGAAGAACATACAACTCCTGAGCGAGGTCTGAACCCACAACCCCAGATCCCTGGAGATGTGTAGCACACACACACACACACACACACACACACACACACACACACACACACAACCTGCAGCACCACCGTGACACCCATCGAGAACAGATAATCAGGTCACACACGTCACCTGTCAGTGATTTCAGTATTATGGCTGCTTGTTTCTCAACTTTTTCCTTTTTATTGTAAGAAGCTGATCACGGCAGGACTCCTTTAAGTGGTTTGTATTTGATTTTATACTGAAATTAGGATTTGATTTTAAACAGTTAGAAGAGTTGCATGTTGGTTTTTGATTACAGATAAAAATTATATAGACTAGGTTTATTTACTAGATATTAATAGTGTATAAATTTTGCACATATGCAATAAATATCCAGGAAAATACCAGCAATCCACTGACAAAGACATTGTCTTATCCTAAATATATGATTAATGATCTTATATAAATAAAAACATGTAGTTTAATCCCACTTTGCTGTTATTTACTGCACTGAGCTGCTCTGCCCAACCCTCAAACATGTTCATACTCGCTTACCATAGGACACAAAAATGAACTTCCCCATATACACACACACACACACACACACACACAGAAGTGATCAACATGCCTCTCCATCATGCTTAGTATTAAACCTCTCTAAATCATCACCTTATATATCTTTATATACACATATATACACATATAAATGGTGATAAATGGAGATCAGATGGATTTAAATCTGACTTTATCACTTCCTCTCAGTTATGATTCATCCCTAACATCATGATCTGACCCCAAACTAAAGCTTTAACACATCAAAAGCATCTCTTATCAACACAGAACAGTAGATTAAAGGAGATCAGAACGTTACCTTGGAGAAGTTTAACACTCCAATTCCTCCATTGACTTTCACTACACTGTCTCCAACAGCCACTCCGAGCTGAAGATCTTTTCTCTTTAACGCACAGGGAAGCAACCAATCGCCAACGAGAATTCCTTCGCGTAAACCCCGCCCCTACGGATTCTAGACCAATCCGATTACACATAACTGTCCCGTCGACCCGCCTCAACGTAACCGTGACCGCGCAAGACCTGGTCTGTACTACGCATGCGCACTGTTTCACGCATGCGTCTGAGTCGTCAGAGCTGAGCTGCGAATGTTAGCTAACAAGTTTGTCGAATAACTCAATAAATACCGTTTATTTAACTAATGTAATAAAATGTGTGTTTTAACACCAAACACGGCACCTTAACACACACACACACACACACATGACTGTCATGTATATTGTTGTTAAGGTGACTAATAACAATACATTCACACATTAATTATGACAGCATCAACAGACAAACATATAAATATTTTTTTTCTATGTTCTATTTTTTTTTTTTATGTAATTAAAACATTAAGGTAGAAAATGTCAGGAGTTTTATCCTATGTTGCTATGCTGCAAAAATAACAGCTACTATAGTTCGCTAGCTCTGCTTATTAGGCTAGCTAAGTGTAACAGCTATTTAAAAAAAAAAAAAAAAAAAAAATATATATATATATATAAATATAATGTATTTCCTTCAAAATGTCATACAACTAACATAAACTCAAAGGAGATACCGGGAGAAAAAATAGTTTCTCAATATATTAGTGGTATTAAGTAACTATATCAGATTAGCTTTTATTTATATAAGGGCTGTCAAACTATTAGAAATTTTAATCGCGATTAATCTCAGAATTTCATATAGTTAATCACGATTAATCACATTTTTTAATCTATGTAAATAAATAAG
>JAOVVF010000025.1:7484936-7495321 GCA_028565595.1 Duopalatinus emarginatus | reverse complement strand
ACAAAACACAAATGAAATGAAACTTCCCGTTTAACAGATCTTTCACCATCACTCAAACTTAGGCTGCGTCCAAAATCACATACTTCTGTATGGAGGATGTAGTGCGTCCGAGGCTGTGCATACTGCTCGCTCGCATACTGAAATTGCGTACTGCTTTAACAGTAAAACAGTGCACACTGCTTCGAATTCAGTCTGTACTGCTTCAGTACGCGATTTCGGACGCAGCCTAACTCTTTACTGAAGCAGCGCGTGACAAGCCTCAACATGAACTACGGGTGAATCGCAGGGTCAAATTAGAATTTGCGTTAACCTCACTATTTTTTTTAATCGCGATAATTTGAGATCGCGTTAAAGTGTTATTATCACGTTAACTTCGACAGCTCTAATATATATATTCTGTGTGTGTGTGTGTGTGTGTGTATATACTGGCTAATCATGAAATGTAACAACCTGGGATCAGGAGATCCATTTCAGGATCCATTTCCTGAAGGAAATTTATTCCCAAAAGCCAAACAGACGAACACCGTTCAAATATCAGAGTAAAAGAGCAGGTAAAGGTCAGACACAGTGAGGCATGGTTCAGCAAACCAATTGGCAAATCTGAAAGGCATCCAGACATTAATACCAATTTACCCTCGAGAGGTTATCACAGTCAACCTCAAGAATTAGGCTACATCTAGCAAACTTTTAGAGTAACCCTGTAATAGGCAGGTGAGAGTCGACAACATGCAGTCACAGTGGCACTTACCATCCACAAAGGGGGCTGCATATAAAAAAGTTTACGAACCACTGGCTTAGTCCATCCGAGGTCACGGTTTGTGCTGATCTGACGCCAAAATCACTGGACGCAAAACAGGACTAACCCCTCTACGGGGCACTGATCCGTCTCAGGGCAACACACGCACCCATTTACTCACACACTTACACCTGGGGCAATTTAGCACATCCAATTCACCTAAAGTGTGTTCTTTGGAAGCTGGGAGGAACGATGAGGAGAACACACCAAACTCCTCACAGACAGAGTCCAGAGCGAGACTCGAACATAGGTGCAGTTAACTCTATGGGTCTAAATTGGGCATGTGAGTGTGCAGCCTCAAAAGTGTGAATCTAGAAAGGCAAACAGATCAATACATTAGCTTATATCTGTCATAGCAAGCAGCTTTAAATGAAGCAATGGCTGGCATCACATGTCTTAGAGGAGCACATGACAGCCTTCGGCTTTACTGGTTGGTGGCTGTAATATGATAAGGGGAGATGTTTGTTGGGTGGGAATTAAACAGGTCCAGGTCTAGTGTCAAACTCATTTTAGGATGAAAAGCCACCAATAACCAATTAGACTCATAATATTAAGTCCCATGTTGGGACTTCAACCCATCCACAAGCCTAGATAAAATGAGTGGTTTGCCTTTAAGCCTAGGTAACTGGCAACATACTGGCAACACCGCTCAAGAAAATGGGCAAGTATAAAGTTCTTTCAGGTTACTTTGGCAAGAACCAAAATTGTGATGGCTGGCTTAGAGCACCTCCAGAACATCAGGTCTTGTCAGGTGTTTCCAGATATACAGTGGTTAGTAACTATAAAAAACGATCCAGAGAAGGACAACCGGTGAACCAGCGACAGGCTTATGAGTGCGTATTCGCATATTTGATTTGGCTCAGGTTTCCAGCCAGATGACCCTCTCATTTTATCCAAGCCTGTGCACCCCCCAGTGGATGGGCTGGAGGCTGGGATTTTAAATGACCTAGAACCCAAACCACAGATATATAAAGCACTAAACAGGGTGTCAGATTTGTATCTTTTACAATAGGTAGACTTATACTTTGCAGTTAGGGTCACAGCCTTTGGACACTACATTATATATAGGATAATATAATATAAGATATTGTGAAAATTGATCTTGGGGGGCAACACGATGCTGTGTGTGTGTGTGTGTTGGCATGGTGCCCTTCTAGGACTGGCGCCTCATCTAATATGTATTCCAGCCTTATGTTTATTCTTCATAGCATAGGCTGTGTCCCTACCGTCATCTATACGACCACAGCCCAACGCTAACCACGTAAACGTTAACAGCTGAATGTAATTCCCTGTTATAAACATGATCAGACTGACGGGTTCCAGGCTTCAGATCTGCTGCTCTGCTACATGCCGTTGCCTGTACTTGCTACATAATGTCACGATGCTTTAATGACGAGCCGACACATGAGGGACAGACACACCGGACGGACATTAGCGGGCCTTTCAGTCCACCTGTCCTTATGCAAAACAAGTCAGCGAGAAACAGGAACACACTGACTCTCCCTATTGACTTTTAAATAAGCTCATTTTCTGCTGCACATAGAATGAGGCAGTGTGTCACAGCTCTGAATGGAAAATACGCAGAGGGAGGTTTTTTTTTCCATGGAGCACTTCCCTTCTCCGACTGTCTTGAGTTACACTCCTGAGTCCTCAGTCGTCAGACACTACTCCTGTAGTCAGTTTAACTGGGGCATGCTATTTGCAATGCATTATTTTATCCTAGCCGTTAGTTTGTTAGTAGCTAGATATAATCTTGTTTACACACCAGCAACTGACCTTACTTACTAATTTGCCCAATATTGTTAGCATGGACAATTTGAAACCCAGAAAAATTGGCACACTAGTCTAATACTTGGTGAGTCCAGCATGGGACCGTAGAACTGCAGAAATAGGGAAATATTCTGTATACTTTCTGCAGAACGTTCCACAATTCCGTCGTATTCCGAGGTGTAGGATTTCCACAGGCATTTTATGGCATCCCAGATGTATTCGATAACGTTGCGATCTGGTTCGTTAGGTGGTGATGGCAAAACTCCATACTCAGATGAGCGTTCCTCTAACCATAAATTGGCGTCTTTAGATGGGTGTGTTGGTTGTCCTGTCAGAAGAGGCCCATATGTGCATGAAACACACACATATGCACTGGTGAACACACACTAAGGGCAGTGAGCATGGGCCCTATCTGCAGTGCTCACAGAGCCAGTGCCTTGCTCAAGGGCACTTCAGTTAAGTCTTATCAGTTGTGGAGCTTGAACCTGAGACCTTCTGTTCTCAGGGCGGGTTTGCTTAACCGCAAGCCTAAAGCTGCCCCTGAAAGGAGACACACATAGTGTTTGACTGTCAGAGATGTTTGTAGACATACCACAGGTCCCATGGAAATGGATCCCATCATGAAATAGTCAGAAAAACATAGAATTTTAAATGTAAATTACTGTGGTAATGTTTTTAAGGCAAGTTCACAGATCCGAGAGCGTAACTTAGACTTTCGAGATTTAGTCCTCATTTGCAATTCAACCCAATTCCCAGCCAACCACAAGTGCTTGTGCCTTGCATAATTTGCATTATGTTAACCTTAAACTCCACAGCTTATTAATCAGTTGTTCATCAAAGCATATTGTTCAGTAATTGCTGCTGAATTCTTTTGGGAAACTATAGTGGAATTAATAGGAAAGGAACGCAGTTATGGAGACGTGGTTTTAGACCTGGAAAGATGTGTGCATGTGTTGCAGGAAAATCTTTCGATGCACTTTGCGGTTGCTGATAATAAAGGTTGTGATCATCCTGACAAAACATTCCTGTTCGTGATGTTTTCGTATATTGTTGATGTTATTGTTCTCCATTTTGTTACATGCCCAAATTTTTCCATAACCTTTAATTTTGGTTAACTGCTTTAATTATATATATATATATTTTTTTATTTATTATAGATACAACAAACCCTAACCCTATTATAGATACAACAAACGATTGGCTATGTATTGGTATCGGTTGCTTTTCAACCCAAATATGCCATCAGTGATTAGCCACTATTTTTTTTACTTAGCCGGAAATGTTGATCGATTCTTTAAAGGACCACAATTCCTAGTCCTGGCAATTCTAAATAGACTCAAAATGCCCAAAAAACAATTTTAAAATGTTTAAGTTTTATTTTTTGCCGCTCCTACTCCTGAGCGTACTGCATATCCCATTACGTGTCCACTCGTCACCAAAAAAGAAGGCCGTCTAGGCCACAGCAAGCTAGTTTGCCAGCTCCCTTGCTAGCGGACTCCATTCAACCAAAATCATACAAAATATAAATGCTGTAATGCACTACACATTAAAGGTTAATGCACTATCGGAGACTGAAGTCTATGTTTACTTTTGGATTAATATATTTTAAGTTATATTTTCATTGATAGATTTTTTTTAAGAAAAAGCCAAACAGCTAAGCTAACCTAATACTGGTTATTTAAGTTACAGAATTTTATCACAATCCTATTTTTGGTATAATTTAGGGCTTTCGGGGTTAACGCGATAATAGCGCATTAACGTGATCTCAAATTATCGCGATAAAAAAAAATAGTGCCTTTTTGTAAAGTGAGATTTCAGTACGCTGTAGCACTTACCATTTTCTCTTGTCCTCTTGTAATTTTAGCATAACATGTGTTCGCCATTTTAATTGTAACATTTGACTTTAAAACCTTATTCATTTACATAGATTTAAAAAATGCGATTAACAATTAAAAATTTTAATCGCGATTAATCTCAGAATTTCATATAGTTAATCGCGATTAAAATTTTTAATTGTTTGACAGCCCTAGTATATATATAATATGATGCAAAAATTTGATGTAGTAAGTAACCTAAAAGCAATGTTTTAAATAAATGTTTTATTTGTTTACATTGTTTTGTTTATCTTTTTATCTTGTCAGTCACATCATTTAAACAAAATTTAGAGACCATAGAAATAGAAAAATCATTCCTGAATCAGAAATCGAATTGTGACCCAAAAAATCGAATCGCCAGACACTGAGAGCTTCGCACAAATAGTGTGAAACTAATGAACCCTATTCTATGAGGAAGAATTGCTGCAAGTATACTGACGGTGTGACTCAAACGGTGATCAGCAATTTGTCTATTAGGTCCATCTTTACTTTTAACAGTGGACGTTGACTCAAAGAAGCTTTACAAAAATATATAAATCTGGTGGCAAGGCAAAACCTCCTTGTGAAGACATAGTGAAGAAACCATGAGAGGAACCAGACTCAGAAGGGAACACGTCCTCATCTGGCCTACACAGATTATCAGATGTTCACTAATGGAAATGTGCAGTCCCATCAGTCTCAAATCCAAATTCATGGCTTTTGAGTGTATCTGTTCCTGTGGTTTATTCTCAGCAAGTCATGTTTAAGTGATGAGACCCCAAACACTAATAGGGCATCAGGATGGATCAGGTTGGTCTGGAGAGCAGAAGGAATCAGCATCACTGTTTACTCCTGGTGCCTCAGGCGTAGTACTTATAGCTCAGCTGTGAGATAAAGTCACGGTTAAGAGCGAGGTGACGATTTATGTTTACTTTCGTTAATCTCAGTTCAATATTTGGATGCCAGATTTCCATCTATTTTGCAGCACATTAATTGGGACTCCTCAGTGTGCTTTCTCATATGCGCAACGTCTTTGAAAGCATCTGTGCGAGATAAACGCGAGACGCTTCCAGGTGAACTTAGTAAGAGTGAGAAAGACATTTGACTCCGAATCCAAACAACTCCAGGAGATGAGTAAAACATGCACTGTACCAGCAATGAAAATACATACAATATATAGCCAAAAGTATATGGACACATCATAGCTCTTGGTGCTTGTTGAACATCCCATTCCATATTTAGTCCATTTTCTGCTACACCAGCTTCCACTCTTTTGGGAAGGCTTTTCACAAGATCCTACTACAAGATGTTACTAATGTTGGGCGAGAAGGTCTAGCATGCAGACTTCCAGTGGTCTGTTATGGTTATGGTTTAGAGCAGGGGTGCCCAACTCCAGTCCTGGAGTGCCAGTGTCCAGCACAGCTTGGAGGTTTCTCTACTCAAACACAGTTAACAGGTACAATGCAATCAGGTGTGTTGGAATAGAGAAACCTCCAAGCTGTGCTGGACACTGGCCCTCCAGGACTGGAGTTGGGCAGCCCTGGGTTAGAGGTGTTTTGGGGGTCACCAGATCTTAACTTTATTAAACACGTCTGGGATTCCATGCAACACGCTGTGGAACACAGAAATCCTACACCACCATTCTGCAGAAGTATGGTGTTCATTGCCTACAGAATATTTCCACAAGCTTGTGGAGTCCATGCCTCGTATGGGAACCTACCAAGTATTAGACTGGTGTAAGTGTTCTTTCACAATAGTTGTATTTGTTATTTAACTGTTAAACTCTATGCTGCACATGGCCTGAGGGAAATCATTTAATAATTGTAATAAGTGGTGAAATAAACATGGATCTATTGCTCTCAGTCTTTTGGCCTGGGCTGTATGCGACTGTTCCATTTTTTACATATGGGCCACATGTGTGGCTTGGCAGAAACCCCGAACGCTAGTCAAAAGATTTTATGGTTTCGCCAAACCACCATGTTACACTGAGGGCAGACGTGTTGGCCGTTGCTTTCTCCCTCCTGATTCCTGAGTGGAAATTCCCTTTCCCGAGTTTAATACGGCTCCAAGACACAGGGAGAAAGCAGCTGGCTGCCTCAGGTGTTACTCCGGGGGGTTTCTGAATACAGTTGGGTTCAATAGGCTGAGTGTGTTAAGTACAGTCTGTTCCTTTTTTGGCTGAAAATGGTAGGAATAATAAAATCCATAATGCATAGACAACCATGTACTGAGCCAATATCTGGTTTTGAGAGACAACAATTAGGTCAAAAGGTCAAAGAAAAAAGATGGCGTATTAAACGTCCAAATGGGCCAATTTTTATATCAATCGGACTGTAGTGATGTGTCGAATGGAACTGGATGTGGCAGGAGTATTGATGTAGGACATAGGGCTGTGCGATATGACAATATATATCGTGTGATGATAGGAAAACATCTATCGTTTAGTATTACGCTCTATCATTTGTATCGTTGCGTCGTAATATACACACTTTACTGCAGTCGTTTTGTTGTTTGGACGACACGTTAAGGCGGCGCACACAGAAACATGTAGGCAAGCGTGTGCAAACAGGAGCTCGTACCTGAAGGGTCCGTTTATCTTTTGATCATTTGTTCTTTATTTCAGAAATAGAAATTTAAAAATGAAAAACAAATGGTTGTTTTATCACACTGGAAATTTACGCTCACAAGGCCGTTGTCAAGGCAACTGGAGGCATGTAAAACTTGTGCTTTTTTAACTGCAGACCAAGACGTTGAAAGAGTCTTTTTCCTGCCTGCACACCATACGGTCGAAAATATCTTTAAATGTTTGACTTAATAATTCAGCGTATAGAAATCCTTCTTTTTTTTCATGTGGTGATTTTATTTAAACAAAAATTGACTGAATTTACAACGTGCTATATCATGATATGTATGGTTATCGGGATATGAATGGACCTATATCGGGATATGAAATTTTGGTTATATCGCACAGCCCTAATTGGACATACTGTGCTGTATTGTATATAGGAAGGGCTAGTTCAGTGGAAGCAATGCGGTAATATAGTAATGGTTATTAGGTGATAGGTGACTACAGACAAGTATCCAGTGCAGATAACGCTACAGATGATGATACATGAATTAGTAAATAAAGACTTGAGCTGGAAACTGAACACAGTGTAGATGGTAGCACTGTTTTATTTGTATGTAAGCTGCTGGAACATCCTAATTTCCCTTTACTTCTTGGATTAATAAACCCTTATCTTATTTTATATATGTTTTTTATCATAGACTCCGGTGCATCTCTGTGTTTGTTTTAGATTTAATTAGCGATTGTCTCTATGTCGTTGATCTAAATAGAGTTTAAAAGTGTTACTCTGTTTATATCTGATGCTACGCGCAGCCATGTTGAGTCACGGCGTAAACTCGTAGACTAGCTCATGCAATTCACACTTAATTCATTTCACAGAGCCAAATTAAACCGTCTTAATGTGAAGAAATTTAATTACAGTACAGTACTGTGCAACACCTCACTTGCCCTAATGAATAAAAAGAAAATGTACATCAGTGTATGTAACGTTTTTTGTAGTTTGATAGGCTTGGGATTACCTGAGGCCTATACAACAAGAGCTATAGAAATACTGCATAGAAAAACTGGTATACCAGTCTAATACTTGGTAGCTTCCTCACAGGGCTTGTGGAAATATTCAGTAGGCAATGAACCCCATGATTCCATACTGTACATTCTATATTCTGAGGTGTGGGATTTCTGTCATCCACAGTACATTGCATAGCATCCAAGATGTCTTTAATAACGTTGGCGACTTAGGTGTCAATGGGTGTAACTCATCAGAAAGGCACATATAGTGTTCACCTGTCAGAGACGTTTGGAACGTACTAGTCTCATAGGAATGCCAGCTAAACAAACCCTATACCATTATAGAGGCACCACTATTCTGTACCAGTTTTTTTCACACTTCAGTGTAATCTGTGAGGGCTGATTTCATGTCCAAAACCAGCCCAACTTCTGCGGAACTGTTGCATGTCCTCCAATTAGCCGAGTGCCTAACTGCAGGACGATATTTTAACAATAGACATTGTCACAAAGCAGCTGTAAGGAAGAAGTCCGGATATAGACCCTAAGTCAGGGGTGACAGCAGCAAGGAAAAACTTCCTGAGATGATTTGATTAAGAGGTCTTGAGAGGAACCAGATGTAGTATCCTTCTCTGTGTTGTATAGTACAGTACCATACAGTTCTGTTCAGTATGAGCATATTGGGAATAAGTGTCCTGTCATGAACGCAGAACAGTCTTTATGATCACAGCAGAATGTAAAGTTAACCCCGAGCCCAGCGATCTACATTTTTACCTAAGAAATAAGCTATTCAACAAAAATACGTTGTCAAGCTAGACCTATGGCTGGGCGATATGACCTCAAATCAGTATCACGATTAATTGAACATTTTTTCCTCGATTACGATTAATAAAAGTTTTTTTTTGTTTCTAGTTTACTAACACAGATTGTGCTAAAGTATTAAAGCTGATGTATTTTTTCTAATGAAACTTTTTTATTTTGAACAACTGTAATTAAAGCACACATCACTTGAAAAGAAAACGCCTTATGTAAAAGGTCACATTTTAGTTTCAGTGTAAATAGAAAGTTCTGAAATTTGAAGAATAAACAAACAAACAAACAAAAAAAAAAATTAGAAAAACCTCCTTAGAAAATAATCTGCTAATAAATAAATAAATAAATAAATAAATATTGTCACAACAAAAGTAGAAAATAACTTGCATTTCTTGCTGCGCATTTGGTTCCATGTTCAAGTTCACCTTCGTGACTCTCGATTACTGAAGACTAAATGATGTCGAGTCACGTGACTAGACACGCGGTAGTGTTTTCCTAAAGGGCCAGTATATGAACATACACCGCAGGGAAAAGGATTAAGAGAAATTGACATGAAATAACTGACATGGGCAAGATCATGTCTGTTAGAGGGTCTGAATGTCGGTTTCGGTTATATTTTGATTAATTGCCCAGCCCTAGCTCGACCTACAGATTGATACTGTGTCTGAGTCATGAACACTAATTGGACAGCTGTTTTGTAGCTGCAGGCTTTGTACGTAGAGACTCTTTCCCCCTGCTGATGTCTAAATTATTCTAGGTACTGATTGCTCTGGCACTGTGGGACAGGATTACTCAGTGTTTTCTAGGTCATTAGTCGTATTTTGTCACATAAATCAGTGACATTTGAGTAGTGTGGATATGAAATGCTGGCTATGTGGACTAAGCCTTCTGCTTTTAGTAAGGAGTCATGTGCAATCAGATGCAGAGCTAAACCAGAGCTTGGGGTTCCCTGAACCTACCTATGGGTGTCCACTTGATCTGAATCTAGGTCATGTATTACTTTAAGCCGCACAGCATGTAGTAATGTAATGACATCTAACCCCTGACTGTATATGATTCCTATGACCATGACTACAGAGTGACATCCCAGAAATGAAGGATAAATTATAGTTTGACAGCGGTCATGATCTGTTGGTATCTGTGCTTTGATCTGATTGGTGAATAGCTTTTAGTGAGTTCTATCTTGTGGTACAATCACCTAAAAGATGATAAATCTGAGAAATGTTCAATACAGTTAGCGTTTCGTTCGAAAGGTGTACAGTCAGGGTTTTGAATATTTATGCCAAATATCAGTATTACACTGATGTTATACACCATTCTAATACTTGGTAGGACTTCATCGAAATGAATGCATGAATTGGTGTAACACACATAGCGTTCATAGTGGGTGTCAAATTTGGCCCGCAGTGTAATTATATTTGGCCCGTGAGGCAATATCAAATTACTATTGGAGCTGGCCTGCCGGTATTATACAGCAGCGGCGCTGCTGTAACAGCGCATTCATGGCTAATACTACAAATCCCATAATGCCCTCCTGTTGTTTTGGCGCTGATGACATCATTAGCGTGCTCCCGTTTGGTGG
>JAOVVF010000025.1:7430560-7444503 GCA_028565595.1 Duopalatinus emarginatus | reverse complement strand
TTCACTGCACGGATGGGTTGAATGCGGAGGTCACATTCCTTCTGTGTGCAAACACAGTAAGGCAAAATAGTTCACATCCATTGATTAATTCACATTTATTATAAAGCAAACAGTGTTGAGAGTTATTTAATTTCTCATTATGTAACAGATAAAGTTAGGACAACCACTATCCAGCCAATTGGGACAACAGGTAAAGCTACGGCGTGGCCAATTGTGTCGAGTACCAGCTTGAAAAGAATATAACATTTCAGGATTATCTGGATGTTGTGCAAAACAAGCAGGTTTAGCTAGCTAAGATACAGTAGATGCAAATTGTTCTATATATATTGGACTGTATATAAGACTTTTTATATTTTAACTTTTCAATTTATAATATATGTGCCGCAAAAATCTTTTAAAAGCAAACTTTATACAACAAATATATTGTGGCTGATTAAGTATGTTTGCAGTAAAAAGTAAATTGTGTAAAATTTTTAGCTGAACTGCAACTTTAATGAGAAAAAGCTTGAACACGTTTTGTGAACATTATGCTTTTGATTTATCACCACTTTCAGTGAGTGCAAATAAAGTAACGATTTCTTTCTGACGTTTAATTATGACTTCTCATCAGTGCTCCAGTCAGCAATTCCATTTTTTATGAAGTATAATTTGCCTGTCAGGAAAACACATTGATAATAAAATACACAATTAAATCCATGAAACTTCTCAGAAAGTCTCAGAACTTCTCCACATCTCCACATCATGAGAGAAGATGTGGTATTTGTAATAAATATCACTGCCGTACAGCATTCTTTTCCTGGACCTGATTTTGAATGAAAAGAACCAGAAAAATCACAGCTATCCAGACTATAGGGAAAGAAAATGCTTGTGGATACGTGACGATCACACCAATATGTGGCTGCTCCCCATACAGTTGCCACAATACTGCAGAACACAGTTGTATATCATGTGTTTGTATGCAGTAGCTTTACAATTTCCCATCACTGCTACTGAGAGGCAATAATCCTGGCCACAAAGTGAGCTCCAAGAACACATGGTTTATTGCACACTAAGGTGCAGTGAGCACATATTCCCGGAGAGGTGGGCAGCCATTATCCTATTCGCCTAGGTAGCAGTTGGGA
This sequence comes from Duopalatinus emarginatus, assembly GCA_028565595.1. Taxonomy (NCBI): domain Eukaryota; kingdom Metazoa; phylum Chordata; class Actinopteri; order Siluriformes; family Pimelodidae; genus Duopalatinus; species Duopalatinus emarginatus. Next base: position 7,443,382 of record JAOVVF010000025.1, on the reverse strand, counting down.
CTTAGGTGCCTTGCTTAAGGGCACTTTACTCGAGCCTTGTCGGTTGCAGACCGTCTGGTCCCAAGGCTGGTTCCATAAGCCTACAGCTACACATGCCTTCTAGCAAGTTTCACATGCTAGAATATGCTAAAACATTATAGAATTTCAAATAAACGTATCAATGGACAGTCCTGGATTTTGTCAAAAGGTCGTCACAGCGTTGTCTGGTTACCAACACCTGCAGTTCAGTCCTATCACTACAGCATCCAGAACACTGAAGCGAACACTTGTAAAAACACATTTCAGAGTCGCTCAGCTCATACCGGGTTGCTGGGTCGCAACTTAAAAGTTTCTCCATGTACAACAAGTAAATTCCACCAAACACTAAAAGGTGCAATTTGTCATCTTGGATTAGTCTCCAGTTCCTTTCTCTTTAAGGAGTAATGTGAAATCAACAAGAGTTACTTTTCTATTGTTTAATTAGTTTCTAGCAATATTGGTTCAGATTCATTAATAATGAGACACAGTAGTTGGTGCGGTTGGTGTGGCACAGTGGTAACATCATTGGGTTCTCATGTGAGAGGCCTGGGTTCGATTCCTGATCTGGGCAGCTAGTCTGTGCTGCACCAATAAGGGCCCTTACACTATGTTGGCCTACCTGTAATACCAGTAACCTTATAAGTCGCTCTCGGTAAGAGTGTCTGCCAAATGCCATAAATGTATGTATGTATACCGGCAGCTCCCAACTGGTGTCCAGAACAACTTGAAGGCTTCACTATTCAAATGTGCAATCTATAACATTGACCATGCTAATCAATGTTTTTAAGAAGGTAACCAACATTAGCTTTTTCACTCATGATAGCCAGCTAGCTAATTACACCAAAAGTTACTCCAGCTTGTATCTAAGTGCAGGTAAATCTGTGTCACCAGAGGTGGGAAATGGCATTAGTAATAGCATACAACTTAGCATTAGCATTTACAAAGCACCATGAACTCAGCAGAACACTAAGGGGAGATCCCACACCAGGCTCTTGGGGAATCACGGTGAATGGAGGTGCTGCTTTGCTTGTGAAAGGTTGTAATAAGTTTATGAGGCCCCAGAGATATGGATCCACAGCGCTGTGGCACAAACAGTAGCTACAAACACTTTAATGTGGACAGACACTTGTTAATGCTTAGTAATGCCTGTCTAGTCTGTCTAGTTCGTATTTTGGGAATAAATTTATTCCACCACAAATTGAAACAGTTCATCGGAACTGTAAAAGCAGCTATAAAGATTTGCAAATGTATTCCTCAGTCACAGATTTATCCTTCACACTTCATGTGATTGTCCAGTAAAACGAGTTTTCTTCTTCTAAAACATTCTTTCTAATATACACGTCAAAAGCTGCAGCCTCCTTCCAAGTTACATGACCGATTATAGGGTAAATACCTACATGCTACACCGATCAGCCATAACATTTACACCACCTGCCAAAACAGCTGCCAAAACTGCTCTGACCCGTTGAGACATGGACTCCAAAAGACCTCTGAAGGTATGCTGTTGTATTTGGCAGCAAGCGACAGCAACAGATCCTTCTGCAGATGTTCTGTAGATCAGACCAGACAGATTAGTCATCATCACCATTAACATCAGTGAGCCATGACCTGGTACTTGGTTCACCAGTGCTCGTTTCCTTGGATCACTGTATAATGGGAAAACCCTACAAGACCTGCTCAGTTGTCTAGCCATCACATAGTGCCCTCGTCAGATCTTTATGCTTGCCCATTTTTCCTGCTTCCAACACGCCAACTTCATAAACTTGCTGCATAATGTATCCCAGCTCTTGAAAGGTGCCACTGCATTGATATAATCAATATTATTTACTTATGCTGTCAGTGGTTTTATTGTGTGAATGCTATGGCTGATCGATGTAGGTGTGGTTATTAAGAAGCATGTAGGCTAGGTTTGCTAGGCAGAGCAAGTAAGGTAATGTAACTGATTAATGATAAGACATTACTGATTTAAATGATGATAGCACATCCATCATAATGAACAAATGTTTATTTAAAGCTATTGCTGGGGCATTAAGAGATGAAGCTGTCTCCATATCTCACAGTTTTAGCAGTATTTCATTGTAAGCCGTTGCCGACAGGGTGAGCTATGATTCTGCATAATTAACGCTCCCCTGACAGATGAGAACAATCTGGGAACATGTTCATGAATTATTAACATTTGCTCAAAGGAGACACCTGTTCTCTCTTTGCAGGATTCTGGGTCTAAGCAGTCTTATCACATATCACATTTGGATGTATATTTAATACAAACTAATAGAATGCATAGGCATTTTGTTATTGCAAATTTGTCATGATACATGCTATTAATTTATGAGAATCTGGGAGTATTGAGGCAGCAGCTTCATTAGATTGGTAATGCCCAATGTTGATCCAATGTTGATGATGGTTTTATGATGATGGAGACATTGGTCTATGGTGGTGGTGATTATGGCGTTATGATGCTGAGGTTACGAAAATGAGCATGGTAACGTATGATAGTGTTGGGGGTAACAGTGATAATAGTGATGGTAATAATGACAATGATAATACATTGACCTGCCAAAGTTACTGTATAGCTGTATGTAAATTAGTCGCGAAGTGGCGTTACCTCAAGGGATGGCTTGGGATTGCCCACACCCGTATAGGTTGTGAGATGTTATCTTGTAAGTGAGGTTGCTCACTAGCCAGTGTGCTCATGGCAAGGTGATGTGAATTATTAGATTTTGAACAAGGCATGATAGGGGGTGCCAGATGGATAGGACTTTCCATTTTTGAAATTCTGCAGGCATTTAACATTTCTTGATTTACAGTGTCATTTGTATTGGGAATACATCATAGGCATTACCACCCACAGTGGACAGCGCAGTGACACCCCACTGGTGCTTAATGATTGTGGCTGGTGGTGTCTGGGTAAAATTGTCCATACGAACAGCCATGCAACTTGCACAGAAATGACATATCCTGCAGGTCAGTGTAGTGTTCCTTAGTTTCCATGAGACATGGGTGACTTGGTCTGATAAGTCACTGCGCCAATTGCTTTGGGCTGATGGTAGGGTTTGTGTGTGGTGCAGACCCCTGCCATGGACCCCAGTTGTCAACAAGGCACTGTGCAGGCTGCTGGTGGTTCCATACTGGTGAAGGGTGTGTTTTTATGGCATATGGGTTGGATTCACTAGTCTGCCCATTTGCAGCCCTTCATGGACTTCATGTGCTATTATAATAATGGGATATTTCAACAGGGTAATGCACTGTGCCATAAAGCAGAAGTTGTCAGGAATAGGTTCAGGAGAGTTCTGGTGAATTATGTGGCCTGCACTTTCGCCTGACATGAGCCTAATCAAGCATTTATGGGATGTGCTGGAGAGGTTCTCAGATTTGCACCTGAGATCTTGAACCTACAAATATCACAGAGCTGTGGGTGGAGATCCATACAGCATGGTTCAACATCCACCCAGACATCATCCACCCACTTGTGGAAATGATGCCATGTGGAGTTGCAGCAAATTGCCGGGCATGTGAGCATAATGGTGTCAAAGTTTTCTGTGTATTTGATATTTCACCTTTTGCTTTGAGGTAACGCATGTCACACATTTTGTGGATCAAACAGGCATTGCTGAGCTCTTGAATAGTCCACAGTGTGTGCTTATTTTACTACTAAAAGAAATGAGAGAGGAGTTCCTTAACATTTAGAGAGATATTAAAAAAGAAAGTGAAAGAGATCAAGCGAAAGTGTGAAGGCTGTCTCACACTGTGTGTGTGTGTGTTTAGTATTCTGCTCCGAGCGTGCTCACTCCACGCTCTCGTACTCACCTCAGCCCTCATGGCTGTCTCTATGGTTACAGCACATTCCACGCACCAATTCTGAAGCAGGGAATATTGCCCAATCAGATCACTTCATTTATTCTGTTAGGAGCAAAACATCCTCAGTAAGGCATGAGTAATAATTCTCACATTGATACTTTAAATAAAGAATTGACATGCATCAGCTATTTGTGTGTGTTTGCTTGTAAGTGTGTATGCATAGAGGAACCTAGTATTTGAGCTAATACAGTGCATTTCTAAGTCAGTATTTTTTATTCTGCTCAACTATATATGCGTTTGATTTACACCATAATTAGACTCGCTGAAGGTGCGCCTGAATATATATGTGTGTGTAGGATACTTTGTTTTAGACCCAACGTGTAACATGATTATACCTACAGTTTAGCATTTGTTTATATTTACTTAGTTTTTTTTAAATATGTAACTAGATAATGTCTTAAGTAGCTTAGTGTATATCCTATCTAATATGTAACCTACCTAATGTGTAACCTACAACGTGTGTAAACCACATAATGTGTAACTTACAAAATGTATAACCTACCTATTGTGTAACTGTCTAGTGTGTAACCGCCCCAATGTGTAACTTAGAAAATGTATAACCTACCAAGCGTGTAACCTACCTAATGTGTACTAGCCGTTTTAAATTTTATGTAGTAATTATCTAATTTCTGCTACCTGACATGTACACACTAATATTTAACAGCTAATTAGAACTATTTGTGGTGTTTAGGCTAATGTCTTGTGTAGGTGTTTAGCTACTTTCTAGTACTTTCTGTGTACAAGCTAATGTGTGCTAGCTTACTGACTATTTAGTGTTTACGCTAAAGTGTTTTAGCTAATTTTTATTATATGAGAAGTTTACTTTAAAGTGTGTTAATTTGTAGTAGCTGTTGTGTACAAGCTAATGTGTGCTAGCTGATGTATATAGGCTAATGTATACTATGTAAGGTGTTCAGACTGATGTGTACCAGATAATTTAAAGTATTTAGGCTAAAGTGTTTAAGCTAATTTGTATTATATGAAAAGTTTAGTCCAAAGTGTGTTAATTTGTAGTAGCTGATTTGTACAAGCTAATGTGTGCTAGCTTACTGACTATTTACTTATTAATTGTTCAAACAGTGTGGATTATTCAGTCTGGTTTAATGAGACAGGATATCGACTAATGTGTACTTTCTGTGGTGTCTAGACTAACGAGTAACAGCTAATTTGTAGTAGCGGATGTGTACAAGCTAATGTGTGCTAGCTGATGTATATAGGCTAATGTGTACTTTCTGAAGTGTTTAGGCTAAAGTATTTCAGCTAATTTGTATTTTATGAGAAATCTATGCTAATTTGTGTCCATTTGTAGTAGTGTACCTATTTGTAGTTCTGATTTGTACAAGCTAATGTGTGCTAGCTGATGTATATAGGCTAATGTGTACTATCTGAGGTGTGTACCAGTTAATTTTTACAATTTGTGTTTTTTTTCATTTTCATATTTTTCATTATATGAGCCGTTTACTCTAAAGTGTGTTAATTTGTAGTGTCTGTTGTGTACAAGCTAATGTGTGCTAGCTGATGTATATCGGGTAATGTATACTATCTGAGGTGTTCAGACTGATGTGTACCAGATAATTTTAAGTGTTTAGGCTGAAGTGTTTAAGCTAATTTGTATTATATAAAAAGTTTAGTCCAAAGTGTGTTAATTTGTAGTAGCTGTTTTGTACAAGCTAATGTGTGCTAGCTGATGTATATCGGGTAATGCAGTGGTTCTCAACCGGTGGGGCGGACACTCTCTGGGGGCAGGGCGCGTGTAGGCTAGGATGAGGGGAATGTTATATTGTGAAGTGACCTGTTGGTGGCGGTAGAGAGGTTAAGGCCGCAGGGAGTGAAGAAGAGTGCGTGAGATCCGGGTGTGTGTGGCGCGTGTAGGTGTGTTAATGGCATGTTCGGTGAGCTGTTTAATGTTCATTAAAAAGTCCTGAGTACCAACCTGTTGTCTGTAAGTCCTTCACCTCAAGGTTATTACAATAAATCAAACACGCAGTTTCATTTTAAATTTACCAATACGGTATTTTGAGCCTGTGACGCGATGTCACGTAACTGCTAGGCTAGCCTATTATATAAGCGCCCGCACACACGTTCACGCGTCTTGCCGAGTTCGCTGCACTCAAAACGAAATACCGCAATCGTGCACAAATCGAGGATGATTTGAGACTGTGTTTATCAGACATTGCCCCCAAGAATCGAGGATGTTTGAAAAGCAATGCAGCCTCAGGTCTCACATTAACATTGCATACCTGCAATCATACCTGCGCCAGGAGGAAGGGGGGCCCCAACTGCAATGAACCAGCTTTGGGGGGGCCCAGCTTGCAAAAGATTGAGAACCGCTGGGGTGATGTATACTAATCCGAGGTGTTCAGACTGATGTGTACCAGATAATTTAAAGTATTTAGGTTAAGTGTTTTAGCTAATTTGTATTATTTAAGAAATGTAGTCCAAAATGTGTTAATTTGTAGTAGCCGATTTGTACAAGCTAATGTGTGCTAGCTGATGTAAATACGCTAATATGTTCTTTCTGAGCTGTTCAGGTTAGCCAGTTGCTTCCGGCTGCCTAAGGTGTTCAGACTATAGTATACCCAATAATCTGTACTAATTAATATGTAAAAGCTAATGTGTACTAGCTGAGGTATATACGCTAATGTATACTATCCAAGGTGTAAAGGTTAATGTGTACCAGCTGCTTTGGTCTGTCTGAGGTGTACAGCTAATTTGTATAAGATTTCCATGTGTCTAGTTCCATGTCTTCGATCTATATATGTGTGTGTGTGTGTGTGTGTGTGTGTGTGTGTGTGTGTGTGTTTATGGTCTTAAATAGAACACAGTACACAGCATCAGACAGAATATGATGCTATATAAAACTTTTAATGTGAATATTTAATGCGTCCTAGCTATTGTCTAACCTTATACGCACTAGCTCATATGTGCTAACATGGTCTGGGTTTGACAAACAGCCACACTGATCCATACTGACCTACATATGGAAGTTGTTTGACTAGCCTGAGGATATGAAGGGCAGTCATACAGTCTTTGGTGATATTGAGTGTGTGTGTGTGCGTGTGTGTGTGTGTGTGTGTGTGTGTGTGTGTGGTGTGTTATTTTACAAGGATGATTCCCAAAGTGATGACTACCAAAGCCTTCAAGTTCTGCATATTTTTATCATCTTCTTTCCTGTCTTTTCATCCTCATTTCACACTGCACTTCCACCATCTGGATCTTACAAATCACAAAGCAAAAAAAAAAAAAAAAAGAAGTCTTATATCACGATGCACTCCACATGTTCGGCTTTTATCACAGCTTCTTCAATATGTATGTACGTGTGTTTATGCGTGTTGCAGATTTTCTGCACTCCACCATGCTGCCCTTAATGGGAACCTGGAGCTCATCTCGCTGCTGCTGGACTCTCAGGCCATGGTGGACATCAGGGACCATAAAGGTTGGTGCTATTTTGAGAACTGGGTTAGCTGAGGTTGCGTGGCCCAAACAGCTACTAAAACAAAAAAAGCTAATTCGTTCCACATGAGGATTAAATAGTAGTGCAGTAGATAACTTCACTGAAATATACATTCATTAAAAAAATAATGAGTGAAAATTGTGGTTATGAAACAATACTTAACCATAATCAACACTCATTAATTAAACATGTAATGCATCACACACTGAACAGTGAAGTGAATAGCATTTACTATCACAGCTGTCATGGGGTGGGATATAGATATATGAAACTGCAAGTAAAAGGTCTCAAAGTTGATGTGTTGATGTGGAAAAATGGGCAAAAGTAAGGATTTGAGCAATTCTGACAAGGGCCAAATTGTCCTGACTAGATGACTGGGCATCTCCAGAATCATGTGAGCTGTACCTGATGTGCATTGGGTAGTATGGCCAGATCGCTGCAATGCGCAAGTTTATATCTTGACTATGCAACAGCCACTTATCGCCAAGAAAGAGTCTTTGCTCATGCAAGGAAGGGCATGTGTCTTGCTTAAGGGCACTTTTGTCAGTGCCAGGAATCAAACCGGCGGCCTTCTGGCCACAAGACCGGTTCGTTAATCACAAGCCATGGCTGCCCCCACATACATGTCTATGCCTACCCTACTGAAGATAGATTGTGTTACACTGCCTTGTGACACAGCATGAGCAGCAGTCTGAAAAGAAAGCACATGGTAGCTTTCACCTTCCCCAGTTGGTAGCTGAGGTATGATTAGGTAGATAGAAATTGGCAGGTGGGGAGAAAATGGGAAAAAGTCCACAAGGTCAGTCCTCAGGTTGCTCTGGTATGAGGGGTCTCTGTTTCTAATTACACCAGTAGTTATAACTGAAAGATTTTTTTCTGAAGTAGATTCACTAACAGGATGTTAGCATCAGATTCTTATACATATAATTTTATTATATATATTTAAATGCGTCCCATGCCTAGTTCGTTTGTCTGCATTCATACTGACTCAGTCTGGTTCCTATTGCTCACAGCTGAATAGAATTAACTGTACTTGATTCGTATTAGTAAAGCATGATAGAGTCCTGTTGGAGATTTGGATTGTGCAGTGTGTGTGTGTGTTACATCTCTGTGTGTGTGTGTGTGTGTTTCAGGCATGCGTCCTCTACACTATGCTGCATGGCAGGGGAAATCTGAGCCAATGAAAATGTTGCTAAAATCAGGCTCTTCGGTTAATGCTCAATCAGATGAGGGACAGATTCCCCTTCACCTGGCTGCACAGCATGGACACTACGATGTGGTGAGTCAAAAACTAATCAAAAAACCAACCAAACCTAATATTCATTTACGAAGTATTTACACATTGCTCAGGCTGTAGTATAGATAAATGACTCAGCAAACAAATTTGTTCAAGCATCAGTTTATCTATTCGCTCATCCATTCACTGGATATTCATTGAACTGAGCAGTAAATCAGTCAGTAGGATGTCAGGCAGCAAATCAATGAAGCCATTGATTTACTTTAAGTCAGGTCAGTATTTCATCAGTCCAACATTTATGAACAACGTCTCAAACTTCCCAATCCAAAATAAAAAACAATTAAAGGAGAAACCATTCTGAGATCCAAATCTAAATAACATATGTTTTGTTCATGTGCCTATTGTATTATTTTCTGAAAAAATATATCCAATGTTTTTTTTCATGTCATGTCATTTTTTTTCATTAATTTTTAAAGGTTGTTTTGTTTTTAAAATTCCATTTTTATTGACACCCTGTGGTGTATATTCACTTTATTCTGCCACTTTTAATAGTAATGTTACTTCTGCCTTAGAACGTCCATGCATTGACAGATAAAGACCACAGCCAGGGTCTCCGCGGATCCTTAAAAGGTCTTTTAAGGTCTTAAAACGTATGATTTTTTCACTAATTTTCCAATAGTGGCATTACATTTCATTCAGGCAGGATTACATTTCATCTGGGCGGAATGAAAGAAAGATAACAATATCCGACGAGATTATTTTTCATGCTAGTTCACCAGCGCACGTCCGTATCTAACCAGACTGTAAAAGAAGTGTGTGCCTAGCACTGGCATCACACATTTAGAGGGCAATGTTTTCCATTTCAGCCTATATGCACTTGGTAGAAATAGACGAAGCAGTGTTTCAGAGCGGTTATTTTTTGCAGGTTTAATGATAACTGGCTTGAGGATGGAAAGTATAGTGGTTGGTTACAAAAAGCGACAGTATAAAGCGCGGTACAAACTTTGTAAGAAAAACATAAAATTGGGGACAATTGGCTGTAAAGCCCTTGACCCACATATGAAAGGGGAGAAGCACAAGCGTTATGTTCACAGCCAGACAACAACTGCCCCCGTTCAGATGTTTGCGGCACTGGTATCTAACGTTACTGCAAATGCGAACACTAACGTTACACCGGCTTCAGGATCCCACACAAGTAATGCCTTCAGTGCATTCTCCCAAACGACTACACCCAAGGCTGAAATTTTGTGGGTTTCGCAAACGGTTAGCCGACATCACTCGTATACGCCCAACAAAGACGTGAGCGCTGTTTTCAGTGGTATTGAGAAGGCAGTTTGCCTGATATGCACTTCATGTTGGTAAATATTCACTGACTATTTGCACTGTTGCTCAGATACAAATGTGTTCTGTTAAACTGCATGTAGTTGATTTCATATTTTTGTTGTGGTAATTTTTTTTTTCTTGGAGGTCTTAAAAGTCATTAAATTTGTAGATCAAAAATGTGCACAGCGATAACCAAACCTACAATATGAGCAGTATGTAGTGATGGGCCACATTTTTTAGTTCTTTAGTTCCGATTCTGACCCGTGACTGCTGATACTGATACCACTACAATACTGTGTTACTGTGTCAGGCTTTAAAATTAAATCTTTAAAATAAAGTGCAAAACTGAATAGACATAAACACGTCACAAGCTGCTGGCTTGCTTTTTTGCTGTTTTCAGAGTAAAACATCTCCAAACAAATGACATTTTAGTCAAACCAACAGCTCATGTTATTTGCTCATATAGTTACAGACTGAAGTTGCTGTGGGTTCATGGTATGATGTTGAACGGAACCTGTCAAGTCTCGTTATATTATGTAACATTACGGTGGGTTTGTGGTCCAACACGAGCTGCGTACTGGAATGTAGATTGGTGAGCTGTCTGTTCGATATCTGATTAGCGAATGACAAAAATTTTGACCTGATAACGCATCATGTCAGGCCAATCACTAATAATATGCTCAGTTATAGGAGGTCGCAATAATTTGGAAAAAGGGGAGTATTTTGCTTGGCATTGTTATGAATACAACAACTATAGTGGGTCAACATACAACTTATATCCAACACCTTTTAAAGAAAAGGACCTGCGTCTAACCCCCAAACATCCATACATCACCACACAAATGCATGCTGATCTACTAAGAAGTGACCACATTTGTATACTTTACACAGGATTGCCCGACACATCCGTTTCACCAGAGCTTCCTAAACAAGCCATTTCTCTGGGTAATGATGTTCTGGTGTTGGTGCTTCTCAAATTTAGTGCCATCAACCATACTGAGCCAACTTTAGCTCTTCCAACCGTTCTTTTTTGGAAGGCTGATGGTTGTAAATGATATGGTACCCAACAGCACTCCAACCTTTTTTGTTGTGGTCAAAAAACTTCTAATGACTGTGACATCGGTTGTTGAAACAAGATTTCTAACTCAAAATAAATTCAATTCAATTTTATTTATAAAGCGCTTTCAACAATGGACATTGTCCCAAAGCAGCTTTACAGAAAATAATGAAAAGGGTTAAATATAAGCAAGCCGGTGGTGACAGTGGCAAGGAAAAACTCCCTGAGATGACAAAAGAAAGAAACCTTGAGAGGAACCAGACTCATAAGGGAACCCATCCTCATGGGTCAGATGAGACTGTAAGAAGATAAGAGGGGTCACAGTGTACACAGGGTTTGGGTTTGGGGAGCAGGAGGAATCAGGACTCAAGGTTGCTGGTATCTCTTGGTGCCTCATCTGTAGCAGGTATAGCTCATCAGAAACAGGACTCAGGGTTGCTGGTATCTCCTGGTGCCTCAGCCGTAGCAGGTGTAGCTTATCAGAAAGGAAGATGAGAAGACATGAGTAAACAAAGATGAACGCCCCATTCAATGGAAAATCAGGTGAATACCACGTCACTGTTGAATTCTCAAATCTGTCAGAATGTGTTAATTTGCTTAACCGTATTTCAGTTGCGTGTAGGAGACATCACTCAAGGTTCTGTGTCTAGTGCATATTTTATGCACTTGCTGCAAGTTATATTAACAGCTCATTTACATGGTCTTGTATAGCCAGCATGTCACATAACCTACGACTAATAAGAAACAAATTAAACATCTGCTGTCGTTTTGTCGTAAGACAAGCATGTAATCATGGATATGGTAACATTTCCCGAACAACGAGTCAAAACTGTCAAATATTGTGCACACAAACGTACACATACACACATTAGCCTCTTCAATGATTTATCCTGGCATGAGCTCTGCTAACAGTCAGTCATCTGCTCTGTGCCATCTGTACCCTCTGTAAAAACCCATCAAACAAAAAGCTCATCAGGACAATATATCCATAAGAACCTGGTAAAAAAAGTCGTGCTAAATCTTAAAGCTGACAAAGTTCAAGTAGAATTATTTTGTATTAGTTTTAATGCTTAAAGAGCCCAAAGACGTATTACGTTTCAAAACTTTAAAAATATTTTTAGCACATTAAAATGCACTATGTGGCGCACCAGATCACTCTAATCATCTCGCCATTTTGTTGCTTATGTTTGCAAATTGCACAAAAAATGCTTACACTCGCTGACTGTGAGGAAAACGCTGCCACCATCATTTCTACGCTGCACAGTGTTTGTGTGTGTGTCTCGGAGTGTGCGAGTTAGAAAGATGCATTTATTATTAATATTAAGCATATTAGTATATTATGTATTGCTAGCTGCAATTATTGTGCGTTATAACTGAATTATAGAGTTTAAGAAATTCTGGTGTTGGCAGTTTTGAGTCTAGCATCTTTAAGTCTAGTGAGTTCAAATCCCATCACCACTAAACTCCCAGCGGTGGGCCTTTGAGCATGGCCTTTAACACTCAAGCACTCGGTTGTGTAAATGACTTGCATGTTGCTCTGGATAAAGGTGTAATATAATGCTGGAAATGTCAAACAAGACATTGCAATAACATAAAACAGAACATATAGAATAACAGTCAGGGATTGAAAATTAATATAAAGAATAAAAAAAAAAAAAAAAAAAAAAATATATATATATATATATCAGGTCAAACGATTAAAATTTTTTATCGTGATTAATCTCAGAATTTCATATAGTTAATCATGATTAATCACTTTTTTTTACTCTATGTACATGAATAAGGCTTTAAAGTGAATTGTTACAATTAAAATGGTGAACACATGTTATACTAAAAGTACTTGTTAAAAACTGCTGGGACAAGAGAAAATGGTAA
>JAOVVF010000025.1:7367361-7382390 GCA_028565595.1 Duopalatinus emarginatus | reverse complement strand
GGAATGAGCAGGGTTTAAAGACTGACACCCTTATACACTTTCAGTAACTGCTTTATCCTTATCAGGGTTATGATGCAACCAGAGCTGGTCCTTTGCATGTATATACACATATACACTACTGATGCACTGTTTTTGGAAGGAAACAGAAATACCTGAAGGAAACCAGTGCACACATGAGGTAGAGTGATCATAGTATCTGGCTTTCAGGATTTCTGATTCAGCTAAAATATCCAGGATTCTGCTTCGCTTCAACTTCCGACAAACCTAGGTTTCGTTAAGCAGCTGGCCACAGTGAGATATATGGTCACCCTAAAAGAGAAGAGCATGCACAGGAACACCACACTAATGATTCCCCAAGCTCAGGGGTGAGAAGGGGCAATTTTAAAATAGCTGGAGATCAATAATGACAGACAAAAACATTTGTGAATACTTGACAAAAACAAGTGGACATACAACCAAGTATTAAAATTAGTTGTTGCACACTTTGGGCTAGTGGTTATTATTATTTTGTGCTTTATTATTTTGTCCAGGGAGGGTACTAAGGACATCTAGTCTGGCCCTACAAAAAAAAAGCTCTTTTACTGTTCACTGTTCCCCTAACACACATGAATTAAGTCATCCATACTCTATAAAATCTCATTTCTATATTAACTGCTTGGGATTTCATCAATGACATAATGTGTTCTACTTTTAGTTTTTCCCCTAATGCACTTTAAGTAAAACAAAAAAAGATGACTAAATAATAATCCACCTTATTTATCTTCATTACACCAAATTATTTTCAATGACTGTGGATGTCATGTTAGGAAGGTAAAAAATATTACCTTCAAACTGAGACTCAGAGCCAAGAAATGTAGATTCCCACAGGCTTGTCTAAGAGGAAAGAAACTAACCCCAGACGCACATGTTCTACCTTAAAATTCCAGGTCATTAGGGAATAATTGTAGAATATGGGTCCAGCCGTCATCATTTACACTTCTAAATAACATTAGGAGATCTCTGGGGTTCATACGGAGATAGTAAGAGCTCTATAGTGTATAGTGTATATGCAGCTAGAGTAGATGTATAGTGATAAAACTGGTACACCAGTGTAGCATTTCTGTGTTCCTCTGCGTGTCGCATGGCATCCCAGATGTTCAATAACGTTTAGATCTGGCCTCTTAGGTGGTAAATGTCAAAACCCTAAACTCGGATGAGTGCTCCTCTAACTATAAATTGGCATGTGGTGGCACATTGTCCTGTTTGAAGAGGCCAAACCCATCAGAATGAATACGGGACATGAACTGGTGTAACTTCTTGTCACCTCTCAGAGACGTTGGTAGATGTACCAGGGGTCCCATGGAATGCCAACTAGATAAACCCTTACACCATTATGGAACCACCACCAGCTCGTCAGTATGCGTTTTTCTGGCACGTCACCGTGCGTTTGCAGTCTTTGGTCCTTTTTTTAAATAACGCAGACCACATTAAAAACAGACAAACAGGACGTTTATCAGAACAATTTATTTAATAATGCGAGAATGACTTGAACCATGATAAAAATGTAGGCAATTATCAATGGCAAACCGTATTATCGGCACTGCCTACTGTTTACTCCACTTCTGATTGGCCGAGAGCGGTAGGTACGATAACACAAAGGAGTGTAATAACTAATAAGGAGTCAACGATGATTAACACTATATGTGATTAGTGAACCTGACTGAATTAAAACACTAGCGCAGTTCCCGGCAAGACGCCCAGACAGGTGGATCTGTAGAGGTGTGTAGTGTGAATCACACACACACACCCTCCAAAGCCGGAGCTGCTCATAGCACTGCTCTAATCGTCAGCTGTAATACAGTCATAATTTGTGTTAATAGTTAAAAGACGCCATGTTTCAATACTGTTTTTTTTTTTGTTTGTTTGTTTTTTTTAAACACACCCTCGCTGAGATGCATGTTGATCGAATCACTCGCTCGCCTCTCTGCTACCTATACAGGGCTTGTGAAAGAGGAGGAGTGATTAAGAAAAAGCCTGGCTGAAGTACGTTATCGATACCGTTTATGTCGGTAAACGGCTTCATCCACCATTTCTAATAGAAACTACGGTGACGCTCACTCGATCCTTTATCTACTTCATTCGAGCTGATGAAGATCGCCAAGTGGACTCAATAACTACAAAGTAGACAACGATGCACTGAAAATATTATTTCACTATTTACATGACGTGTTGTTGATTTAAATCAGTGATTAAGTATATACAGTTAAAAAAAAATCTCTCACTTGGCAAATATCTAAATGTTAGTCATAAAGCTGCTCGTATGAAAAACCTTGAATGTGGCATCATATAAACAGGTTTCATTTGACCCTCTTTCCTCCCCGCCTCCACTTACCGAATCATTTGGCTCTCAGGACTCTAGGGCCACTGCAGCTGGGAATACTGATTAGCTGTCTGTAACTTGATCATGTGACTTTGCTAAAAACGAAGCATGAGCAATTTGCTGTAGTTGCAGCTCCACCTGCTTCCTGTTCACCGCGATCTGTGTCCTCGTGCTCGTCCTCATTTCCTGTCTCACTATCGGTTGTTACATCGCATTGCGCCGGCATGCCGGGATTTAATTATCCGTCATTTTCCACATGCTGGGAAGCGTCACGCCGTCTGTGGCTGTTCACGGTCTCTCTGTAGCATTGAACGCGAACCTGACTTTCGCCTGCTCCGTCGCATCACGTGGCTGCCAGTGTAAGCATGTGGTACGTTAAACGGCGATGAGAACAAAATCGAGGCTAAACTCGTGGCGCGACCACTTCGCGTTACATAATTCAATCTAGAAGCAATTGAATTAGAATTGAAAAGCCATTCCCAGATCGGTGCGGGAGGCTTCGTAAACAGTTTTAAATGTTAGTGGAGAAAAAGTCTGCTGATCTGATTGCTGAGACCCAGCAGAGACGGGACCTCAGGCATGATTCATCACATCATGGCTTGCTCACCATCATAACCGAGTGAAGTGTCTATTCAGGCTCGTCGCCGCTGACTCTCACATATATATATATATATATATACGCTGGTCATTTTGGTGTGTGGTTTAAGGCGACACTGCAGATACATTGTGTCCACATCACATGAAACAGATCAATACAGGGAAAGGTCACTCCTGCTCAGGCTGGTATCTTTAAAAGTGATGCAGCATCACCGCGTAATCACAGTTTTTACAAACCGCTGGAAAGAGCTACAGGTCTGTAGTGTGACTTCGGAAGCTGTTTATTATTTAGCAGGTCCACACCTGAGGGGAGAGAAATGAGAACGAGGTTAGAAATGACACTGCTCAATTACAAGAGGAATATGATCAGGATTATCTTCTCGTTTTCTACACAGTTAATAATAATACAAATAATTTGCCGCTCACTAGCCTGCTTTACATACAGGCCTATAACTGACTAGTGTCAACGGATCTTCTAAATAATGACATGGTGCTCTACTGTCCGAGGATGATCATGTGCTCCAGCTGGAATCTCAACAAAGGAGAGTCGAGCTAGAGTGAGTCTGCACAACAGAAGGCACTGCGTCACTGTGCGACTTTTACACACTGTGGATACTAAAAATATTCAGACAATATGAATATATTCAGATATTCAGAGTGAATTTCTGATGTTTATCAAGCACCTAAGCCTTTAGATTGTAAAAAAAACGACAGAAGGGGAAGAGCTTAATACTGAAATGCAGTTCGGAAATAAAAGCGATTGAGTAAAACCGAGAGTCTGACCTTCACAGTGCTGTCCACGGCTCCGGAAAACAGGCGTCCTCTAGAGACGGCCAGCGCGGTCACGCTGCCCTGATGACGCAGCAGAGTCTGCGTGCAGATCATGTTGTCCATACTCCACACCTGCACGGGTATCACAACCGATACGTCAAACCAAACCTAAAACGACTAACATTCTAGTTAGAAAACACTGGATCGGTATAAACGATTCTCGACTTTTACCCTAAGTGAGCGATCGTATGAGGCACTGAACACTTTGGTCTGGTCCGGGGTGGAAATGACGGCCAGAGCGTAAACCGTTCCTACGTGTCCCGTTAGCGTGCGCACCTGCTCTTTAGACTCGATATCCCACACCTGGGAGAGGAGAAAAAAATCGAATGTCAAGAAGACAGAAAACAAAAGATCTATATTACGTAGACGTGGGCTGTAGCATTTAAGGCAGAGACGATGACTCACGTGGATGAGGTTCTCGTATGTGCCGCAAACTATATGGTGGTTAGTGACAGCGATGGAGTAAACGCTGCCGCCAGAGGTCTGGAGGACATGGACGCACTCAAGAGAACGAATGTCCCAAATCTGACAGAGTGACAGGCAAAAAAAACAAGACTGCATGAAGAGAATGTGCTGCAATTCATTGCTTTAAGCTGCATAGCTTTTTAGAATGCCTTTTGCATGACTAAATTATTTTAAAAAAATAACAATTTTAATGACTGCAGATCATTTTATTCGATTATGGTACCTGACTATATTCGTTTACCTTAATGGTTTGGTAGGATCCGCTATACAGGTGATTCTGAGATGCGACCAGAGCTCGTACCCAGTGATTCAGACCAGTGAGCTCTTTCTTCAGCTTCAGCTCTGTGCCCACAATGTCCCAAACCTTGACATAAACAAATGATCTATGCTTTAGCAGTGGTGGACAGTGAAGAAGTAAATGCAGTTTGTTACTGTACTTAAGTAGTCTTTTTGGGTATCTGTACTTTACTGTAGTGTTATTATTTTGGGGGACGTTAACTTCACCTTATTTCAAAGCCAAATATTTTACTTTTTACTCCACTACCTGTCACTACTTTTGTTTCATGCGTGCATAAAAAAAAAAACGTAACATTTCAAAAACGAAAGACGCGCGTAATCACACCAATCAGGTCACAGCGCGCACTGTGTTAATGTGGGTTGGGCTGGACATAGTTATCCAGGCAGTGCAGTAGCTTCGAGTGTCAGTGGGAGTGCCAAAGGAAGAAAATGGAAGAAAATCCACATTTCAGAAACAGAAATTTTAAAATGAAAAAACAAACGGTTATTTGATTTTCGTTTCAAAATAACATTCATGTGAATAATAGTTTGAATAATAATATTTGTATCAATGCAGGTTAAAATATACTGAAATGTTAAGTAATGCATACTTATATAAAACAGTATATGTATAATATTACGTTCTATCCTCTAAAACACAGTTTTTTAAAGAAAACACTCAGAACCCTGTGTATGATTAAAGGGTTGTTTGCATTGTGGAGAGGTTCTTCAGATTGATGGAGAATGTTAATAGAGGTTTCAGAAAGGTTCTGTATAGAACGTGTAACTAAGTTGCCAATAAATCTTAAACCAAAACTGCTTGTTTGCAAATTTCACAGCCATCAGTTCTACTTAATGGACAAAGTTTGCCTTCAGTGTTTTATTCTTTATGATACTATCAATAAATATCAGTGTCAGCATAATTAATGACACTGTATTGAAATATTGGTGGACCAAGAGTGCCTTTTTTTTTTTTACCTAAAATGAGTTCTAGGACTATATTATACTAGGACATAAGAGCCATAGTAAATCATGATACTTTCACTTTTGATCCTTAAGTACATTTGAAGGTAAATACTTTGGGTACTTGAGTGAAAATCTAAATGAAGCTTTTCCTTTACTGGAGTAATATTTTACCTTGAGCATCTGTAGTTTTACTCAAGTACATGATTTGTGTACTTCGTCCATCACTGTGCTTTAGTGATCATATAGCGATAGAGCTTTCTGTAATTTATTCATTATGCACATGAATAGCATGAGGCAACGCTGTATAATGTAGTCTATATAGTCTATAGAATTATGTAGTATCATTCAGTATGAGTCACCTTAATGGCTTTGAGTGAGCCACTGAAGAGCATGTTGTGCGAGGAAACGAGTGTGCACACTGGATTATCATGTGCACGGATTGTGTTCACTTTCTGCAAGTTCTGGATGTCCCAAACCTGCACCGCACACACAAACACACAATTTACTGAGCTGATGTTATCAGTGTGAGAATGAATTCCCAAAAGATTTGGTGGAATCGGGCTTACTTACAATGATGGTGCAGTCTGCTGAGCCACTGTACAGCTTATTCCTGCATGAGAAAAAGACAGAGAACCGGAGACAGACAGAAGAGAGAGTCCTCTGTAATAATTCCTATAAAGATAATGACAGTAATGTGTGTGCATGTGTGTGTCACACACTCACCCTTGAATACACAGAGCTAACACAATGCCATCATGGCCCTCCAGAGTTTTCTGGCACTTGTATGTGGTGCAGGTGTCCCAAACCTTAAAGGCAAAAAAAAAACATTGAGCTGTAACAGACAGGTGCAAACAAATTCCCATCATGCTTAAGACTGGATGGAGGGAAGAAACAGTGCTACCGTGACCTCACAAATTAAATCGCCAGTACTGTCCCGCTTTGCTATGCACGCTTGACATACCTTGATGGTTTTGTCTGAGGAGCCACTGAAGAGCAGGTCCCCGGTGGAGTAAACGCACAAACACCACACCGGACCTTGATGGCCCACAAATGTGCCTTTGCACTTGAAGATTTGCTGAGGGTCATAGGCTAGACAAAATAATAGAGAAGTTACCATACTTTCATATACGGATTATTCATCATATCGCCTTTTAGAAGAATGACAGAAAGAAACAGATATACAGGGAAGATGGGGAAGGGGATCTACAGGGAGGAAGTACTTAAAGTTACAATTCTTCTTTCTGAAAACAGAACATCTGTCGTACTGCCTGGAACCAAAAATAAACCATAACGCACAAACAACAGACAATACTCACAGCCGAGGATGCCCATATTAAGCCTGGCGTTAATATGTGAAAGCTCGTCCTGAAAAGAGAAATGCACAGTTACCATTCATCGCTTATTATTAATTAAAATCACACTAGAAACAGAACGTTCAGACATAACACTAAACCACCTAAACCTTTCTTTGACCATTTTTGGTAGTTACTGAATCCTGAAAACACCGCCCCCAACCTCCAGTTTTAGAGATGCTTGGACCCAGTCTAGCCAGCACAACTGGGTCAAAATCGTCCAAATCGTCATGCTTGCCCATTTTTCCTGCTTCCAACATGTGAGAATTGAGAACTGACTGTTTACTTGCTGCTTAATATATTCCACCCTTTGTGGCATACAGGTAGCACAAAAAAAATAAAATTATAAGACTTTTTATATAGGTTTTAATGTTATGGCTGATTATGGTGTACATACTGCAAATCTGGAATGCGCAACAAAATTAATAACAGCATAAAGGCACAGTTTATCTAATTAAGCAATAATACACTTGAGGTTCATGCTGAAACATCACACTATAACAGTCAAGGAGCATCATTAACTACCCAGTAATTATTATACAGATAATAAACACAAATACATCCATTCATATAATAGGATATATGGAACCGGCTATAATTCATTTTGATGCTGGTTTGTTTATGGCTGCAGTGTTTGGCTTGTAAATGCTGGCGTTGTTGCTACGGTTACGTATGTCAGTGGTGGAGTGATATTTGGAGAGCAGTGTTATCATGTAATAACGGCACTCATGGAACGTCTCCGGGCAAATAAGATTGCGGGGTCGGAACTAACTGTGGTATAAAACTAGCTATACTGCTAGCAATCAGTAATGCGCTAACATTCTAACTATACCAAAACGATGGGTCCAAATGAGCAGCAAAGCAGTAAACAAAAAAAATGTATACAGTTATATTACGAATAACATTTGTCCTTACGTTAAGCATTGAGGCGTCTCGACGAAATTCCATCAGATCTTCACTCAGTTTACTTTGGTTCTCATCCAGCACATCTGCATAACATCACAACGGAGCAGCTCATAACTCAGAACAAAATCCAAAACGCTCGGCTTGACAGACGGACGCGTACAGTATGTATAGTATGTATCTATCATTTTGAGCTGTTTTATTGAAATAAATTACCAAATTTGAGCTCCAGATTTTTCTCCAGCTGGTCGAGTTTTTCTGACAGTTTGCCCAGCATGGAGCGTAGGAAGGAAATGTCCTGATCCTTCTGAGCCAGAGTCACCTACAGCAAGTGGACAAAGGGGGGGTGAGTGGACTAGATGAAGATATAAACAGGAACGAGACACAGAAATCAGCTCAGCTTACCTGCATCTCGTGGAATCGGTCGTCTGTCTGCTGCAGGAACTCCTTCAGCCCCTCAAACTTGCACGCCTCCAGGTGCGTCTCATAAGTGTCCTGATTCCCGATGAACGTGCATCTGCGAGAACCCGAAATAAGCCCTGATGAGTGCAAATTAAAAATGAAAGATGTGACCAAAACACATATTTAAACGCGTGCACGCACCCGTATTTTGAATGGGGGCACTTGATGTGTTCACACTCCTTCAGATGAGCCTCTAGGTTCATAGTGAGCAAAGGAGGGCAGCTGGGATTATTTGGGCAGCGCACCGGCTGGTAGTCACAGCTCACTTCGTGATCTCTGTACGCACACAAGCACACCGGTTAACGCTATTCTAACAGGCTGTACACTTAACTCAACTTTAGCACACACTCGGTGCTCTTTATGCACATGAATGACCCAATTATGGAAATGATGCATATATTCTCACTTCCTGGTGCTGAGTTTGATGGTGAAAGGGCAGCCGAGTGGATCCACCTCGAAGGCAGCTGGTTTTCCTGAAGCGGTGGGACGTACTCCATATTTACAGTGAATAAAAAGCTCACCGATCTGCTCGGCCACAGCAATGTTGTTCACCACCACGGTGAGCTTCGAGTTATCCACTGGGCATTTCTCTATATAAATACACACAGACACAAACAAAACTAATGAACTCATGGTCTCACAGGCTGTTTACAAAGGATTATAAAGAAGATAAAGTCAAGTAAGTGTTCTCTCATGACAATTACACCCACTGACTGTCAAACTAACTGTCGAACTTTAACTAGGAACTGAGGGTCTGTACAGTCTTATGAAATATATGAAACACGTTTATCTAGTAATGTTCTATGCATATAAACCAGTGTTATAACCAGAACAGGCTCCGGATCTCTGGATCCACCGTGACCCTGACCAGGACAGACCCGGAAATTAATAAACAAATGAAAACAGTTCCCTTTCCTTATTAGATGAAAGACAACAATGCTGGCAAACCACTAAAACGCTGAGCGTTCTCTACAGCTCACTATTTTTGTCAGACTCGGCCTGATGTGTACTTACATCATACACTATAATTATAATGCATGATTACATGTTTGTATATGTTTAGAGCAACACTGTGCTATGAAGCTTTAACAACTGAAACGTGGGTAAAAAAAAAAATGGATTCTCTTACCGGAGGTTAAGGCACACCGCCTGCAGAATGTATGCTAGAGAGGAAATGAAAAAAATATTAAAAACACAGATAATAGTTTCAGATTGCTACAAACATGCAGCGCAACAGCATTCCTACACACCATCATACTATAACGATACACTGAAGTGCCAGAAAAACTGTGAAACACCGTATATTGGTTGGTAGAGGCTTCATAATGGTATGAGGTTTGTTTAGCTGGAATTCAATGGGTACGTCTACAAACATTTCTGACAAGAGAATGCTATTGTACATATGTACATGTCCGGCATTCATTCTGACAGATTTGGACTTCTGGTATGACCATGCGCCGCCACACACATCCAGAGACGGCAAATTATGGTTCGATTGGTTTGGTTTGGTGTTTTTTTGGTATTTTGTAATACTGCACTAGCTCTATAGCGCAATACACATGTCTACGTCTGCAGTTACCCCATTTCCATATCTGTACACATTACACACCCAAATACATTACATTTATATGCATACTAGGTAGCTTTCTCTGTCGATATTTCATACACATTTCTTTCTTTCTTCTATTTTTACTTTATTTTGTGTATACACTTTTGTACTGTGTTTTACATGTATATAAGCTGCTGGAACACCCAAATTTCCCTTTGTTGACTTATTTAAGCTTTTCTGGCACTTCAGCATGTATGTTATAATTAAAAATGACACATTTACTACAGTGGTTGTCTTACATTAAGCTAACGGACAGGAAATCCAAAGGAAATCCAAAGTAAACGTGGTGCCGTTCTACTAAATACCTCAAACTCTGGTTTATACGGTGAGACTCACCCCGCATGTGGTGATGACAGGGTCTTTGAACACGTTACAGCACAGCTGACAGCACAGTTTAACTGACGGCTGCTCAGCAAAAACCTGCGGATCCTGAGAAAGACAGACAGACAGACGGGGAGAGAGAGAGTAAGTAAGTATATAAGTTTTAAAGCAGTCCTAAATATCCATATGGGAGTGGACACTGAATTCAGCAATGCACTGCATGTACACTGGGAGGGAGAAAAAAAAAGCGCAGTGCTCTGACCGACATTCATAAGCACGAGCACAGTGTGACATCTTCACTGGAATGAGATTTTGTAGTGGTGCAACAAGGCAGTCTGCATTAAGGACGACCCAATCCTATGTAGATATGAACAGCTCATTTAAAACTAACCCAAACACAGCAACTAATAGCTACAAGTGATTTTACACTAATAAAAGTGTACACTATAGTCCATTTCTGCTGATAGATCGGTCTAAATCCTACACACTCCACCTTTAACAATCTCATGTTTAACATCTCTCTGTTGAGTTTGTTTAAGAACAAACATACGGCTTGTCATGTTACAGAAAAACTGGAATCAAGTGGAAAGTGGAATGTCATCCATCCTGATGTTCTGTTACAGCTTTGTGCAGATATCAGATCAGATTCATAATTCAACAGTGGTATACGGTAGAAGATTCGGTTCATCTAGCGAGCATGTGAAGCTGACAACACTGTTTATACAAGACACTACTGACAATAAAGCACTTTACTGGTGCATCTGACAGAGAGTGAAAGAGCAAGACAGCAGTGTAAACCTCCAGTCAAACTCAGCTGAACTGTCAGAGGCAGGTGTGCTGTTAGGATTGTAAAAGAGCACGAGACTGCACGTGTGTGCACACTATGGACCACTATGGAGAGTGTCTATGTACTCACCGTATCCTCCTCTTCTTCGTGCAGGGAGAAGGTTGAGCGCAGCGACATGTTGGACTCCGAGTGAAGAGAACGAACGGAGATGGCCGAATCCGAACCGCGTGAAGAACCGATGGGTGGCTATACACACGGACACACAAACACACACATCCAGAGAATTTTGTAAAACTGAGACTCACCAGGCAACACGCTGAGCTGAAAGGAAATCATGACTCAAAGTAACGTGTTTGAATTGGCAATGACTGATTAGTCTGATACTACCCAAATGCAGGACTGATTTCTGAGAAGGTTATGCTAAGCACTCGAGTTGATTACGTAACCGAACAGCCTCTAAGGTGGCTGAATGGTCTCAACCAAGGTAAAGTGATACAGGGAAAGTCTTTGTACTGAACATAAGCTTTAGCTAGCTTGTTCAATTACTTGTTCGATCAACAGCAGTAGGAAATCTTTAATACTTGAGACCATTTTTAATTAAAATACAGCATTAAGTTTTTTTTAGTGTCTTAATTACCATGCCATCGTCCTCGTCTCGAGCAGAGAAAGCCAGAGCGCTGGAGGTAGAAGGTGTTCGGCGGTGCTGTTTATAATTACTGGATGTCTCTGCTGAAATATCGCATCGTGATGATCATTAGTTACAAAGTCTCATTACGGCAAATCTGTTTCAAGCACATGAACTTCTCAAATTAGGCAGTTTAAACTGGGACTCAAACAGCATTATGTTTTTAGGTGTAGTGTACTTCACTTATTAGTCTACTTGATACTTACATTGTATTATATATTGTATAAAATGTGTATTATGGTACAATTTCATCCTCATATGTAACAAAAGAAAGAGTGTGTCCTTCAAATTACTACTTGTTAACAAGATAAAGCACATTGGCTACATTACCTACCTCAGGTTCGGTAGAAATCCAATGGATTCGTAGTTAATTAATATTTTTACAACACAATTAGAAGGAATCTAATATAAATGTTACTGTACTGTCGAACTCACCTTTGTTAACCGGGGCAACTCCTGAAAACGACGCCCCGAACGTGTTCTCCATTCTGGCCTGCAGAAACAATGTTTAATTTATTAATAAATGACACGTCACACATTTTTAAAGGCTTATGGTTAGATTTAATCTTGTGGAACTTCCCAGAGATGTGTTAGTTCCTGTTCACACCTTCATTACAGCTGCAATAACAGTTATTCTCTCATTAGCACCCCTCTCTGTCCCTCTTTCAAAAGAAATGACAGTCTATTATTTTACTGAGATGTCCTGAAGACTCCCCTGTGCTGGGGCCAGTTACAAATAACTAAAAAACTGAGACGCCTGCAATAAATGAGTAACAATCTCCTTATTTTTACTTTGTTAAACATAAAAAAATCTGTTCTTTTTTAAAAACGTTTATTATCTGTCATAGCGTCAGCCATACAAAAACCCCTGTGAATGAACTGTTCCTAATAAAGACAGTAACTAGAAATATTAACCAATTGTTTACATTGGAACAGCTTTGAATTTCTGCCTAAGTGTGTTTTTTACGGAAAATAAGGCACACCATCTGACCGATCCGATTAGAGAATTCAGCGCCACTGACGTGTTAGATGTTTCGGAACATTTAATAATGTCTTTATTTAAGCTCCCTCAAAGTCTCTGAGTGCCTGCTACATCCTCAGCCAGATGATATAAAACAGATTGCCTGGGTGGACTTGGTCGGCTTTGTGGTCACTGACTGACTACAGAATACTCACAATAGCATAATGGCCGTATTTCTTAAGAATATAAAGCCTTTCTAATGTGTTATCTTTTTATAACAACTAACATGGTGCATACTTACATAATCCAAGTTCTTTACAAGGTTATTTAACAATTAAAAACATACAATAATGGATATGTTGGCGTATTGTGGCACTGGTTTAATAATCTGGGAAGGAGTCTCCTGTGTGAGCTCTTTGTAACAATCAGTGAGTTTTCCTAACCTTTAAAATTTTATTTGTTTATTTAAAGTTTTTAACACCATGTTTACACGTTGTCACATTCATGGCAGGACAGGCTATCATGGTTATAATTATTATCGTTATTATTTCAGATTATTTTCATGTCTAGTTTTCCCCGTTGGTAGTATTTAGTGAGAGTTGATTTACTCATATCTGTTTCACCACTAAAAAGTATTCAAGACAGGACTATGTACTTTCTCTATGCCATGACCATCTGTGTTCTTTTTCTTTTATTTACTTCAAGGGAGGAAATAAAAGCGTATAACATGTTGTTCATCAACTTGATAATTTTCATGTAGTGGCACGTCCTTTAAAGTGTAATACCTTGGGTAAGTTATCTAATCAATACAGGAAGCAGGAACTAAGCTACACTTGGTTACAGGGCCACTGAGATTTTAGATATGTAATCTGATTGGTTACAGGGCATTTACAAGAAGCTGTGCTAAGTGGTCACGGCATCGCAAGAAAGAAAAAGAGGAAAAACACAACATTTTGAGTAGGGCACCTGATATTATATATAACAAATTTATCTCCATATTTTAAAGCCAAATTTTATATCCACATTATTGTCTTGTGCTTGTAATCGGGGAAAAAACACGTTGTACGTACTCCTGTGGATCTTTTTTTTTTGTTAGTATTCTGTTAGAAGAAGTAAAAGTTTCAGGTTACTCAAGAGGTTTCTTGGTGAAGAGAAGTTATTGTGTAACAGAAAGAAATGGTTTGCTTTGTCATACTGGAAATACAACACGGTTTCAGGTACTGCCAATAAAGAAATAAAAAAGATTACCGTGTTGTTGATATCAGACGAACAGGCGTTGACACTCGCACTGGATGAAGCTCCTACTGGGAAATGGTTGTAGTGTGACGCTTTACCAGAGCTCATAATCCATCAGAGACTGAAAAGGAATAAAGTCTGTCAGAACCGCCAAGCAAAACAGTGACGTTAAAGCAACACTAAGCAGGACAGTACCTTTTATACAAGCCAACCGCTTATGGCTTTGTGCCTGAAAGCATTTACAGCCAAAGAGTCGGCCTCGGATTCCGGTATGGCTTCACACAGAGCCATATGAATCATTTCAGTTGCAACATTCAGTTGACAGTGTTATTACAGTTTCTTCACACACACACACACACACACACACACAATTTTAAAGGATTTTGTTTATTACACCACTTACACTGCAATACCAAACTAAATCAGTGCTGTCTGCAATCCAACTCATACAACTTGTACATGTTTTAGCGAGATTATGTGCAGATTTTTTATTAGTGTTTATTCACTTCTGTTTTCTCTCTTTTTCTCTTTCAAAGAACCCTAAACAGTAAATACGATTTAACAAAATTATCCTGGTTGCGATACAAATAAGACAACATAATGTGAACCACAGAACTGGGTGTTCCTTGATTCTGAATGGTCAGAAGTTTCGATTATTTTCTAAAACCAGCATGCCCCACTTATTTACCACATCATAGCAACAGACCTTTTTATATTTTTTCAACAAATGAGTCATGGCCCAGATCCGGCCCATGTACTGCAGTGGAATGACGTGGATGAGTTCATACAGATACTGATACCGGAACTCAGTCACAGAAAAAAAAATACAGTGGGATACAGCTGGTCCAGTTTCGGTCCTGAATGTAAATCAGTGTCACATTGTGGACTGTGAGTCTGTACACCATGACAAACTCTAAATATGGTGCTATAAGTGACGCATAAGTGCCATAACTGGACCGTATTTGGTCTAGAATAGACTGCAATATGGGCACATTTACATTAGGTTAATATAACCTTTGTCTATATAGTATATGTCTATAAAGTCTATAACCTATAGTAGTGTGTTCAGTTTTATATACATTTATATACTATCCACACACACACACACACAGACCACACACAACCTATATGTCTTTAGTATCTATAGGGTGTATTCAGTTTTATATACAAAGAAAAAAAATACATACCAATATAATTTAAGTTAGATTTAAGTGTATGT
>JAOVVF010000025.1:7327450-7337910 GCA_028565595.1 Duopalatinus emarginatus | reverse complement strand
TTTATGTTTGTGGTTGTAATGTGACAAAATATGGAAAAGTTCAAGGGGTATGAATACTTTTGCAAGCCACTGTATGTCTCAGGCTTCGGAAATCATTTTGTACTCTTCTCCTGACTAATTCTTTTTAACAATGTGATCCTTTTGATGCTTTGTAAACTCGTAGAGAACCATGACTTGTTCTGTCAGAAAAACCCTACTAGAACAGCTGAACTTTATATGAAGAAAACCAGTCAGTTTAATTGGTACGAGACCTCACATTTTAACAGGACTGTGTAGACTTTTTGTACCCAATCTGTCTATCTGTCTGTCTGTCTGTCTATCTGTCTGTCTGTCTGATGTTCACTTTCTCTTCCTGTTCCAGCTTGGTGAAGTGGATTGAGGATGGTGTGCCCACTGACCCGTTTTTGAACCCTGAGCTGATGAAGAATAACCCTTGGGTGGAAAAGGGCAAGTGTGTGATCATTTAGGGCGGAAACAACGGAACAGCACAGATCTGAATGTCCACACACACACACACACACACACAAACACACACACAGTCACACACAGAGGCATTAGCATCGTACAGTCACTTGCAAGATCTGAAACTATGCCACGCATTACTATATTATATTCTTAAAGGTCTATATGATATTAAAAACTCACTATTAATATTCATAGGAAAAAGAACTCGATCTATTTATATGCACTTAGTTCTTTTAGTCTGTTACATTAGTTTGCTTGCGCTAATTTTTTTTTTAGGTTTTAGTGTCTCACTGCCAGAAAACGAGTGACAGACTAATGCCTGCAAATAAACCAGAGACGATTTATCATTGCGAAATCTTCAAATCCGTCTCTTTTTGTCTGCAGCGTGTTAATCTGTCCATCATGACAGTGCACCGTTTAGACAGGAATCACCGAAACATGTTCACATCCAGCACTGTTTTGTTGTGTCTGTTCAGTTATTTAATTTATGATCTATTTATTTATTTATGTTCTTTTTTAAATTACCTGTTGATGCTCTGATGGACTTGATATTTTAATAATCAGGTCTGAGGTTCTGGGTTACACTACCGATATTTCTTTACTGGTTCAACACTAATATGATGTCCTTTACAGTTTAAGCTTAATATAACAGAATCCTATTATGTATTTCTATTATTTAACACTGAGAATAATTCAGTGTTCGGCTGCTAAGAAATCTTCACTGATATGATATATGACCATATTTAAGGCTTGCTTTTTTTAACAATAAAAAAAATCATCAGACCAGTTGCTATGACTATGAATTTTGGCAAACAACCCACATTTGTGGGCGTCTTCCTATAATACACTTTGACACATCTGCTAAGGAAGCATAACAATTTTTTTTTTAAGGGCATGGAAATGTTTTATTAACATTTAACACTGTGTAAATAAGGGCCAGTTAAAGAAAAACCACTTCCAAAAAAAAAAAAAAAAAGTATAAATATGGGTATAAATATACAGAACACATTGCGGACATTTTTTAAATAAATAATTTTACATTTTTAAAATACACAATCACATGTTAAATTTAAATCCAAATCAAATCGATAAAGAGTACGTTTTCGACAATCAGTGTACTGCCTAGATAACACATAAGTCTGGGCCAAATGTGGCCCAGTCAAGGCAAGGCCAGTTATGGACCAAGCATATTGTGGACCGAAACTAGCCCAACATAAACAGCCACATTTAAAGTTTGTCATGGCATGTAGGCTTATAATACATTGTAGGCCCAAACCCTGATTGTGGTACCTGAATCTGGATGAAGTCATTGTTGTCATTCCATTGCGGTATGTGCATTGGATTACGTTTTAAGTCTGTGCCATGACTCATTTACTATCCGCGTGGCGTCTTTGAGTGAACTTTAAATGAGTGAGCTTTAAATGTCATTTTCTCACAAATGTTAATACAAATTAGGTCTAGCAAATTAACATTCCTTCTATTCTTATTCATAACCGAGATGGCTAGATAACCAGTGTTTCGGTGTAACTGCTAATAGAAAAGGTGCTTAGCTAATGTTAGCCTGTGCATGCTAAACTGTGACTAAATCAGGACTAACAGTCCAATAGCTAAAATTTCTTAGTGTTTACTGGCCACATAGTAAAAAAATGATATCGATTTTTTGGATTGTTTTGTTTTTTGACGGTTGTAAATTATAAAAGGCTCTTGGTAGGATACTCAGACTCTCGGACCTGACTGTGTGATGAGCAAAAGAAGAAATAACACACATTACGCCAGTTTTCACCATCTGATACTGCCTTGGTCACGCTTTCCTTAAAAAGAATGAATGTGTTTTGTAAGCGAACCAGCTCTGATGCACAAACCAATTTTTTTTTCTGAAGGCAAGGCAAGGTGTGTGTTAATTTTTTTTGACTTTTGATTTTGCTCTGTTTTTATATATTTATCGATTTAAAAAAAAAAAACCTGCGTGTTAGTTAGATATTATGCATTAGATCATTGGTACTAGGTTAATGACTAAGCAATAAGTAATGGCATTTTTTATTGAATGTTTTACAAAAGAAAAAAAGAACATTTATCTTGAATAAAGTAGAGGAATTTTAGCCAGATGGTGTTGTTTTTTTTCCATGAGTGTATGAGTGTGTATGCACATGACAAGCTGACTGGAAAGCAAAGACCCACACACCTGAATATTACAGTAAAGTTTGTATGTCTAAGGTGTAAATGTGTGATAAAGATGTAATGTGGTAAAAAAAAGGGAAATTGAAACATCGTATTTAAGATAATAACATACCATAGTGTGGATATTGGATCAAAACAGTGTTAGCTATCTGCCTACATTATATAGACAAAAGTATTGGGACACACCTCTTAATCATTGAATTCGGGTGTTTTATTCAGTCCCCATTCCACAGGTGTATAAAATAAAGCACCTAGCCACACAGTTTGCTTTTACAATCATTTGTGTTTCTGAAAAGCGCAGTACCAATATAAGTGTGGTACTGTAATAGGACGCCACCATGTGTTTGTATTGTTATAAAGAAACCAAAGGCCATGTGAAGTTACAGAGGCATGTACGGAGGCACATAGTGTGTAAAAGTAGCCAATGCTTTGCTCAATCAGCAACTGTTCTGAACCTCATCTGGCATTAACATCAGCACAAAAACCAGAAAGAAAAACAATGCACCATAAGCTTCATTGCATGGATTTTTATGGCTGAGAAGCTGCATGCAAGCCTAATATCACCAAGCACAATGCCAAGTGTTGGATGGAGTGGTGTAAAAAAATGCTGCCACTGAACCTTCGAGCAGTGGAAATGCGTTCTGTGGAGGGACTAATCATGCTTCTCTATCTGGCAGTCTGATGGACAAATCTGGGTTTGGTGAATGCCAGGAGAACATGATCTGCCTCACTGCATTTTGCCAACTGTAAAGTTTGGTGGTGGGTTGTTGTTGTTTTTTAGGGCTTAGCTTAGGTCCCTTATTTCCAGTGATAGTACATCGTAATGCTTTAGCATATTGAGACATTTAGACCATTGTATTGGACCAACTTTGTGGGAATAGTCTAGGAATGGACCTTTTCTGCCAAAGCAAGGTCTATAAAGGCATGATTGGATGAGTTTGGTGTAGAAGACCTTGACTAGCCCACACAGAGCCCTGACTTAAACCCTATTATACCTTTGGGATGAACAGGAACATCAGTATGTAACCTGAATGGATGAATGGGCAAAAGGTTTCACAGACACACTCCAAAATCATGTAGAAAGCCTTCCCAGAAGAGTGGAAACTGTTATAACTCTAAAGCCTATGGATTTAGAAAGGGACGTCATAAAGCACCTGCAGGTGTAATGTGTAGGTGTCTCAATACTTTTCTATATAGTGTAACTGTTAGTTCACCACAATTCTTTCCTATTGTTTGTGCCTATGTCCAAAATAAATAATATTCTGAAATAAAATGATGCATATGGTGGCACAGTGCTATTTGCCTTTGCAATGGACTGGGTGTTTTCCTGCCTCATACCCAATGTTACCAGATTCATAATGACTCTGACCGGGATAAAGCAGTTAATGAAGATGAACAAATATTCCTAGGGAACATACACTACATTTAATTGACTCACGGATATCAACATGACTCAACAACATGGTAAGGAGCTTGTTCACTTTTTTTAGATGGACTGTAATGTTGTCAATAGAAACAATGTCATGAGGGACTCAAATAGGATGTTGTAGGCAACCCCAAATGGGCCATTATCCAGACCATATGGTATCATCATCAATATTAATTTGTGTGCTTTCTGTTGCTATGGATGTTGCTTCCACTTAAGTCCTTAAGTACCTTCCGTGTGCTTGTTTCGTTGCCTAATGATGAAATGACCTTGTAACCCTAATGTCATGGGAATAACCTGTAAACACTACCAAGACCAAGTGCATGACACTGGCCTTAGAAGTGGATTTTTAAGCTATAGGGTTTTAATTCTAAAATTACATTGAAGCAATTTTAAATTCTCAGTTTATTTACTAAACTGCAATGAAATGATGGCCAAAACATATCAGCTATGATGTCTGGCATAATGCCTGGCATTACATATACATACATAAACTCCCATGTATCCCCTCAACCAATGTCAATAAACTATAGTTTTAAAAAGTTTTCATTCAGTTCAGTTCAGTTTAGTTTAGAAAAACTACTTTGTACATGATACAAGCAATTTCTCCAAAAATAAAATTACGTACTGATTAAATCCACTATATCCAAGTTCCAGTGGGTCATAAGTTTATATACACCAAGGTGACTGTGCTTTTTAATAGCTTGGAATAGCTTTTAAAAAATTACATTACAGCTTTAGACGCTTATGATTGGCTAATCATTTGAATTATTTAGAGGTGTAGCTGTGAAAGTATTTAAGGCCTACTTTGACATCACTGTAATGATATGACCTGAAAAGCCACTCAAGGAAGAAGCCACACTCCAAAAACCACTATATAAAAGTCAGGTTGCAGTTTGTGACTACACATAGAGACACATATATCAGGGAGAAATATCCTCTGGTGCACTTCACAAAATGGATGGAATTATGAGGAAGGAAACCTGTGTATCGATATCAGAGCAACATCTCAAGACATCAGCCAGGAAATTAAAGCTTAGGTACAAAGGGGTCTTTAAAATGGACAATGAACCCAGGTTTACTTCCCAGTGTTGTCGCAAAATGGCTTAAGAACAGCAGAGTAAAGGTAATGGAGTGGCTGTCACAAAGCCCTGACCTCAGCTTAATAAAAAAAATATTGGCAGATCAAAAAAAAGGCATGTATGAGCAAGATGGCCTACAAACCTAACTCACATACATTGGTTCTTTTAGGAGGAATGGGCCAATATTCCAGACATGTATTGTGTAAACTCTCTACACCCCCTGCCACTAGTGCAAGATAAGACTTTTGAGGCACTGAATTGTCATCTGGTTTGTTGTAGAAAACAAAAGCCCATGCCAGCACTCTAGAGACCTACAGAGAAATGAAAACCATAGGTTTCAGGTACTGACTTACAGTATGTTTGTATGTTTTGGAGTGAGCCATGAGGTTTGATGTCTAAAGACACGGTGAAGACTGCTGAGAAGTGCTTCAATTAAATGTCATTTGATGCACGCTATGGCAACATTTCTGGAGGTCCATTAAGAATATTTGTTGCAGGAAATGTGCGAACTGATATATTTCAACAGAAAGTAATATAAGAACCTTGATAAAGCAGAAGGTGACGAGGTCATTTTTATGGAAACGCATATTGCTTTGGCAACCGATAAAGATCTAGAAGATCTGGAATGGACTGTAGAGGAGAGCCGAGAGTTTTTCTATGTTAATTTTCTATATCAAAACTCCAATGTAGCAAGTGAACCACACAGGGACTTCAGACTTACACTCTCAAGCATTTACTCGTACTTTTTCCAGGATTCCGTAGGGAGAACAGCATACTTCAGGTTCGGCTGCAAGTCTGAACCTGCCATTTAATCTCCTCACCATACAAGCGTGCCCCTTTTTAATGTAAAAAAAGCATCATTATCAAGTCTAAATTTAGCACAATGACCCATTTATAACTTTAACAAAAACGAAAACAAAACCTTTCCCAACTTTCCCCAAAATTCCTCAAAACAGTATCATGACCTTAATTTAGTATCTTGTCTCTTTACTGAGTTGTGCACATTTAACCGCTTGATATAAAAACAATACAATGAAAATAATAGCATGTCCCTGGTCAAGTGCTATTATATAAGCTGTTGAATAATGAGGGTGGAACCATGTTGTTTACAGTGTGGTGTTTGCCAAATTTGCTTTATGCTTAATGATTAATGTGTTTTTTGCAACTAGGACTACGAATGCAGCAATACACTCCCTCTAAATGTTTATTCCGACACTTGCAATTTGCTTGTTCATATATCATTATAACAATCCGCTAATGTGTTTTTAGCGGCTTGAACGCAGTGAACACAGCCCTATCCACAGAACCCTTGCACAGGGGCACTTCAGTTGTGTCTCGTGGGGATCGAACCGGCAACCGGTCACGAGTCGGGTTGCCTAACCTCAAGCCATGGCTGCTTTGTTTTGAATGCTTCTAATTAAATTGAACTCAATTACTCACCCAGACTGCCTCAACCATGTCTGTAACCCGACTCTCAATACAAGCAACTTTCCTCTTCACGTCTATGGACTGAAGTCAGTGATTCTGCATACAGCCATTGGTAGTGATTATGTAATACGTTTTTTCAGGGCCTATTTGATAATAATTATCTGTGGCAAA
Organism: Duopalatinus emarginatus; assembly: GCA_028565595.1. Taxonomy (NCBI): domain Eukaryota; kingdom Metazoa; phylum Chordata; class Actinopteri; order Siluriformes; family Pimelodidae; genus Duopalatinus; species Duopalatinus emarginatus. Next base: position 7,331,160 of record JAOVVF010000025.1, on the reverse strand, counting down.
AAGAGGATGATTGGAGTCCATTTGGTGAGGTAAGAAAAAAAAACACAGTAAAGCATATAACATATAAAAAAGTATCTACTATCATACAGACATACCCTACATATTCCTCCCAAAGTGCAACTTCACCATCCCCTTTAGCATATTCAGTCATCCTCACAGGTTTACTTACTTCAGCAGGTCTGCACCCAGATACAGCATAAACAGCATAATGCACATTGCTGATTGCAGGGAATTAGGAGAAGTGTGCAGATATTTTTTTTTCAAACCTCTGGTCCAGTGAATTATAGAAAAGCCTCGCTTTTAAAACTGCTGTAGATGCCACAGTTCAGTACCATTCGAAGCTCTTTGTACTGTGTTCTTGAAGGTCAGACATTACCTCAAGCAGCATGTTTTAAGCAAGGATTTCAAAGTTCGGGTAGTCAGAATACACACAGAGAACGTAAAGAGAATGAAACTGGACCCCCATTTGGCCCAGCACTGCTCTAAGAACACCATTCCAGTGTAGAGTGTGAAGCATGGTTGTGGTAGCATCACGTTTTAGAATATATTGGCCATTGCTATAACTAATGCTCTTGGCTCATTCCGGTGATTTAAGGATGTGTCGCTCGATTTTATAGTTTGCGGATTAAATAAAAAAATTACATCCACTTACTTGCTATGATGCTAGTTGTTTAGGTATGTTGGGTATGCAAGCAACTGTATGTACAGTAAGATCGGTATATGAGTAAGATAGGATCAGTTATTGATGACCAGCTTTCATGCATGTTGCTAACCTAACTCGGTCATGCTGATTTCTTCTTTACAATACTTTCAAGAGTTCCTCTCGAAGGACGCTGCACAGGTACTAGTTCAGTCTCATTCATTTATCTCAAAATCAGACTACACCAAGCCTCTACTGGCTGGCCTTCCTATGGACCCTGCAACTGAAACTCAACTTGTCTTCAACGTTCCTAAGTTCGACCATATCACACCCTTGCTGCAAACCCTTCACTGTTTCCCGTAGCAGCCCACATCAGATATAACACCCTGACGCTGGCCTACAAATCCAAAAATGCTTGTCAAGCTTTTCCCTACCTGATGGCAGTGGTCGAAACCAGATGTGTACTCAGAGCCCTTTGTGCTTCGTTTGTGCCATGGGGGCCGCTGTGGCCTAGTGGTTAGAAAACCGGTTTCGTGACCGGAAGGTACTTGGTTCGTTTCCCTCACATGGCAAGACATGACTGAAGTGCCCTTGAGCAAGGCACCTAACTCCCCCAAGTGCTCCCCAGGAGCCGTGGTTTGGGGCTGCCCCACGCTCTGGGCAACTGTGTTCACTGGTGTATGTGTGTGTGTTTCACTGCACGGATAGGTTAAATGCGGAGGTCACATTCCTTTGCAAGCATAGTAGGCAAATAGTTCACTTTCACCTTTTCACATACTGCTCGACTTAACCCGAAATCAGCCTGGATGCATAAGAAGAAAAGCATCCAGACTTTTGTCTGTCCTGGCACCAAGGTGATGGAATGAACTCTCCTATACAGCCAAATCACTCGTTGTCTTTAAATGCAGACTGAAGACACACCTCTTTCAAGAGCACTTAATCGAGCACTAACTCAATTCAGCACTACCGTTGCACTTACTGCAGGTATTGTATTTAGCATCTCCTTTTCGCTACATAGTCTAGGAGTACTTTCAGGTTTTTGTATTGGGTAGGCCTACTACTGTATATGGCTCAGTTCTGGCAGTGTCCTAGCTTCATGTACTTGATTGTGATTCTAGTCTACCAGCACTACCTTTGGATATTCTGGATAAGGAAGTCTGCTGCATGCCATAAATGTAAATGTATATGTGTATACCGATCTGATGTTGAATATGTACAGTGCAAATATGAACAGAATGAATGGTAGACTTGGAGTAGCAGTTTAAGAGTGGATTATATTGGGCAGATTATAGATTAAACCTGCTCTCAGGCTGCACAGAGAGCAATCACACACAAATGCAGAGATCAGCAGATTACTAATCCCGATCTTAATCTGAGTGAATAGAGCAACATCAGACCCAAAAACGTCCGGACGCTGCCTCCCAAATGTCACCGATTTTATCTTCCTGCCCCCAAAGCGGTACCTACGTAGGCAGCTTCCTCCTCTAAAGGGTCACGAATGTCACAGTCTACAGTGTAGGAGATTATGAACACATGGCTGAAACAACATGGTCGATGACATTACAGTGGCCTCTGATGAAATAAACAGTTCATGGTAGTGTACTCATGGTAGACTATGTTCCGGTAATTAGGACACAGCCATTTCGCAAAGCAAACAAAGACAAAAAGCCCCATGTGAGATCCGGTTTATTCCACTGTGTGATCATTATGTGACGGAGTTAAACCACAGAGATGAGTGTGTTTGCACAGCCTTCATTCTGCCTGGATCCACAGAGACAAACATACGCACACTATTCTCTGTCGCTCAGAGCCATGGGTGTGTGTGTGTGTGTGTGTGTGTGTGTGTGTGTGGCAACATGCTTTGTCGGAACACTAATATATCACCTTATTATACAAGAACTGAAATGAAATACTGAAATCCAGCTCCTTATGGGTCAAAGCAGACAGGCTTTCTGAAACTAACACACTCGATTTTGGATGTTGGAATAACTCTTGCAAACATGCTACACTTAGTACTGTCATTTTTTATACTGCAACATACCGTATTGAATAATTAAACAACTCTGAAATCTATGTCAAGATCCAAATCCTGGGGAAAACACACACTGTCCTGAGAGGTGAAGAAAACTGATTTAATGATGATCAGTACTTGCACTTTTCTTTCTTTCTTATCTATTTATCTGATCAGTCATATAGACTGTTAACTCTCCGTAAACGCGATAAAAGGGGAGAAACCTACAGAATCACAGTTGCTAAAAAAGGAATCACTTTATACTGAAGAATGAAGAATGTCCTGTTTACACACTGCTTGAGTCATTATATTTTCCAAACCACTCTGACACCATTTATATATCATTTGAGTCAAGGTTTATTCCTCTGTGTGATCAGCATGTGAGTTCAGCCTCAGCAGAGCCGTGTGTGTTTGCACAGGCCCTGTTCTGCCTGACTCTGTAGGGACACACACACGCACATGCATACGCACATTATTACCCCGGCAACAGCAATGTAAACTCACAGACTGGAGTGCTAATTTGGTGTGATGCAGCATTTTCGCACACAACTTGGGGCAGTGGAGGCTCAGTGGTTAAGTGGCTCTGGGTAACTGATCAGAAGGTTAGTGGTTCAAGCCCAAGCCACCATGATGCCACTGATGGGCCTCTGATCAAGGCCCTTAACTATCTGCTTCAGAGGTGGTATCCGGGCCAATCCTGTCCTCTGACCCCAGCTTCTTAACAACCTAAAAAGGAATTTCACTATGCTGAACTCTTGATGCGAACAGATCACAGTGCGCCCTATAGTAATAGTCGGCGATATTATGGTTAAATTTTGTTCTGTCGCTGTTTTTTTAGACAAACGTTGTAGAGAGTATATTTAACAATGGGCTCAAATTGATTTACTTCATTCACTTACATGAAATGTGACATATAAACAATGTTAATAATTCACTGCTGGTACATATTTTGTCAAATTATAACAATGATTTTGGAACGTATACTGCATGTAGGTAGCCAGCTAGCTATTAGCGAAAAACTGACTAGCAATTGCTGGCTAGCTAACATCAGCTAGCTTA
>JAOVVF010000025.1:7296633-7306633 GCA_028565595.1 Duopalatinus emarginatus | reverse complement strand
GATATGCCAAATTGCCCCTAGGTGTAAATGAATAGGTGTATGCCGTACCCTGTAATGGATTGGTGCCCTGTCCAGGGTGAATTTGGTGGACTCTGGACAAACTGTAAGCATGACAGACTAAGTGGATACGAGAATGACTGACTGTTATTACAACTGTATACACTGTCTCTCATATAACCGCCCTCAGTTTGCCCATGTTTTTGTTATGGGCGAGGTTCATCTCACTCTGACTTCCTGTTTCAAAAGGAAATGACATCAGTAGCATACAGAATCAAATCTGGCTTTCAGGTTGATTTTTATGTGATGCTGATAAATATTTATCATGGAGTTACACCTGTACTGGCCAGTATTATGCCATAGATCTGATAATGTTCACTCTTGACATTCTTGTTTTTTTATTTATTTTTTTTTCTGCAGGCGTCTGGGAATAAAGTGAGCAGACAATCGGTTCTGTGTGGGAGCCAGAACATCGTCCTGAACGGAAAAGTGAGCCAAGATGGACACGTCCATGGATTTAAAGCTATTTAATGTTGTTTGTCAGTTAAGTCTTCCTCTGTTAACATGTTTTGTTTTGATTTGTTTTTGTCAGACCATCGTGATGAACGACTGCATCATCAGAGGAGATCTGGCTAACGTCAGAGTTGGCAGGCACTGCGTCATCAAGAGCAGGAGCGTGATTCGGCCACCGTTTAAAAAGTTCAGCAAAGGGTAAGTCTGTTAATTTGCTCTTATAATCTACTGACTGTTACCAAGAGCTAACACTGGAGACTCCTTCCATCAGTGTAAAAAAGGAGGGAAAAGTCTGTTTACAGAACAGCTTAATTGTTAAGTAACAGTGAATTAGCTGATAGTTTAGAAACTGTATCATACTTGTGAAAGTGAAAGTAAAGTGACTGTTCTATTGTGCTTCAACACAGAGGAATCTGACGTCCCTGTTTAACCCACACAGACAGTTAAACACATGTTAAGGGGGCAGAGAACACACTTGCCTAGAGTGGGGTGGGGGGATCGGTGTGCAAGCATATCACATTTTGTATACAGGGGGCAACCGAGGCCTTGTAGTTGTAGAACTACTTCCGGTCTTGTGACCAAAAGGTCCTGGGTTCAATCCCCGTATTGGGTAAGACACTATTGAGGCAGTGGCACCTTAAGGCAAGGCAACCTAACTGGAAGATGAAATCTACTTTGATATGGAATCTCAGGGATCGTACTGATCATATCGGATAATTGTCTTTATTTGCACAGGGTGGCCTTCTTCCCCCTGCACATCGGAGATCACGTGTTCATCGAGGAGGACTGCGTCGTCAACGCGGCTCAGATCGGCTCATACGTTCACATCGGGAAAAACTGCGTCATCGTACGTACTTTATCTGTCTATTCAAATTCGGGCCAGGTTGATTCCTGCTTCCAACACATCAAATTTGAGAACTGACTGTTTACCTGATGCTTAACAAACCCCACCCCTCTGGAAGATAATCAACGTTACTCACGTCACCTCTCAGTGGTTTCAATGTTATGTTATGGTTATGATAGGATGAACATGTATGTACATGCTACACGCTAGGGTTCGTAGGCAAGCCAAGCATGCTAACCGTCCTCAGCATATACAGTATAATCACCAGAAATTTCTGAAAATTAGGTTCCGGGTCACGTATATACAAAACGAAAGGTCACGTGTCACTTCCTAGTGTGAACTTGTGCTGATGTTTGTGTGATATTATGGAGCTGCACAGTTATTACACTCTAAGCAACAGGACTTCAGAACTGTGTACAGAGCACCAGAGCGACTGACCCGGCTGCCTGCCTTGTTATTAAAAGAAGGTGTGTGTGTGTGTGTGTGTGGTGCAGGGTCGGCGGTGTGTATTAAAGGACTGCTGTAAAATACTGGATAACACGGTCTTGCCTCCCGAGACAGTCGTTCCTCCCTTTACAGTGTTCTCTGGATGCCCAGGTCAGTGCCATCTTGCATTAAAACACACGTTTTCTTTAACGTTTTCTTCGTTAACAGTAATTACACAACAGTTAGTTCCGACCACGCAATCTGATTGGTTGAGAAATATCAACACGGTTAGAACGCTTCTTAACCAATCAGGTACAACACCGTATCACTAAGCAATGACTTTGACAGCTGTAGGAGACCCTCAAGTAACTCTAAAGTTTTTCATTTTGTTTGTGTAGAAACAGAAAAAAGGATTGTATTTTATATTATTCTTTATGAAAGTGTAAAAGTTTTCATCTTTGCAGTAAACAGTGGACATGGGGAGCACAGGAAAAGGCAGTAAAACTGGTTTTATTTGACCCATAACATAATATAAAAACCAAACTAAAATGATTAAGACTGCAGGCTGTATACTGAGTGAGTGGAGGACGTTTCTGTGACCTAGTAATGAGCTACTGGTTGAGAAACTATATAATTTGGCGGAAGGAAATAAAAGCATTAAAACAAATTAAACGCTACGTTCACGACTCAGTTTCTTTATTTCCTACTTGATTTCTTTACCGAACTGTTGTATAAAAGCAGTAGAATACGAAAGGGAGATTTATCGCGAAGTAACAACACGGCCAGTCTTGGGCTTGTGTCTGCCTACCACATGAGATTAGTTATCATCTCAAGCTGTACATTGTTGTCCTCATCTAAAGATCTACATATCTCTCAGAGCCTAATTTTTATTTGATTTTATTTTTTTCCCAGGTTTATTTACCAGCGAGCTGCCCGAGTGCACACAGGAGCTGATGATCGACGTGACCAAGAGCTATTATCAGAAATTCCTCCCGCTAAGCCAAATCTCCTAAAATCAGACTCTTTATCCATCAGCATTTCCTCCCTTCGCTATAATATCAAGGACATTTCCACCGATGTCCGTCTGATACCGATCACTATATTTGTCTTTGGTCCAACTGCAGGCACACTGCGTTTTTATATTCAAGCACTGTGTAAAAGATCGTTTCCGTGAGCAGTGTGTGCTCAGCGGATCACCAGACTGAAAGTCACGAGGTCCGGATGTCAGGCTGTGTTATGAAAGCTTGTATTTATTGTGTAGATTCTGCAGCACGCTGCTTATAACTGATATTAAATGACTCGTGGTATGATGTTGTTTTTTTTTATTACATAATTAGAAGTTCATGTTGGAGAAATGCAGCCTACATATAAAAGAGGACAATTTCTGTGACAAACATCATGTAACCATCGTGTGTTCAGTTGTTCACCGGTTTCATTTATTCACTACAAGCTCGTTAGAAAACTAACCTTCACTAAAAAAAAAAGCGATAGCTAACATATTAAAGTACATTCGAGCTCCGAGCTCAGAATGGCATCATTTTTGACCTCGAGCTCAATTGTTGCTGAAAAAAACCAACTTGGAAGCAGTTATTTTTGACCTCAAGCCCCCCAAAAAAAACCTTCCTGCTTTCATGTTTCGCTTTTGTTAGCAACAATCTAGCAGCGACCTGTGAAGAACAATGTGGCGCAGTCAGTGTTCTAGATTTAATAAGCTAGAACGTCTCTGTACGCTGAAGTGCAAGAAAAACTGTCTACGCAATACATATGCGCATTATTTCTTTGTGTCTGCCAGTGAATATATAAAGCTATAGACATCTATGAAAGCTTCATAACAGTATGAGGTTTGTTTAGCTGGCGTTCTATGGGATCTACAAATGTTTCAGACAGGTGAACACCTTGTGTGATGACTTACACTCGTTTATATCCTGATGTGTTTGATATCAGGTCTACAGACACCAAATTATGGTTAGAGAACTCGTGTGAGTTTGGGGTTTTGTCACCAGATCTTAGAATTGTGGACCGTTCTGCAAGATGTTTATTGCTTACAGAATATTTCCGTAAGCTTGTGGTGTCCATGCTGACCATTGCTGTGGAGGACCTACCAAATATTAGACTGGTGTCCCAGTTTTTCCTGCACTTCGGTGGATGTTTTGCATTGATTTCCAAATTCTGTGGTATGTTTTGTTCGGTTTGACCTGAAAATTAGAAGGCAAATTCATACCCCAAGGTTCAATATCAACTTTGTCATTAATAAATGTTTCAACGTCACACATAAAAGAGTTGCTTCAAATCTGGCTAGAGTCTTTATTTTCCTGTAAGCCATTTTCACTGACCAATGTTCTTTTACTGTTAAAAGAAACATCTGACGGTTCTTAAAAACACATAATGAAAGACTGGACAACAAGGCAAGATAAAACACAAATCGTTTAAAAAAAAAAATAAATAAATAACATTTAGTCGCTGAGAGTCCATTCAGAGAGCCACTGCTGACACTGCGCTCGTACCTCTTCGTTCTCCTCCTCGCTCTTCCTCCTCCTCCTCCTCTTTCTCTCTTCTTCATCCGCTAAGTTCTTCTCCTCCTCCCTTTGTCGCTCTTCTGCTTTAGTTCTCGTCATTATTTCTGTCATTAAGCTTTGAAGATCTCGAACACATGTTTCCGGCGTCCATTTGGGGTCGAGTTCGGGAACGAAGGGATCGGGAGCGGTGACCTGGATGACCTGATGCTCTAGAGGGATGCGGAGAAAGTAGGCATGCAGCATCATGCGATAAGGAGCGTCGTCTTTACCGAAGCTGTAGGTGAAGTCGCCGACGATGCCGTGGCCGGCGGAGCTGCAGTGCACTCTGAGCTGATGGGTGCGTCCTAAAAGGGGAACAAGACACACTATTAATGCGCTGTTTCCTTTACTTCACTAGTCTTATTGGTTTGTGTGCGCTTCAGGATTTCCTGTGAATTCATGCAGTTATCCAATCAACCAATCATGTGGCTGCACACAGCTTAACGACATCAATTAATCAAACATCAGAATTAAAAAAAAATCCCTGTGACACATCTGTCTCTAAAGTTTCCACAAAATGGTGCGATAAACAAAAAAAACATCAGAATGCATTGTTCTATCAATAAAGGCAAGCCGCACTGCCCTGGATGCAGCAAAACAGGCCCATGCCGTGATACTACCACCACCGTGTTTCACAGATGGGATGAGGTTTTTATGCTGGGATGCTTTGTTATCCTTTCTCCATACACGACCCTTTTTTAACCATCTCGTGAACCATCTCATAAGGTCTCAACCTTCTACAAAACATTGTCCCAGTAGCCTTCTGGCTTATCTTTCGCAAACCGCAAATGTACAGCAATGTTCTTTTTGGACAGAAGCAGCTTTCTCCTGGCATCCTTGCCATGCACACCATTGTTGCTCAGCGTTCTCCTGATGGTGGACTCGTGAACATTAACCTTTGGTTACTTAGGTTACCTTGGGCTCTTCTGTGAAATTATCTTACATGCCTTGCTCTTGGCATGATCTTCGTTGGTCGAGGGGAAGGGTAATAATGGTCTTTGTCCACCATTATCCTCCATTCATACACAGTTTTTGATATGAACATTAACTAAAGCTCTTGACCTGGATCTGCATGGTTTTTTACGCACTGTGCTGCTACCACATGATTGGCTGACTGTATAAATGAGCAGGTAGGTGTAGATGTGTAGCATAGACTCACCTGTAGAAATAAGCATGTTTACCTGTAAGAGGCTGCAGAAGAACTTTAGTAACAGGCTCTTCATCATACGATCCATATTCCAATACAGTTAAAAAGGTTTGGCTGGGCTTGGGGTTCTCACATCCTGTTAACAAAATAAAAAAAAAACTATTCTGACTGGTTTAATGATATGATGGAGATACCAGAGATACCAGTATGTACCTGAATGGGCTGTTGCTATAGAAACAATAATGTGATTTGCTTTTATAGGCAGTACAAACATCGGAGCTGCTGCTATATTAAATCCAAACAAATCAAAACCCACTGACCAATCAGATTTAAGAATTCAACAGTGCTGTGTTTGAACAATTCCCCTGTAAACATGCACATGAAAGCTTCTCATGAAGCTGACCTTCTGTTCCTTCCACACACATCATGTGTGTTTTTCCTTCAGTGGTGTTTTTACCGATGGCAGCATCCAGAGTCATTGTGGTGTCCGCCACAGTGCCTCGAACCTTGACAGGAAAACAGACATATTTGTGACTTGTGACTTATAGTGTCGTACTTCAAGGTGATTGAAGCCAGATATTTGACCAGTAGACGTGCTGCCTTCTTCGTGATATCTCATGTATATGACATGACATATTCTCATATACAGTATGGTGTAAAAGTCGTAGACACTCTATACTGTGTTTAGTACAAATTTTGTTATAGACGTTTATTTTATGAATTCTGCATTATTAAGTCAGTACAAAAACATTTTAGATTTTTCAAAGATTATAAATAATAATAATAATGACTATGGTTACTGTTTAGGGTGGGGTTTTTCTTTCAGGTAGTAAAAACTTCTTTACAACATTTCTTTGCATGTGCTTAAGACCTTTACACATTACTGTACATCAGGGAACTTTTTTTTTTTTAACTTTTGTGATGGATTAGTGCCCTGTCCAGGGGGTATTCAAGTAACTGAAGTTTGAAAGGATGAAAGTGAACTATTTGTCTACTGTGCTTGCACACAGAAGAATGTGACCTCCGCATTTAACCCACCAGTGCAGTGAAACACACACACATACACAAGTGAACACTAGGGGGCAGTGAACACACTTGCCCGGAGCGGGAGGCAGCCCCAAACCACGGCACCTGGGGAGCAGTTGGGGGAGTTAGGTGCCTTGCTCAAGGGCACCTCAGTCATGTCTTGCCCTGGGCGGGGACTGAACCTGCAAGCTTCCGGTCAAGAGACTGGTTCCCTAACCACTGATATAAAAAAACTACAAAGAAACCCACCCAACCTTACTAATATAGTCATTAATGTAAAATGTATTTATGGCTGTTTTTGTTTTTTTTAAATAAATATGTTGGATCCTATTTTAAACACTGAAAGAAATTAAACACTGAAATGCAGACTACAAAAATGAATGTAGTTTTGTCCAATTTGCTGTAATTTTAAAATGAATACCTAGATTATAACACAAGGTTGCTGTGGTTATCAACATTATTTTTTTATTATTACTAATAAAACCTATACTGTAACTGTAGTTACATGCAGACACTGTCGAGACATATAACACTTTAATAAATACAGGCCTGTGTGTGCTAGGTGAGATGCATGTGTGTGTGTGTGTGTGTATACCAGAGCGAGGTAAGCCTTGGTTACTGTTCTGTCTTTGAAACAGCGATACGCTTGTCCAGCTGCTGCTTTATTCAGTGCCACACACAGGGCACCACTGGTGGAAAAGTCCAGCTGGTGGCAGAACCTACAAAAACAACACAATCCGTCCGCACACATGCACACACACACAACAAGAAAAGTCAAACTCCACCTCCAATTACACAACGCTTAAACAGTTCACTATAGCAAAGCTGAAGCATGCATACGTTTGGGCGCCTCGGTGTCCACCTACGTGCTCAAGGTGTGTGTGTACCTGAAGCCGTAGTGTGTTTGAGGGTCGGCGAGCTGAGGGAATCTGTGCTTCAGCTGTTTCTGCACTGTGTGCGTTTCACTCCACAGTTTGCTGTCGATACGGATGTCCCAGTGTTTATTAAGCACCAGGTAATCAGCACTGTGGTACAACACACACAGGTTCTCCACACTTGCCGGCTCCATGCCGCCTGATTATTTTTGTTCAGATAATAAAAAAACAAAACGTTTCTTTGTGTTAGGTTCCTCGTGCAGCTTGGGTCACTTCACACACATAACCAACTTAATTAAAGTACAGAAAGTAATGGTATGGGACTAGACTGGAAATAAATTAACATCATTATAGAAATAGAATAAAACACGTCCCAAGTCATGGGACAGTAACTAGTATTGTGTAGGACCTCCTTTAGCCTAGCAAAAGGCAACCTCTAGACGTGGCACTGATTCCAAAAGCAGACAGAAGACGTCTGGAATGATGTTGAGCCATGCCATCTGAATGACCACCCACAGCTACATGGCATTTGTAGGTTCAGGATATCAAACCATCACCTCCCCATTAATGTCTAAGGAACCTGCAGGACACACTATTCAACAGAACTCTCCAGCAATTGTGGACCCTAAAACCAACTTGGGCCTGATGACACGGTGCACCATCTGCTGGAATATCCCATCATTGTGGGGTTACATAAAGGCCAATGAAGGGCTGCAAATGGTCACCAAGTATTAAAACAAAGCAGCCACCAGTCAATGATGTGGACCAGTGGAACCAATCCATGCCACCCCACACCAGCATGAAACCATCCCCGTCCTGCACAGTGCCTTGTTAGCAACTAGGGTCTATAGCTAAATGGCGTCTACCAACCTACTATCACGCCACACGTTGACACTCTTCTAGGGTCCAGTTAGCTACCTCACATCCTGCATGTGGGGCCTCCATAGGGCCAGCCATAGGCTTGTGGTTGAAGAACCAGCCTTGGGATCAGAAAGTCCCAGGTTTAAACCCCACAACCAACAAGACTCAACTGAAATGCCCTTGAGCAAGGCACCTATCCCCCAAATACTCCCTGGACACGTGTGCTCACTGCCTTCTAGTGTTCACTAGTGTGAATACACAGTGGTCAAAAGAGTAACTGACTCACTAACTGCTCAGGACGGGTATGCGATTTCTGACAGAGTCGCACGTCTGTTCACACGGACAATTCTAGCCCGACACCACCAGATCATTAAGCCCAAGTGAGCGGCCACTTCGCTGTCCACTGTGGGTTATGACGCCTTCTAGGACGTATTCCTGGTTCACATGTGACACCACATTAAATGCGTGCACAACTTCAGGAATTGATTGTCACATCCATGTGACACCCTGTATTATGCCTCTTTCAAGATCAGATCATTTAAACAGCCTTGCCATGGGCATGCTGGCCAGTGTTCAACCTCACTCACAAGATATACTGATGGAGGCATTCCCCTCGGAGTTAACACCACTTCATAATCAGTTTACACACTGATATATATCCCATGCCTTACGACATGTCATTGTATATAAGACTTTACCACATGTCACAGTATCATTCAGTCTGTTTATGTTAACCTATATTTGTTAGATCCAAATTTTAAATCCAATTATAAATGTGTGGGGCACAAGTCCTCCTGTTTTTATACTAAAACTTCCTTCAGTCTTAATTATCTCTATGATAATGAGTAGGTTATAACTTTTTAGATCATATTTTATCATGTTTCTGAACCCAGTTCTTTATTTAAAACACTGAACAGGTTTAAAACTGTTGCTAGGTTACATCTCAACCGACACTGACCTCACATTCACATTCACGTGCGCGTTAAACCTCTTTTTCCGACGGTGTATTTAAATAAACGTGGATTAAATTAAATGTTTGAATATAACGCAATTAAAATTTATACGCTACATAAACTAAAAAATAAATAATATTACGCGAAAACCTTTAGTAAACCTTCTGTACAAACTAACCAGATACTTCCGGTTTTATTTCATAATAATAGTTTTTTTTTAAATTAGTATATAATTTCTTTCTAAGTCAGTTAAATATATATAATTAATATATTCACGCAAGTGTGTTGGCTAGATTTATTTTATTATAATAAAATGAAATAAAAAATAAAATGTAATTAAACACAAAGTAAACACTGTAAGAATTCACATTAAGACTCCTGTGCGTGTTAAACCTCTTATTCCGACGGTGTATTTCCGGAAAATAAATAAACGTGGACTTAATAGCATGTTTAAATATAATGCAATTAAAATTGTATGCACAAACTAAAAAAGAGCGTATTAACATAATGCGAAAACCTTTAGTTTCTGTACAACTAACCTGTTACTTCCGGTATTATTTCAAAATAATAGTTTTTTTTAAATTAGTATATAATTTCTTTTCAAATCAGTTAATTATATATATAATTAATATATTTACGCAAGTGTGTTGGCTGGATTTATTTTATTATAATAAAATGAAATAAAAATAAAATGTAATTAAATACAAGTAAACACTGTAAGATCCACATTAAGATTTCTGTGCGCAGTAAACCTCTTATTCTGACGGTGTATTTCCGGAAAATAAATAAACGCGGATTAAATT
>JAOVVF010000025.1:7270618-7288554 GCA_028565595.1 Duopalatinus emarginatus | reverse complement strand
CATGCAAAAACTTCATGGTCTTCATGCTAAAACTTCTAGCGCATACTGTGTTTAACCTGATTAGTGCTAGGACAGATGCAGAGTCTGTCCCAGCAATGCTGAGCGCAAGGCGAGAGAACTCACCCCAGCATGCGTATAACGTAGGTCTAATTTCATCACTGTTTATCCTTTAATCATAAACAAGCTGGGTGTGATCTTTAGGGTGTCACATGACCATAACATGAACGTACGCTATACCTGTGTTGGGAACTCCTCAGTTTCGTAAAAACCTTTTTTCCCAGAGGAGAAAATGGGATCTTTGTGAACGTGTCAGTTCGGACAGGGTGAATATACTGCGGGTCTACATTGTCATTACAGATCAGAAAAATTAAGACATGATGGAGTCCGATGAGACTAAAAACCCAGGGATAAAATGTGCTAATCACGTTAGGCAGTGTTGTTAACGTAAGAGGAAAACCGATGGGCCAAGACACCATTTTGAGAGTGATCTTACCCAGTGGCACCATGACCCATTTGTGGTGGTGGTTTAAATCAGATTGGGATTTATCATGTGCGGTTGATTTGGTTGCACGCTGGACACGATTAAACAGTAGCAAAAAAAACTTTGGCTGAGGGATGAGTTGCGTCTACGACTTTTTTTTAACTACTAAGATAGAAAGAGGTCGTTTATGGAGTATCGTTTTGCAGTGAATTAGTTTCCTATCGCCTTGCATCGATATATTCGATCTTATTATTCTGTCTGAAATTTTTAAGCTGTCCTGTTTTACATTTCGCACTAACTGCTACAAACCGCACACTGTTGTGTGGGCTTGCTTACGGATAAGGAAAAAGTGACTGACTATTAATGGAGCCGTTGGCCGGCCTCCAAATGGCCCCCTCTTCAATTTGTAGCACACTCCGAAGGGTGCCGAAGCCATTATTTTACACCTTGTGTACGACACCTAGGCGTTATTGGCCATTTGGGCCCATTGATTTAGGCTGCATGTTAAACCGCAGTGTTTTTTTTCTTTTTGTAATCGTTTACAGTTTTAAATAATTAGTTTGCATTTAAGGCGCAGGGTTTAAATGCATCAGCTGAATGAATTGTGTTCCACTTGGTTTTAATTATACCTCCCTTTATTTTGTTTTAGAGAATTGGATGCTGTTGTCACCAAAGACGTTGACAGAGAAGAAACAGGTGCGTTTCCTTCTGATTCTTGCACTGCTGTATCTGTGTGTGTGTGTGAGTGTGAGTGTGTGCACGCCTGCCTGCCTGTGTATGTGCGCATGCACCTTTCTCGGTTTTTCCAATTCATGCCTCATGTACAAAGCTGCTTCAGAGAGACTGCTAACGTAAGCAGTTGGTTTTGTGTTAAAGGGGTTCAGAGTGCTGCATAAGCTTTACTGTTTTAAATGTTGAATGAATGAATGGATGGGGGGGTGTGTGTTTGTGTGTGTGTGAGTGTGAGAGAGAGGATTTTTGTGTACTTACTTTACCGAAGTCAAGAACAGAAAACTACAGATTTATCATTTTCCATGATTGAGCTCATACGCTGTTGCAAATGTGCTGGGGCTCTGCAAATGTGTTCCTACAAACACTTAATGACCTGAAAGCTCACAGCACATTAATTCTGTTCGACAACGACAACCCCCCCCCCCCCCCCCAACGTGCAGCTGCGATTTGGGGACGCTTATCATTAAATCACGACTTGTCAAGTCAAGTGGTTTATACTGGCGTTCTAACCATATTCTCAGTGTTCAATATACAGTAAAACGAAACCAAGCAACCAGGGCGCTACATGAAACAACAAACCTGCACAAGACGACACAAAGTGCAGTCGTGCAGCGATGCACATCCGGTACAGTATATACTGGGAATGGAGACGTTGAGACAGGAGACTTGTCCGTTTAGTATTTACTGTGGGAGTAAGTAAAATAACTCTGAATAACTCTGATTAATTCTAATAAAAATGAACACGGTTTATTAGAGCTGTGTGCGTATGTGAGGGAATGTACCCCACTGGACTAGTAAAGGTTCCAGTGTGCCACCCAATGCCATATTCAGTTACCTGGGCGCATAATTGGCCCCCTAGTTTACGATGGGTTTACAAAGTCTTGGCAGATGCGGTGTGATGTAGCACGTTGTAACAGATTTGTTCGGGCTCCTGTGTGATATAACAGAATAACTTTTGACCCAACGTTCAAATCCCATCAATGGCACAGCCGTCTGTGGCCAGGAGTGAAAAAATGGCCATGCCAATCACCCTTCTTTACTGGTAGCTGCTGTATGATATGGGGAACCTAAATGGTGCGTGTGGATCGTCTAAAACTAAATTAGGGAAAACCAGGTCAAGCTGTCGGAAAATATTTGGCTGTAAGGTGCCATCTGATAAAAGATGTTATTGTCTGTGTTATGGCTAGTGTTCAGGATTCAGGTATTCGGATTGGATTAGTTTCTCAGGGGGATGTCTAAAAATATTTCACACTTCTAATCAGTGATAAAACTCTTGCATTTGGACTACAGTACACAACCGGATGACCAGTATCACATGATATCAGTATCTATATGGAAACGCACGCTCAGTGTCTAACTATGGGGTGTAGCAGTTGCCGAAAATCAATTTATTGAACGCGAGGCTGCGTCTGTCTGTACAAATTCAGATATGCATCCTGGATGGGAATAAAATGATAAGATAAGTTCAGTGAAAAACAGTAAGTAAATCTGCCTGAAATTTTCTCTGAGGATGTCGGAGAAAAACACAGACATGGTTGTTCCGGATAGGAAAAAAAACACAGAAGACCCCATGTAAAAGTGATGCTTACCCCAGGACCCCATGGAAATCTAATCCTGTCCGGATTTTATGGCTGCTTTATGCTCCGTTTTCCCCACCTGTTCCTGATTTAGAGAATACTGATGAGTATAAAATGCTAATTAACAAGCATACTGAAAAAATCATTGCACAATCAGCCAGCTCGAGGTTTCAGAATGTGTGTTTTGCTGTGTAGTTACAGCATTGGTATGTAAAGGCCGATCTGGTTAAACGGTCTACATGCAAAATGAAAATGAAAGTAAGGAGCGGAGGTTTTCTTTGTGGTTGATGAACATGCCTCGACAAAATGGGGGGCAAGCACGAATAAAAAAAAAACATACTGTGAAGGAAATATGCTCGTTTCTGATCTAGCCAACTAAAACTCTGGATTTCATTAAATAAAAAACTGATCCGCTTTGGTCGAGATCTTCTTTTTGTGTGTTACTGATGAGTAAAGCAGTAAAGAATGTGCTGAGCTGAGCACATGTAAAGCTTCTGAGTAAGGGCACGACTGTTTACTGCTTGTTTTTTAATGATCTGAGATTAGACTCGTAGTGTCTGACGTGACCTTGAGGTGCTTTTTGGCAAATTTGCCCATCTCTAGTCTCAAGTGGACGTTGCAGATGCATTCGAGACACCTGAAAAGGCCAGGTTTGAACGGCTGGCCACTTGGGAAGCTGATTACCTGAGGCTCATGTTAACGGCAGGTGTAAACAGTGCCTCTCAAAGCCAGAACTTTGCTGCATGTGTGGGTTTTCTTTTCTTTTTTTTCATAGAGCTTCCGGGTGTTTGCAAAGCTGTCAGACGAGCCAAAAGGGTGGGGTAGTAAACAGAAAGTAATGACTGCTGAGACAAAATGGCTGCATTCTTTGATGTAGATTAGGAGGATGATGTTTTCGCAGTGGTCTTATCTGAGGAAGACGGTACAGAACGAGACTGTTTACAAGACAGAAGGCAACCAAACGTTAAAAAAGAAGACGGATTTTAATCTTTATTTGTTTTAGTCAATAAATTTTAAATACTGATTTACAAATGCTTCCTCGTGACTTTGCTCAGGTCTGTTTTTGTGTATTACTCTAAAAAAGGGATAAAGGTTTATATATTATTAAAATATTAGATTGAAGGTGTTTTTCAGACAGTGCAGTTGTTCATAATCAATCTGGTGTATCAAGGTGTTGGTTTCTTATTCTTCTACTCTGGAAGGAACAAAGTGGACACACACATATGATGCATATAGTATTGAGGTTAGACTTTAGTGTAGACAATAATAACCTCTGTTCCAAATGTTTTAATGTAAAGACAAGACCAAACATTCATACATCTTAGTCGATAATATAGTCGACACAAATGCACTTTGAGCAATTCTTTAATGGAAATGGAGTTAAACTGCAGTTACTCACTGAACGACCGAGCTACTTTTTAACAACTACCGAACAAATGAGCTATCCATTGCGTAGAGATGGCATAGGTTTTTTTTCTTTTTCTTTTTCTTCTCTTCCCCTGATTGTTTGCCCAGGCACCCGGAATGAGCAGCTAACATATCCAGTCTGTTCAGGTTTTCAATTATAGTTGCCAGGAAGATTCTGAAGATTTACCTAAACTGCCCATACCATAGTAACAATTTACATTTTTTTTTTAATTATTATTTTATTTTGAAGTCTGTCATCTAAAACTAAAAGTTTGCACTGGCACAACTTGTTGCATAAAAGGTTATCTTTTGCTTTTTTGAGTGAAATATCCATTCGGACGAAATAAACGCGACTTGCGCCTCGCTAAATAGCTAGCTGCTTGGTGTTATGGGTGAAGTTAGCTTTTAGTCAGTTGTAGTAATGACTTCCTGAGGAAGCAGTGCTTCAACACTGATGTCAGGGCTGGAAATAAGCCAGAGGAGCGATTAGCTGTAGCTGACGCGTAATAAAACGAATGAATTATATAAGCTGCATATATGCTTTGTGTTAAACAGTAGCAGAGTTTCTTATTGAACGAAGTCAGACAACACGACGTGTGTTGTTGTAGCCTTGGCATTGGACACGATGGTCTAATTATCTACAGTGACTCGAAGTCAGGCGTTGAAACCGCTGAGTCTAGGGCAAAGTTTCACCACGAGCTCGCCAACTATGGATGAAACAAAAACACGCCTTGTGTGCGTTCAGATCAATGCATCGACTCGGACTGCGTTTGCACCCTATTTGGTTGGGGCTCATTTGTCAGGATGGTCTCTAGTAAATTCTTTACATCTCCTCAGTGATAAAACTAACATCTGGGTGGCAATAAAATTACCACAGGAAGTAATTTCTAGCAGGGTTACTCTTTCCCTTCGGTGAATGTTTGTGTTGTGTGTTAGATGTTTAAGGAACTAGCGTTGATCATGCATTGTTGTGTATAGGAAGTTGTATTATATTGTGCATGTGAATATAAAGTATTATTATATACATGCAGGTACTCTTAATCATCATTTGGGATTTTGCTTTACTTAACGACGTTCCTTCTCCCCTTCAATGCTTTCCTAAGGTAGTCTGCGTGGTCAAGGTTTTGCCACCAAAGCCAAGTGTGTGTGTATATGTATGTGTATATATATATATATATATATATATATATATTATACAGGCAGATAGACAGGTGTTGCGTAAGCTATTTGTCTGTAGTGGCGTAATTTACCACTGTAATCCTGTAAGCAGATTATCTTAAGCTTTCTCTCCTCATTACCACGTTGCTTATTTCTCCATGCTAAAATTAAACCTGCTTATAACTCGTGTAAGAAATTCAGAGAGAAAACATCAGGAATATCGTAACATTAATATTCTGCAGCTGAAGGACAATGAGAAAGAGGAGGCTGGGGTTAAGGAGAAGGGATCAGGGCTCTGACCATGTACACACAAGTCTGTTGTGCCACACCTGACATATGCAACGCATCTCATGCAGACGTTACGTAGTTGTAGCTGAAAAATCCTTGTAAAGCAGGTTTCTCGTTTTTAGCGGTACGGATTCTCTGGTCTGAAATCAGACAGCAGGTTATTAAGGTCTGTGTAGGATACCAAACAGTCTACACACTACAGCAGGTTATACGTTCGTTGACCTCAAAGCTGCAGACACCAAGCTTTCCCATTCATTTAAATATTCTCACTTAATCTTGCGAAAGTTCCTGGTACTAATCATCCCAGCCATACATGGTAAAGAAATCTGAACTGCGTTATCCTGCACACTGCCTCTGAAGTGTTCTGGTGTGTTTAACGTCCCAGTTTTACAAGCCGAGGTTAATGGAAAGTCTGATGATTTGAAACTTTATCTCCTGACCTTGTCTCTCTTTGCTCTGTATATTCAAGCTACAGTGAAAATAAACCTGTGTGTTTTGCAAATAACACTCGCATTATAGTAGTCGCAGATAAAATTAGTCCTAGTTCAAGTCAAACACCGCCATTGTGTATAGAAGTGCTCCATTATCTAGTTTACATGTTGCACGCACAACTTTTATTTTTCTGTGATTTAAAGGCCCGTCGGCCACTTTAATACGAGCTCATTAACAGGGTGTTTCTACCAGCAAAGCTATCAAGCACTGGATGCTTTTTGGTTTTTTATTTTTGCACTATTGTGTTACGTCCTAGAGCATGGGTGTAAAACTCTGGCCCGCGGGCAATATCAAATTACTTTTGGAGCTGGCCCGCCGGTATTATACAGCGGTGGTGCCGCTGTGACAGCGCATTCATCGCTAATACTACAAATCTCATAATTCCCTCCTGTTGTTTTGGCGCTGATGACATCATTAGCGTGCTCCCGTTTGGTGGACCGCTGTTGCAAGCCGGGCGAGTCGTCCACCGGGCTTTTCCGCGCCTTTCATTACGCGCCCAACTCTGTAGCGATCCGTGCTTTGGCAGGAAAGCCCCCGCTCATCCAAAAAAAGATGCCAGGTATCTGGCTCGTGTTGCAAACTGAGCAATAATTAACGTTTTCTTTATGCACTTTTTCTTGCTACTCAAAGGCTTGAATGGTTGATTCATTCATTATTGTTATTTGATTTTCAAATTTATTAGACTGTGAAAAAAGTTTTTGATATTTACCTCAGAAGGCTGCAAATAGAAAAGAGGCATACAATTTTTATTTAAATTTTATTTAATATGCCATTGATATATATATATATATTTTTTAATTGAAATTCGATTTTGCATGTCTGCAGTATTAAGTTATATAAGCGTTAATATTCAATGTTAAAGCAAAACTTGTACGAGTCCATATTAAAAGGTTCATTTGTTCAACGTTGCCCCGCGGCTATGTTTAATTTTAAATTTTGGCCCACTGTGTGTTTGAGTTTGTCGCCCCTGTCCTAGAGGCGGTGTGAAAATCCGAGACTTTCCCTAAATTTTATAAAATAAAATTTGTCACCAGCAACTGATATGGTTAGTCGCTGTGGTCACATTCCCTGTTTTCATATTTAAAGACTAATTTTAAGCTTGTTACTTGTATTTGCGTGAGTTGATGCATTGCCGTGCAAACACATGCTTGTGTTATTGAATTACTGCATAATTGAGCAGGTGTCATGTTTAAAGTTGACAGATCCCAGTAGAACTGAAATTTTGCATTCATATACTGTTACATTTGTATGATACTAATAGAGACTTTAATTTAATATCTGCAAAAAAAAATGTTTAATACTGAATAGGAGGAAGCAGAAAAAATAGCTGAAACAATATAAACGTCTGCAAATTTTAGAAATAAAAACAAATGCTTACTACTCTATGGGCTAGTCAGGCTTAATTAGGTGTAGTACAGTTTTGGGCTTTTATACAGATCGAATAAAAAGAAAGTCAGAAGTCTCACAATGAGGCCTTCATGCAGTTTGGGCCTACTAGGCCTTAAAAGGCCTGATATAGATCTGTCATATCGGTCATTACCTAGCTCTAACTACAACAGATTTCCATACTTCTGTTACCTTCTATAAAGGGGAAATAGGAACATTAACCAGACTCTGTAAAACCTATGAGAGCTAAATTTGATCCGACTCCCTACGGTTCTTCATTTCCTTTCTGTGGAACATGGAAAAACAATGCCATATTGTTTGACTACGGCCTCAAGTGAACTAAATGTCAGCGAAAGCAGTGTACCGAGTTAAGTGCGTGTTGCCTCTGCTTCTGACGTCTCAAGTGTTGTGTGTGTTTTTTTTAAAGGCTCCTGGCATTTCTTTAAATGGCCTGCAGTGTGGTACAGCTTGGAACTGGATGCAGATCATGGTGTTAAGGGGGGAAAAAAAAGTTTTCTTGACCTATGGTTGGCTATAGGACAACGTTCTCTCCTTAAACAATTACAAGCAACACTAGCCAATCAAATGGGTGCTTCAGAACATCTTGGATTAAAAATAAATAAATAAATAAAATTATAAAAGCCAAGAACATGATTCCATCTTTATCTGCGGTCAAGATTTCTCCACCAGTATGAGTAATATTTTTTTCAAGCAGTGTAATATTTAACATTATGTTAAAGTTTAGGCTTTAGTTAACAATTAAGCCGACATCCCGGATGCCAGCATGGGTGTCTAGTACATTAAGCTTGATTTAATGTTGTTTAGAAGCCTATTACGATGATTGGTGATAATTCTTCAGCTGTAAACCTACCGTTAACATGCATCAAAAGCCTGAAATCAGAAATGGATGCCGAAATCAAATCAACCGTAGCATCAAAAATGGCAGAATGCTATTAATAACACAAACTAGAACTTACGTCTGCAGTTTTTTTTTAGATCTTTTCTTTTTTCCGCCGTAGTGCCAGAACATACGGAGTCCAGTTCCTGCCAGCCTCAGTCTGCCGATCACAAACAGAACCACCTCTGTCAAATCCTGCGCCATCAGCGATGCCAACTGGCCCAGAGACCGCCAACGCCCGCCACATCTCAGCCGGAAGCAAGTGCTGAAAGTTTAGCGCCGTACCGCGGCCTTCGCCGCCATCCTGGGAACTCAAGTGCAGCTCACGTCCATCCACCGTGGGAAGCAAAACGCAGAGGGGCCTGAAGTATACTGCACCAAAGCCCACCTCTCAGGTATTGTATTTGACCAGTTGATCTCAGCTTTACCCACAGTGCCCCTATGCATTGTTAGGCATTACATTCCTTGTGCATTGAAATGCTAATAACTGTTCAGCTAATAGACTTTTAAGGAGGAAAAGAACTAATATAGAACGTAGCATTTTGTATGGAAAAGTGTTGCATGGAGCATGGTGGGGCATTATACATACATTTTAGGTTTTCAGAGAGATCAGACGGATGATTGTCTCATCTCTAGTTCTTTTTTTTTTTAATGCTAACAAATGCTGCGCTAATTGCAGGTTGACTAGTCTCGGCATGGCTGTTAGTTATGAGCTATATCCGAGTGCTGCAGATTTCTCAAAGATGGTGTACTTGGATATTGGCATGTCTGTTTAACGGTTTATAGTCTCTGGCTTTTACTCTTTTCATTTTATTGGTTTACAAATAAAATGTCCACAAATAGATTTAAATTAGAACCTCTGGTTCCTCTATGTTCGGTTTGCAAGTGAAATGGGAAAGACAGTCGTGCTCCAATGTTAATATGACCTCCGCAAAATGCTATAAGTTCTCACGTTACCAAAGGTTCAGGTGGTGCTCTCATTGGTTTGATTTTCTTGCCTGAATGTTAGGTCTCACTTTCCAGTCTGTTAATATGAATTAATACTTGGCTAATGTATTTGATATTTAAATTGCTAATAAATGGCACCTTATTAGATTCATTTTCTTAAAATACACTTGGCTAACAGGTGACTAGGTTTCCCCCTCTCGATCACCTGGTGGTTACTTTATGCACTCCGGTTTATAACCTTGGACTGAGTTGTGAAAAGACTATATTGAATATTTCCCGTGCAACATTTACAAAATTTACATTTTCTTGAGTATTTGCTTTAATGAAGGCCGTAGTGTCACTGAGAGGGTTTTCGCTTTTACCGCTGAGTGTTTAACAACCGCTTGCGGCACTCACTTAAGCATGAGTACAGTAAAGTCTTATTCACGCTCAGCATTAAATACGGATACGTTCGGAGCCGCCTGTGCATACTCTGCATTGATTTCGGACGTGATTTGCAAGTTTTCTGGAAGCTCACGGATGTGGACAGGACAGAGCAATACCACTTGAGGCCGTGGGGGCTGTGCAAAATGCGACCACTTGCATATGGACACGATGAAGAAAAAAATGGCAAAACTTTTTAAAGAGTGGTTGTGCGAGTTGGCTTGAAGTATTTAATGGCCTCACAGACCACCGCCGCCTAGAACGCATTGTAGGTCCTTGGGTATGTCTCTACGTAGAGAGCTGCCCACTGCAGAGATTAGTCAACGTAAAGGTTATTCTAACTGGCACGAACTTTAGAAGGCAGATTATTGAGGTGCTTTCGTTAGACAGAAGCTCTTACTAGGCTAACGGAGGCGTTCAGACCAGTGGGCTAAGGTGGCACAAGCCGCTAGCATACCTGCTACCATACCTTCCTCTTAAAACTTTCATACAGTGTTATTACACTTAATGACAATTAATTACGTTTGAAAATATCTTTGCTGGCTGCGCAGCTCTGCTCCCATAACCCCCGCTTATTCTTATTTATTTATTTATTTATTTATTTATTTATTTAGTGAGAGAAGTTGCTGGGCTTGCCTTCACAGCCGAGGCAACACTGAGCTCGGAACTCGATATTTTGTTCAGGTTAAGGTGTCTTAGTATGCATTTGCCTTTGAGGCATCTAAGAATAAGGTGTATTCAGGGAGCTCACTAGGTTTTAGGACCAATCCCTCTGACTGCAAACAAGAATGGTGTGTGTCCAAAACACCTGTCATTTGGTAAAATCCATACAGCGCCTGTTTGCACTGCTGCCTAAATGGTCAGTGAAGTAGTACGCTAAATGAACATATTATAATAAAGGTTTCAAGTCCTCGTTATGGTTTTCTGTTGTCTAATGCACCACGTGTGTTTACTATTTATTCTGCACTCTACACCAATACTTTATTATCATGCTTATGGTGATATATTAGTATTTCACAGTATATTTTTGTTGTTTCTTAGGCATGGCTCCCATTCGGGACTCGGTCAGCCACTCCCCTAACCAAACAGGTGATACTTTTTTGTTAGTTGTTAAGTGTGTGTTTGTGTTTGTGTGTGTGTGTCAGGTGGGTTGGTGGTGGTGTTTATGTAGGTCAATTGATTACTGTATACTTTATGACCTAGGGCAGTGTACTATCCCAGTAAGTGTTCAAATTTCCCTGTAGTTTACTTAAAATGGTCTAAACGTTGCCATTTCACCACCGGAAACCCTGCTCTCACTAATGCTAATTCAGTGGACAGACCAAACCCAAATAATAATTTAACAGCTCACTGAAGAGAAGGACATGGAATGTGAAAGACTTCATTTGTTTGGTAGCAGAGTTACTTATTCTTCTTGCCGCACGTGAACTTTGACCTGCGAGTTTGCTAACGTTAGACTTGTAAACCAATAGAAAACAAGAATCTTGTCTATTCGGTCAAAATAAAATGGAGGTGCATAATTTAATTTAACGGTTACAAAAGACGTTTACCTTGCTGTGTACGAGGTGAGTCCAAAGTCACACGACACCTTTTTTTTTTTCTTTTTTTTTTTTTAGTACACAGGCTGTCATTATTTTTAGCATTTGAGTTTTTTTTTTTTTTTTTTTTATTTACTGAGTTTGATCACATCACTGTTTCTGCTCTTTATTTCCTGGAAAACCTGCGCTGCTGGCATAAATTAAACATGAGCCAACATTCCTGCTATTCCTGCTGTGTTTTTTTTTAGTGTATGGTTTAGAGACTGCGCTTGTTTGGCTCATGCCATTTAAATGACATTCAGAATGGTACAGTGTGTTAGGAAATCTGTAGTGACAGGAAAAAGTTGAACATGTCTTGTAAAACCCTTTTAACGTAAGAATAATTTATTAGTGTATACAGTTAAGGAAAATATTTGGCATTAAAACCAGACTTTATTATTCAATATAAATTATTTTTAGAGTTTACAATGATCATTTTTGGGTTTTGTAGACTTTTTGTAAATTTTTGGTAGGCTTCTGCATTATGAATGTTTTCCAGTATTTTTCCATGATATTGGCCGTATTGCAACCTGAAACCCCCATGATGGGTTTTTGGGTTTTTCCTTCTGTCTGGATCACTTCAAAATGTCCACTTTTTCAATTTTATTTATTTATTTATTTTGGCTGTGTCTGCTCAGAACAACCTCAGACTTGGCAAGCACAGCTCTTCAGTGAGATTTGGCAGCCATTTTTGGAGTAGCAAGCTCAGACTAGCAGGAATAACTTTACTGGAAGAAGAAAAAAAAGAGAGGAATGCTGAACATTCCATATTGTAGCTTGAACTTGTGTGTTCTTGAGTATTGCCATTGTGTATACCAGGCCAGTGTCAGTTTTCTACATATATTCATATATCTTTTTTGTTCTTTCTTTCTCTCTCTGTCTCCATCTGTGTTGTTTTCACTCTGTCTGATCCTCTGTCATGCTGCAGCGTCATGCTGCTTTAACAAAATGGTGGGCGCTGTGCTTCTTATTCAGCGAAGCTGGTACTAGACGCTTCCCATGGCGTGGCGTGAAATGTCTGCCAGTTTAATGCGTACAGTGGTTGTAATACAGGGTCTGGGCCACTGAACTGCTGTGGTTCATCAGCTCTACTGAATGTGTGTTAAGTCACACCTATATAAAGAGACCTACTCAAGATATACTGCATCATGAGCCGTTTTAAACCATTTTCCTAAATGACAAAATTAATGTATGATCAGATCAATGCGGAAGCAAAACACTTGAAAAGCTACTCTAATGTGTATAGCACCAGTCATTTTGGAAGCAATTTTAATGTATTTATTATTTAGAAAAGCTCCTCTGGTGTGTTCTACTTTGACCCCCTAGCCAGTTTGTGCCTGTTGGCTCACCAATGTGACGTGTGAAATATCATAAATGGATTAATATAAAAAGGTCAGTTAGGAAAGTTTAACTCTGCTTAGCTATGATGTTCCATGAGCAGCTGACTTTACATGTAAGGAAGCTCATTTTCACCCACTGAAAACGGTTTAATGGTTAGCCAAGGGCTGTGTTCGGTGAGCATTTAGTGTTATAACTGTATTTTAAACCAATTTGCTTTATGACTATTGTAATGCCTTGTGTTCTCAGGTTTGGATCACGCTGGTCTGGACCCTCAGTATGAGAATTCACCCTGGAGCTCTGGCTCACCCTGCAGTGACTCAAACAGTAACTGGGGCAAAGTGATTGTAGACAGCTGTGACAAGGGAGCCTGGCCTTCCATCACTGGTAGCGACCCAGAGCTGGCCTCAGAATGCATGGATGCTGACTCCGTCTCCAGCTCCGGGTCTGAGAAAAACCTCTGTATGATGGCGTCTGGGATCGTTGGTGGTGACAGCAATGGTAATAGGCAAGGCGGCAATCAGGGTTCTCATTTCATGGTTGCAAATGGCAGCAATAATGTGGCTAATGGGAGTGTTAAAAGTCCTTGGGGCTCAGTGCTAAGCACATGTCAAGGTTCTGGAGAGAGCCCCAGTGACAAGCTGGCAGAAGGTGGTCATGGAAAAATGAATGCATGGGGTACCCAAGGTCCCTCAACTAATGGAGGTGTAAATCCAAGCACTTTGAACCCAAATGCCAACCATGGTGCCTGGCCTGTTCTGCAGAATGCTGGTCCCAACTCCCATGGGCCTTTGGGCAATGGGAACGGAGGCACCAACACTCAACGAAGCACCATAGGTCAAGTGCCCACCATGCAGAGTGTTAACTCTAAGATGACTTGGGGAAGCCTGCAGGAAAAGGTGGTTGAATCTGAACTCAATGGTACAAGCAAGGTTCTAAGTGGGCAGCCTCAAAACCTTAACACTGAATTTAATGGACCAAATAACACTACTAACCCTATGACCTCTAGTTTACCAAACTCTACAGGTTCACTGCAGATGAATGAACGATCCTGGCCTGTGAGCACAGGGGGCTCCCCTCAGCTCCAAACTGCTCCTGTCTCTAATGGCACTTCCATTTCTCAGCATGGTAACAGCGAGGGGATGAACAGCGGGTCCTACGGTACAGCATGGGGTACTCCGCCCAGCACTACTTACTCTGGAGACAAATGTTCTGTCCCAAAAGGCCAAGCTGTGGGCGACACTGTGAACGCAACTCTAATGCAGTCCGGAGCTAATGGATCTTCTGTGAGTGCTGCTTCTTTTAAAAATAATAACGGGATGGTCAGTTGTGGAGGAGGCTGGGACTCTCAGTCCACTGCCTCACAAAGTTTGACTTGGGGAGCCGGTAACAGCATGGGTGCAGCTGGAGCCCCTTGTCCCTGGGGTAGCACCTCCTCTTCCTCATCGTCCTCCTCAACGTCTTCAAACACTGGCACTAAAGTCTCGAGTGGGGAGTGGGGCGCATTGCCCAGCAACAATCAGCATTCCAGTGATGGCACAAGTGAGAACAGGAAGGGAACAAATGGCTGGAAATCTTTGGAAGATGATGCTCTTGGGATAGGGAGCGGTGGTCAGTCGTCCCAAGGCAGCACATGGAACAAATCCACAGGCAGCGAAGGAAGTGGGGAAAGCTCAGGAACCCGGAGCGAGAGGGATGGACAACGTAGTGGCACCCGCAGAAGGGGCAACCAGCAAAGTTTAATACAAGCAGCCCTGTCTAGAACTGATATGGACCCAAGGGTGCTTTCCAACCAAGGATGGGGGCAGACCCCAGTCCGGCAAAACACTGCCTGGGATGTATCCACCTCTGAGAAGAAGGCTGGAAATGGGTCACAGGGATGGGGTAGTACTTCCACCCAAATGTCAAGCTCCCAAAGTGGATGGGGAGACGCTCGCAGCAACAACACAAATGAAGCTGGTGCATCTGGTTGGGGCGAGCAAAAGCCCACCTCTGGTTGGGGAGAGACTAAAGCTCAAAACGGCTGGGAAGACTCTTCAGCTGGAATTAATAAGGGTAATTCATCTTGGGGTGTCTCCAAGGATGACAAATCCTCTTCGTGGAGTAATGGACAAAAGACAAAACAGGGTTGGGCTGGATCTTCTGGAGAAGGATGGGGTGGAGAAGGGTCAAGAGGGAACCACTGGGGGGAGCCACAGAAGTCTGGATCTGGAGGTTGGGAAAGCGACAGTGACCGCTCGGGTTCAGGATGGAGTGAGACAGGGCGATGTAACACAAGCAACACTTGGGGAGGAAGTGGAGGCACAAACACTCCTGACCAAGGTGGTCAATCAGGAGGTGGATGGGGAGATTCTGTGAAAACTAACAATCAGAACCAAGGCTGGGGTGAGCCAATCAAACAAAGTCACTCCAACCCAGCCTGGGGTGAAGCTACAAAATCCAGCAACCAGTCAGAGTGGGGAAAAGGCCAGGATGCCAATGCAGGGAGAGCTGGAAATGGCTCTCAACCCGGAGCCAAAAACAAGCCAACTGGCTGGCTAGGAGGTCCGATGCCTGCTTCTGTGAAAGAAGAGCAGCCGACAGGTTGGGAAGAGCCATCTCCTGAATCGGTCAGGCGCCGGATGGAGATTGATGATGGCACTTCTGCATGGGGAGATCCTAGCAAGTACAACTACAGCAATGTGAACATGTGGAACAAGAATAACTCTGCAGAGCAGGATACTTCGCAGCAACAACCACCTCCACCAGCCCCAAGCTCCATGGGGCAAAAAGAGAAGAGCTGCAGCTCAGGTATGGTGCCCTTTACTTTCTCCCCCCCCACCATGTGCACTAGCTGTGACTCACAGTCTGTGTTTATTTACTGCTCTGTAGTCATGCCTTAGGAATTCTCTGCACACTGTCCTCCCGCCTTTATGCACACTCTGTCCTACTTTTCCCTCCCCCCTTCATTTTTTTCAGTACTTGTGCTAGCTCAAAAAGCCCTAATGGCATGTTCGGTTCTTGTCTTCCTTCTCATGCACACTTAAATTAAATTGTACAACAATATAATAAATAGTGCAATGGTACAATGTAGACATGGATAGCAAATACAGTTGAAATGAAATTTCAAAAGAAGCACCATTCCTTTTAGAAAAAGGCTCTGTGAGGCTCTGTGACTTTTATATATATTGAATTATCATGGAAACATACACTTTCGAATGTGATGTGTGTGCTTTAGGCATGTAAAAAGTCGTCATGTGCTAGGAGAAGAAATGGCTGTTCAGGTTGGTATTTGGAATCACTGCAGTAGTGTTCGAGTGTAAAGGACATTGTCTAATAAGATGTAATTGATAGGGTCAGACCAGTACAAAAACCTTTTTTTATTGGAGACATTTTAAGGAGCTAAAATAATTATAGTAATCTGCAATAATTGGATATGGAAAAATGACAAAATATGGAACAAGTTTCCTGTCTACATGCACACCAAGTCTTTTTAAACAGCTAGTCCCTTTCCAGGGTCATATTTTAAATGGGTAAGCTGGTTTATTATGGCGTAATTATGAGCTGCACTGATTTTACAATACTTATGTATACTGCCTAGCCAAATGGATTGGAGTACTGAATGTACTAAATGACCAGGTTATCCAGTGGATGTATTTTTCCTTTTTTAATAGTAATGATGACGGTGCCAAGATTCGTTGAGCTGATATTGTGAAATGGCAGTTCAAGTGGCAAGTGGCATGAGGAATCATATTAGTAATAAATTGGCCACCACTGAGTCCCGGCTAACCCCATTGAAAGTCTTTGGGATGTACTGGAGAAGGGTAGTTTGACTCTTCTGTCTGCAACACGAACTCTAGACAGAGGTAAATGTTGTGGTGACGCATAAGGTTGTCAAAACTGTGCCATAATCAATGCCAAAGACCGTCCAAAAAATTAGTGCGCAAAGTTTCCATACTTGTTTTCCCTTTTCAACTTGGAAATCAGAAATCTGAAGATGAATAAGCAAACTTCTCACCTGCAAACTGTCCTATCAAGTGAAGGGGTTGTGCTTGTGCGTGCAGATTTGTACTACAGCCACAACTTCTGCTTCGAAAGGTCAATGTAATGCTGCTCTGGGCGAGCTTAGCTGTACTTGGTAAGAAGCAGTCTAGGGTTACAGTCATATGCTAGCAACTTGAGCAGCGGAGCACAGTGAACTGTGCTATTTCTGTCGGGTGGAATGACGGACATGTGCTGAATGGTGAAAGTGCAGGAACCCCAGTGGTCAGACGCGAACTGATCCAATCGGCAGTGCTGGAGAGTAAACACGGCTTACATAAGTATGTTTATATTGGGGCTGGAAGGGGGAGGGGGGGGCATGCTGGCTGGCTGGTGCTGTACACAAACATAATTTATTTGTGCACTGTTTTGAGATTAAAAATACGATTTATTAAGTCTGTAGAGGTGCATGTACGTGTGGTCCGGTTTATTAATAGTTCAATCATGACCATCCGGTCAAACTTTTCTAACCACACTGCATGAAGTCTGTCTCATTCCAAAAAAATTTTTTTTTCATGTGCCTGTGTGTTTTTGTGCAGGATGGGGAGAGCCATATGCAGGGCCTCAAAAGGGCGAGTCCTCGTCATGGGCGGAGCCTACGGTGGACATTGGCACATCTGCGTGGGGAAAGCCGAGGGATTCTGGGTCGAACTGGGACGATCCAGGAAGAGAGAACACAGGAAATGGGTGGAGCTCCCAGTCACAGCACAAATCTGGTAAAAAATAAATAAATATATATATCTATATCAGATAGTGATTTAATTATATTTGCTTATTAAGATTTGTGATACCTTTGTGTGGTTCATCATAGCAAGTTCCCTTTAATACCTCAGATTGTTAATGAATTCTAGTTTACTTGCTGTCTTGGTTTATATCTCTTACAGGATATATAGTACCATACGTTGTTCTGAGTGGGACAGAATGGCGCGTTTGTGCGTTTCTCAATAACATCACTGTGTCTTGTCCTCTCTTTCTTGGTGCCGCAGGACCGAAGCCTGTGCAGAGCAGCTGGGACAGCGAGATGGCGATGCCGGCGCCCTCGAACTGGGGGGAGGAGGAGGAGGAGGTGGAGATCGGCATGTGGAACAACAACACACCACAGGAAGTGAATCAGTCAGGAAACTGGTCCTACTCTAAGAAGGTCCCTCCTAAGGTAGCTGCACAGGGCTGCATGCCAGACGCTACTGGGTATTAGCTTGGGATGGATGTCA
>JAOVVF010000025.1:7250798-7268278 GCA_028565595.1 Duopalatinus emarginatus | reverse complement strand
TTTAAAAAGGCGACTGTGACATTCATCAAACAAAAATACGAGATTATTATTTACTAAATCTAAAATCAAGGCAAATTACTGGGAATTTGTAAAAGAAATGGTAGGCGTGCTAAAGCAATTTATTTATAGAATGATAAGATAAATCAGAGTCGCACCACATGACATTTTGCCAATTTATCTGGATTAAACAAACAGTAAAATTGCTTAATTTAAATTTTTTAATATGAACTTACGTGTACACAAAATTCTTAATGTTTGAACAATTACAATAAGTACTCAGATTTTCAAATTTTAAAATTAGCTAGTTGAAAGCTCAGATGTCAATATACTGTTAAAGTAATAATGCCTATGAGAACTGGTAATTACATACTGTGGTGTTTTTTTTTTTGTTTTTTTTTAAAGCATATTGCTATTAGTGTTTTAGAATATGTAGCATCTTGGACCAGTCGTCTAAAACGCATTTTGACAGTTGAAAATTTGACACATGAGAAACTTTTATTTAACTGCTAACTGGTCCATTCATTATTGGACGGTTTTCCTGAAACACTACCGTAATATAATAGACTGCTAAATTCCAGCACATTGGCTTGGCACTAACTGTCCGCTTTCTCTTCTGTGTGTTGCTACTTTTTCTTTTCTTGGCTCCCCCATCCTTGTCTGTGCCGTCGTCTTTGTTTGCCTTCAGCTCTCGCTGCCCTACGATAACCCTGTAGTGGAAGAGCAACACAATGCACAAAGCCTGAGCTTTCCCCCCTCTAACCCTGCTTCCAGCAGGCAGGTGAGTCTCTGCCCGCGCTCAGGCTGAAGTGTAGGAGTTCTGACCGTTGGCTGGTCTGAACGGAAGCTCGCGGCTTTTTAACAGCGTTAACGTTGACGAGTTTTGTGTTTTGCAGAATGTTGGCATGTACGGTGGTGGAAACACAGCAGCACAAGGCCGAAACTCACAGCAGCCTCCAGCACAACCTCTAAACTCAACTCAGTCCAATTTACGCAACCAAGTGCCTCCTCCACTGCTCCCCTCTCAGGTACCTACAACATCTATCTAGGGGAAACACATTCCCTGTCACTACTATATCAGCATCTCTGTCGCGGTTGACCCTTATAACAGCCTCGTAGCTGATTGTATTGTAAATCCACAATGGCTTGAATAACCTTTCCAAATTTACCTTTTCGCCCACCGAAGGTCCCTCCATCGTTGTTGAAGTATCCACCCAATAATGCGGGTCTGAATCCGCTTCTTGCCTCTCAGCAGCAGATGGCTATGCTCAGTCAGCTTTCCCAGCTCAACCAGCTCTCTCAGCTCAATCAAATAAATCAGCTGCAGGTAAATCAACCTTCTTGTAAACTTTTTTAAAGACCTTATCACGTGTCGAGGTGAGCAATGCGTTGTTCTTAAGTAACTGGTAGTTGTAAACGCCAAGTCACATAACGCGTGCTGGTTAAACCATTAAAACATAAATGTTTCACGCTGAGCTCTTCACTTCTCCTTTGCATGTTTGCAGCGTCTTCTCATTCAGCAGAAAGCTCAGAATCAGAGAGTCATGACTGGCAACAACCGCCAAACCCAAGAACAGCAGGTGAGACACTTATTCCACACTAGCTACAAATAGAGTTACAGACTGGCCCTCAAAATGTTTGTCTTCACAAAAGTCAATTATGAACGGATGCTGACAAGAGCTTTAATTCATTGCCAGGATGTTTTCTCGCAGGTCCGTGGTTTTCCTGCAGGTGCCATGGTCCCGCCTCCTCGTCATGTGGATCCTCCCCTGCTCAAGCAGCACTCTCCCCCGCAGCCAGCAGCAATGCACCAGCCCAAACCCTACATGGACAACTTCATCAGCCTGAACACACCCGACCTGCACAAAGAACACACGCTGAACTCCTTCACCAACTTCCCTTTAGGTGGGTGATCCCCTGCTGACCAGCAGTTCGTACATTTTGCGGTACGTTTCACGCCCTGACCATGTCGCTGTCCTCCTCATAGGCTTGGCCTCAAACTTGAATGTAAACAATCCCGATATCGGTAGTGTTGGGTTCAAAGAGCCACAGTCCCGTCTCAAAAAATGGACCGCCATGGATGTTTCCATTAACTCGCCACTCGATCAAAACCCCAGCAAACCTGGTGAGTACAGAGACTCTGCTTTGAGGCTTCTATGTAGAGACATGGACATGCTTTAATGTATTCTGATAAGTTATGAGCATTAATGTTATTGTGTCCCGCAGGTGCTATGTCCTCTCCCTTTGGTCCGTATGACTTTATAAACTCCAGTAATTCTCCCATCAGCCCCCCTGGTTCAGTGGGGGATGGCTGGCCCAGTCGTGCCAAATCACCTCATGCATCCTCTAACGTCAACTGGCCACCAGGTTTGGATGCCATCTTGTTTTGGTTTTTTTTCACCGTGACAAATTGTCACTGCTTTTGTGTGTGTGTGTGTGTGTGTAAAATTATATCCATCCATAGATCTGGGGCTGCAGGTATGGATAGATTTTCTGGTTTATGCAACAGTATAATAGTACCAGGGTTGCTGGAAAAAATGATTCTTTAAAGGATCACATGGCACATTACATGTCCACTCAGCCACTGTAGAAGAGGGCCGTCTAGACCCTCTAGCTCCCTTGCTAGCGGCCTCCATTAAGACAAAATTCTACAAAATATAAATGCAGTAATGCACTATGACTTTAAAGTCAGTGATTTATTTTCAGTATTTTCACTGAAGTCTGTTTACTTTTGTATTAATATAATTTGAAATATTTGTTCATTGATAAATATATTTTTTTATTTAAGAAAAAGCCAGGCAGCTAAGCTAACCTAATACTGGTCATTTAAGTTACAATATTTTATGCACAATTCTTAGTTTGGTATAAATATAAAATGATGCGAAAAGATTTGATACAATAAGGAATCTAAAAGTATTGTTTTAAATAAATGTTCTGTTTGTTTGTCAACCACAATTTAAACAGAATTTATAGACCATGTGAATAAAAACAAAATCAATTCTGAATCAAATAGTTGCCCCAAAAATCAAATTGAATCGCCGGACTCTAAGCAAAAAATATATAGGTATTATTTAGGGTTGCAAAGCTTAAAGAAAACTATTTGGAAAGTGCAAAACATAAAAACACTATCCAGTTTGTTCTCAGAAGAATATTTGTAATGTTTGTGCCCTAACAACGCACAATTAGACCAAATCCCACGTGTCCTCCTATTTACCACTTGTGCACGCTACCTAGGGCCTAGCATAATGGCAATGAACACCTTGAGTACATGCAGTGTACACCATTTGGGATTCAGGCATGGAAAAAAAAAACCCTAGCAGAAAAAAACAAAATATGGAGTCATTTCATATTTACTTCAATTTCATTTAATTTCAGTGTGGTAGAGCTGCCACTTCTTGGTACATAAACATGGTGTAGTAACCAGGCCGATATGTGGATGGACGTGGACCACTGAGATGGTTTAAGAGCTTCAGTGCAGTGAACATTGTTTATTTATTTGTTTATAGAGTTTCGTCCTGGTGAGCCATGGAAAGGTTACCCAAACATCGACCCTGAGACTGACCCGTTCGTCACTCCTGGCAGTGTGATTAACAACCTGTCTATTAACACAGTGCGGGATGTTGATCACCTCAGGGACAGAAACAATGGTAAGCCCAAGGACCAACTACAGGACGTGCAAAAGGTTTTAAAAGTTTTTGATCTGCACCTTTATGCTTGGGTTTTTATTTGTAGCTTTATAAGACATGTAGTATCCATTCATTGTTTAAAAATAAACACGTGAGCACAGACTGACTTTCTAGGGATTTCTTTTTAATACAAGTCTTGATTTTTTTTTTCCCCCCCCTCACCCCCTGGAGCATTACCTGTGTTTTTTTTGTAGGGCACCCAGTTTAGTAGCATCAGTATTGAATTTCCTCCAATTGTAAAAAGTGTGTTAATTATGGGATTATAGACTTTAGAAATGCTTTTAGTACCCCCCTAGTCCTGAGAATTAAGATTCTCAGAAATTGGAAACCTAACTAATGATAAAAAAAAATATAACGCATGATATAAGTGATAATGTAGGTCTGTCTTTACTTTACTTTAGTGCAGTTATTAATGAGCAATTTCCAGCAATTCAGACTTGTTTGTGGAGCTTCATTCATATCCACAAACACCTTACCACAAAATGTATTTGTTCACACAGGGCCATCCTCATCACTAAACACCACGCTGCCTTCCAACAGTGCCTGGACATCCATTCGTGCCTCCAACCACAGTAGTTCCCTCAGCAGTACAGCACAAAGCACTTCAGGTGTGCTTTTATTTATCACATGCTTAGTAACACCAAGTAATATCGTAATCACTTGGCATGTTTGTGGGTTTTTTGTTTTTTTTTGTGTGTGTGATTGAGTGTGAAAATTCTGGTGACTACTATATCAGCCATGCCAGAAATACATAATGTAATCCTCTTGTCATTTATTCACTAAACTGTACTTGCTGTAGGGCTCGAAAATGGTGAATATAAATAATCACACACCGGATTTGACCCTTTAATCAACAGTTTACAGGTTTAATGAGTGTTTTCTTCATTTTTACTGCGTGATATCTGTACTATGATTCAGGCCTGAAACATATTCAACGCAAAAGCCGTCCAAATGTCCATTCTGTACAAACCCAGCGTACGTTTTTGCGTTCTGTGGAGGTTAATAACACACTGTGTTAGCAAGGGGTTCAATCGAGGACAAATCATAGTGCTTGTAAACAGGGCAGAGTTAAACATGTCAACAACCGAGGCGTGTGTGCTGCTGTACCTGCTGCACAGCTGGAAAAAATAGAATGTGTCATAGACTTGTTTGTATAAACGAACCTGTTCTGCGAGAGATTCCTTGAACTGTTCTGCCATAATTGTTGACCAGAGAAACACAATGCTGGCACGAGAAAACTAGGCTCTTGTCGTAGCGCTCAGAATGCAACTAGCGTTATGAAAGCGTCTGTGTCAGTGTTGGAAATTATTTGTTTAAAAATTCTACCAGCCACTTAATTTTTTACCAGCTGCCCGCTTTCCACAAGCCTGGTCTGGCTGCAGAGCTCCACTGAGGACCAGCAGTCTGGGACTCGCCTCATGTGTAGGGGCAGAAATGACGTGTAACAGTTCTGTTGCTAACTTGTGAATTTTTTAATCTATTATTCAGTAGGTTTGTAGAGCAGTATTAATTAGCATTAGCACCATTAGCAGCATTTGTGTTTAAAAGCCGTTTCTCAAAAGAACCAGTAAAATCAGAAGATGGCTAAAATGGTTATTGACGGAATAATTTAGTTTGGAGAAATAAAATGCGTTTCTTTATTTTAATTGAATTAACAGTAGACGATATTACAGATCAATATTAATTTCTATGTCGAATTCACAGTTCAATAATTTGCACTATTTAATGATTTATTTAACAGACTGTCTTTAGTAAACCCAGTATTTTGGCTGTATGACGACACGAATTTAACTTTAAGTCTTGTGTTTTTCTTGTAGTTGTGAAAGTTGTGTAGCGTCATGGAGTTTATTTATTACTTTACATACATTAATAATGGAACAGCAGCAATGTCATTAATTTGACATTTTATACTTTTAAATTTTCTGCGTTTCTTTGCTTAAATTAGACATGCAAGTACATGTGAAAGACATACATATATATATATATATATATATATATATATATATTCTATTTAAATAATACAGTGGAGGTCTGACCCTGTTGTGGGCTTTACACCAGTAACATACCGCCACATTTATCTTCAGTTCTTCTACTGTTAGTGGCATTTGTGGCACAGGCCTATTGCTGCCCCCACCGGGCCAGTTGTATTACTACACTTAATGCTCACTGCCTCTCCTGTTGACATTGCTAACCCGCCACTGTCTGCGCCCTGGTCTACGTCCTTGCATAAAGTATGGACATGGACAGTCTTAAGTACACCATGAATTAGATTACAGACTTTAATTCTCTGGCTACCTGCACTTTTGTTTTTGTTTATATTCACACATCTGTGTCACCCAAATGAGGATGGGTTCCCTTATGAGTCTGGTTCCTCTCAAGGTTCTTGCTTTTGTCATCTCAGGGAGTTTTTCCTTGCCACTGTCGCCACCGGCTTGCTCGTTAGGGATAACATTTCTATAAACAATTCTATAAATGTATAACCCTTTTCATTATTTTCTGTAAAGCTGCTTTGGGACAATGTCTATTTATAAAAGTACTTTATAAATAAAATTAAATTGAATTGAAGCATGTTTCTGGCCTTATTGTGCCTTTTGTTAATGTAATAACTGTTTCTGTTCTGTCTCTGTTTCTTCATGCAGCCAGAAACAATGACTCTAAATGGTCTCCTGGTTCAGTGTCTAACTCTTCTTTAGCTCACGAGCTGTGGAAAGTTCCCCTGTCGTCTAAAGGCGTCTCGGCTCCGTCCCGTCCTCCGCCCGGCCTCACCGGGCAGAAACAGCCCTCCTCCTGGGGCAATGGTGCCCTGAGACTCGGTGCCTGGGGTAGCGCTGAACCGAGATACACCCCAGGTCAGCAGAACACGCTTCATTACACACTTCATTCAACTATATATCGAGTTGACTATTTGATGCTCAGCAATCTGCACATGTATGTACATAGTCTGTGGATATTGTGAAGTGCTTGCTTGCTTTTTACACAGGAACCATTAAAATATTCAAGACAACCACACAATTAAAGCAGAATCTAAACAGACTCAACATTGGCTATATAAAGCAGCTGGGTGTTTAAAGGAAGCTTGTTTTTAGCCACGTGACCTATTAATTTGGCGTCCTATAGTAATCCCAAGACAACTGTAGCTTCCCTTTTTAATCATATTTCTTCATTAAGTTATTAAATAATGTTCAATAAATGTAAATGGTTTCTTTCACAGGCTCCAGCTGGGGTGAAAGCAGCTCAGGGAGAACCAACTGGCTTGTTCTCAAAAATCTCACACCTCAGGTAGGGTTTTTTCTGGCTGAACATCAGCTGCTTGTTAGATAAGGTAGAAAACACTTGAGGGAGTGCCATTTTTGGAAAATAATCAGTGCTATTGCTGTTTTACACCAGCAGCATAGCCTGATGTTTCAGTCCTTTCATACCACTATTATATTTTTTCTATTAATTAAAGTATGGCATTGTGCATTTTATCCTTTTATAGTTGCATTTACTTGTAGTTAGAAATCACTGATGCTTTAGACTTTTTAAAAAAATCTGTTCTTGTGGATGCTCCATGCAAGTCCTTGTGTCCTGTTTATATATAATTTTTCATTTGTTTACAAAAGAAAGAAAATGAATCAAAGAAACACTGAATTGAAGACCAAGTACACTTTAATTCTGACGATACGTTCTGCCAACAAAGTAGTTCCACAACGAATGAGTTGTTGCTATGCAACAGTAAAAAAAAATTCCAGAGTCGGCTGTAGCACTACCAAATAATATTAGTTTGGAATAAAAAATCTAATCTAAAAAATATTTTTAAAAATCATTAAGGATTTGAAGATAGTTTGATTTGTTTATTAACTTACGTACTTATTTGGGTAATCATGTTATTTGTATACGTTAATCTGGACATTTCTGTTCAACCAGTCAGCTGATTAATACAGGTTTTTAAAAAAAAAGCTGTGCTGTTGTCACAAATCAGCACGGTCAGACGTCTTCTCAACCAATCAGATTGCGTGGTTGGAACTGACTGTTGTATAAAGAACGCTAATCAGCACCTTCTAACCAGTCAGAATTCATAGTATATTGATGACGTTGCGCGGACACTTTTTTTGGCGGGCAAGTTCATGTTCGTTTGGCAGCGCAGTGCAGCACCAGTGCAGCACTGGAATTATTATTATTATTTTTTATATTTTACAAATGGTCACATGTGGTGTTGAAGGTTGCCATAACCGATTAGGAAAAATCAGTGAAATGTTTTTAGAGAGCAGGTCAGGGAGCTTAGCCAGAGACGGAGAGCTACATGGTTAGCCAGGACCAACAAAAAAAAACTTCCAGCCCTTAGCGAGCAGCAGAGTGATCTGATCACTTTATTCACGGTGATAAAGTAATTAAATGTGTATTTTATATTGTTATT
The DNA here is from genome assembly GCA_028565595.1 of Duopalatinus emarginatus. Taxonomy (NCBI): domain Eukaryota; kingdom Metazoa; phylum Chordata; class Actinopteri; order Siluriformes; family Pimelodidae; genus Duopalatinus; species Duopalatinus emarginatus. Next base: position 7,260,199 of record JAOVVF010000025.1, on the reverse strand, counting down.
TAAATTTAAATTACACAGCCAATGGGTACATTATTAACTAGCTATGACACTGGCTTGAATTGTTTGGCATTAGCTAGCCATGGACATCTCACATTAGTATCTGTCCACTCTTGCTGTTTAATATTTAATGTCAGCTAGTTAGATTGCTAGTCTAATTTATGGTATGTACCAGATAGTTAACAATGTCACAGTAGGGAGCGCTGTGGTGACTTCAAACTAGTTTTCTTTCATTTGTGTTGTATGGATCAAGTCTACCAATCAAGCAAATCTTCTCATAGCTTTTTTTTTTTTTAGGTATCTTTTTCGCGGTCATTGTGGCTAGTGTTGTATTGATATCGCTTTCATTCACCTGTAAGGTCGTAGCTACAGCTACATCAGACAGACTAATGTTACCGACGTCAGAGTTGCAACTTGCCTACCAAAATGGTAGAGGGGGCGTGAATTGGTTCTGACCCGTGTGTATATGTTGCAGATCGATGGCTCCACCCTGCGTACTCTGTGCATGCAGCACGGTCCACTCATCACATTCCACCTGAACCTGCCACACGGAAACGCTCTCGTCTGCTACAGCTCAAAGGAGGAGGCGGCAAAGGCTCAGAAATCACTGCACATGTAAGTACGGCCTGGGGTTTTCATTCGTTTAACTGTTCGCGATTGCCCCTTGGACGCGTCGTGACTCGGTCATGTTTTCTTTCAGGTGTGTGCTGGGGAACACTACTATCCTGGCTGACTTTGCAAGCGAGGAGGAGATAAACCGTTTTTTTGCACAAGGCCAGTCAATGTGCGTGTCTGCAGGCTGGCAGGCGCTCGCGTCCACTCAGAGCCGAATCTCGTCAGACGCCTTTACTAGCGGCAGCGGTGGGGGTGACCTGCACTCGTCCTCTTCGCTGTGGGGGACACCGAGCTACTCCAGCAGCCTGTGGGGATCCAGCGCCTGCCCTGAGGGGGGCAATCGGCTTAGCAGCCCCTCCTCTATGTCCTCCTTCCTGCCGGTAGATCACATGACAGGAGGCGGCGACTCCATGTAATGCATCAAAAACACAACACAAAAAAACCCTGTGACCTCAGCGTGGCATAGCTCATCTGAATCATGACTATATAGATTCTTTACGGAGAAAAAAAAAATCTAAAGGCACTAGTTTGTTCACTTACAAGCGTAATAATATTAATCATAATAAGGCGGGGTCAACCTGTGGAAGTAAGTTACGACTTTTTTTTTGTTTTGATTACTTTTTTTTCTCTCTCTGCACATATGTCCACTTTGTTTTAGCCCAAAAACAAAAACATATCAGTGTGAATACTTGAATCATGCAGGCCAATACGATAATGTGAAAGGATGCGTTTTAAACCTTCCAGGTCGTGCTCTTCATGCAGACATACAGGAAAAACAAAATCTTTCAGCTTATTCATGTTTATCTGAATTCCAGTTCTTTTATTTTTTTATGCGTGTTTGTTTGCTGACAATGTTTGAGCTTTTTTTTTTTTTTTTTCCTTTTTTTCTTCTTTTGTTTTTTAACTTTGCACTGAATGTGGTTTTTCTCAGTATATAACTCTGCAATATCGAGGGAGCCGACAGTTCCAGTGTAGATGTTTACTCAAGGATGTTCTTAAAAATGCGTATGTGTGAGTGCGTTTGTGTGAGTGTGTGTGTGTGTGCGTGCGTGTGCATGTGTGTGCGCTCTACTATGCCTTGACGTACGCCTACCTTATCGTGGTATTGTGGAGTCCGAGATCAAGATAAGATGCTGACCTTTAGGATTACCTGATGGTGATATTACACGTTAAATGAGTATTGCACCAATTTATCTTTCTTTTTTTTTCTCGTGTGTGTGTGTGTGTGTGTGTGTGTGTGTGTTTTAAAAGAAAACTAAAGAATTTAGCATTCTGCAGTCTAAAGAAACTGTAGCCACAGCTGTGACTCGCAAAAAACAGCACTTTGAAGATAGGCTTTCGATTACTTTGGTCTTTTTTGGAGGTGCCACATCCGGTTCCTCTTGTTTACAGACTTTTTCGAGGGGGGAAACGTACGCTCATTCTTCCTTCATTTTAAATGAGAAACAAACAAAAAAAAATGCACAAAAACCTTTAAAAAATTATAAAATGAGGTAAAAAAAAAAGAAGAAAAAAAATATTAAAATATATAAAAAAAAAAACAAAAAACCTACAGAAACCGTTGTGGATGAAGACGATGCGGTGTAACTCTGGGAAATACTGATCAGTGTTCGGCCATGCCGTCGGTTATTCGATGTATTCCTGTCGTCTGCTCAATAACCAGCATGGTTCTCAGGAAATATAGCCAGTTTTTCCCCTTCAAATAAAAAAAAAAAACTCCTAATTGTAGGAAAAATCAACTTTTAGCACTGAAACGACTACTTGGAGCTGAGTGCGTTTATTTCTCTGCCAAATACCTGCTTTAAGCTGGAGACATTCTACACACCGCGCTCATCAACTGCCCCCACTCACTTCCTTTCTCCAATTCTTACCACTTTACTACTCTTTGTTTTTGCTAGCATTCTCTCGTTTCCTAAAATTGTTCTTTCCTTTAATTATTTCTACAGTAACTTTGTTTCATCTCTATTCCTTTCCCATCCTTATTCGTCTTTTCCTCCTCTTCCTGCACCTTTACTCGTTCTAATATCGTTCCTTTTTGTTGTCTCATCGTCCCCCCCTCCTCCTCCCCCCTAAGTGTTTTTGAGTGTGGTTGGAAAAGAAAAAGCAGAAACTATGCATTTCCTGTAGCTCTGTGACAAAATAGCTTTTTCTTTTTTTCTTTTTTTTTTAAGCTGAAGTTTTCCCACAAGGCGATTTGAAAAAGCCGATTGTAGATTAGCCTTCGTTTTTCAGCATCGCCACAGGCGGCAGTGTTGTGTAACTTTTAACAGTCACCCTACATTTCATTAAACATGATTATTTCTTTGTTTGTTTGGTTTTTTTGTTTATTCCCCCGAAGATGATGCAACACCGTGGCTTTTTAACTGTTTACAAATCGAGTATGATTGTAACATGTACAGGTCTCTGAAGTTCTTTTACAATATGGATCAATCTGGCTGCTCGTGTCATTACTATTATCATTATCACTATGGTTATTATTATTATTCTTGTGTGTGTGTTTTTTTTTTCCCTTTGGTTTCTCAGCGCCGGTGTGTCAGTGTGTGAACAGCTGGAGCCTCTGATCGAGCCCTCAGAGGGGAATGTAACCTAAACACACGCGTTAGTCATGTACATAACCATATATCGCATTGTTGATGCACAGAGATGTCAGCATTAGGCGAAGCCATGGACCTTAATGTGTGTAAGCTGTTTATGCTCCCTATTGTGAGTGTGTGTGTGTTTGTGTGTGTGAGAGAGAGAGATCCATGTTTAAACCTGCAAGTATTAGCCTTTATTTTGCGACTTTATGCTGCGTGTGCCAGTATTGAACCGTTTTTAATAACCGCTTTACCAAATCGACTTTAATCAAAAGCTTCTGCGCTGAACGATTCCACATTTCCATTTAAAAAAATAAATAAAAATTAAAAAAAAATCCTAAAATGCCTTGCGATTGCACTTGGTGTGTACAGTCACTGATTATAGTGTTTGTCCATACAGAGTGTAGCTGTAGAGAATTAGAAGAGGATTATACTCTGTGTGTGTGTGTGTGTGTATTACACTCTTAACTGTACCCCGTGATAAACACACCGTCTCCAGCCCCGCGTGCGAGACGGTTCCCCTTCACACATGCACACTTCTTGACGTGCGGTGCTCCAAAATTTCGTGCGTCAGGCGCGCACGGTGTCCGTTACACCTCACCCAAGTGTCCATGACTACAGTACTCTTTATTTAGCGTTGTCCTGTGTATGTGTGTGTGTGGAAAATGTTCAAAAACACACATCTGCCTAGGGAGGAATTTTTCTGTTTTCTTACAATAATGCAGACTTAATGATTGTGTGTCGGTGCTGGTATGTTTAGTGTGTGTGTGTGTGTGTGTGTGTGTGCGCGCTTTCTCTTTACGTTGACGTATTGCTCTGTCAGTCTCAGTGTTAATTCCAGTTCATTTCTGAATTTGTGCGCTTTTTTTTTTTTTTTTTGCGTGCGTGCGTGGGTGGGTTGGGTTTGTTCCGCCCGTGTCGTCTTCACTGTATGAGTGAATGAACAGCTATGGATCTTCCTCGAGCTCCTCGTCCCAGCACCCACACACTTCCTTTAAATGTGTATTGTTCCTGTGCGACACCGTTACGCTCAACTCATTATACTCTAAATACATGCGTCCATTTACAACACTGCTGTTCGTCTACCTAGTACATGTTTGTGTGTTAACGTGGAGAAAAATCCTCTCCGAGCTTTAACAATGGTTCTGATTTGCGCTCGTTTTCCCCCTACAACTTGCTGACTGAAATACAAGAGGGAGGATTTTGGGGGGGGAGGAGGAGGAAGGGGGGGAGCTTAGCCACTGAGTTTCTTTTATATACATTTTGTCCTGTCGTGTACGTGTGGTGTCTTCGTATGAATGTGAAAACAGTTCTGTAATCCATTGTCATGCCAAATCTAAGGGAGGGAGGGAGGGAGGGAGGGCAGGAGGAAAGGGATTACTCTTTAAAAGCTGGAACGTGTACGCGTGTGTGTTTATGCTAACTGGATAGCAATGTACAATCCCCATCGCGCATAATGGCAGCCGGGTAAAACTGGGGGTGGGAAGAGGTGTCAATCTGGCATAGACATTCTACTTTTGTACTGAATAATTTGTTTCTAATTGATCCTGTGAGCGAATCATCGCTGTGTATGTATGTGTGTGTGTGTGTGTGTGTGTGGTGTTTGTTTTTTATTTCATTATTGAAAAAAATCGTTCCTACTGTTTTGCAATTTTCGACTTTAAACTGTGAGAGCGTCTCGCCATCGGTTGTCGTCGTTCCGATTCTCGATTGACAAAACCCTAAAAGCTTTAGTAGTTTAAAAAAAAAATAAAAATAAGAAAACCAGCACAAAGAGGCCGAACGAGAAACTCTTCCACCCTGGAGAACATTCGGAGAACGTCTATGCAGCGAAGGACGAGGCTTCCATTAGAATAATCTGTGTTTATGCTTAATAATAAATAAAATAAAAAATAATCCCAAGTGGAATTTAAGGGTTTTTTTTTTTTTTAAAGAAATCCTTCAAACACACGTGCCATGACTGACATCCGTATTTTTCTTTTGTGTGTGTGTGTTGTTCTCCAAAAACAAAGCGGGCCAGTTGTAGCAGACTTTGGAGCATTATTTGTGTTATTGTTCGTTAAATATTAATTCAGCGACTTCATGACACTCCTCAGTGGCAAAAATGTACAAAAAAAAAAGTTTTTAAACTGAAAATTCACCATTATGGTTTTATGCTCACACAAATGCGCGCATCCTCGATATGCACACTGCTTCGCTAGGACTGTTTTTGAAAAATACAAAGATTTAAAACGTCGCAGGAATGACCTGAGCGAGAAGGCGGTCTTCTCGGCGCTCCTGCCGTCGTGTTTAGCATCAATGTGTTTAGCTTGGGGGAAACTGCACTTTTTGAAGGACAATCTTTATTTGTAACGGTCATTGTTAACAATATTTAGTCGACGAATAATAACGAGAACACAAGGTAGAAACTCTTGTAGTGATGAATGTTTCCTATAATGCTGTTTTTATTTTTCTTCTTTGTTGCTTGGTTTTCAATTTTAGTGCCCGATTTAAGTGGAATAAAGCCGTAGAGTAGGTTTTTAGCTCTTTTTGTTGTTGTTGCCTCTTGTAGACTGATTAACTGTTTGTAATGTTCTGATCTTAATATCAGAATACAAAGCTGTATAAACTCGGGTGCAACCCGCAATAAATAAATAAAAAGTCTAACATTGAACGGTCTGTTCTTTTCTTTGCAGTGTTTTTAAGCACTTGTCTGTCTCTCTTTTCTTAAACAGTATTTACATCTTATGTTGATGGCAGTAATTGTTTGATTGTACATCCTAGGTTAAAATCAAAATCTGTCCTAAAAAACAGCCACACAATCATGCACACAAGTTAACACACCTGTTCGGGTTGGTTACATTTCCTTAAATTTTATATAAGTAGCCGTAATTAAACATCCTCATTTATTAGCTAGGTAACATTTGCTGCCATTAGTATCAGTAGAAAAAAAGTTTTCTTCCTAATAAATCTTAATTATTATTTATCTTTGGAAATCAAAAGATGTTTTGTTTTTTTTTTCCTCAATAAAGCAAAATTCATAAATGTCTAAAACAATTTGTACTAAACACAATATAAGGTGCCTAAGACTTTTACACAGTACTGTATATTTAGTGTACACTGAAGTAGGGGTGGGCGATATGGCTGAAAAATAATATCACAATATTTTAGGGTACTTTTGCTATAATAATATATTTGCCGATCTATTTCAAGAACATACAATTGCAGCTAAATATATTGTACAAGTTTAATTTTTAACATTAACGGTTTCAAACACTCAGTATAAACAAAAAACTGTTTTTTGTAAACAACAGTAGCTTACCAGGTTTTTGAATAAATCAAAATACGTAACATAGAATCTAATAATAAAATCTAACATGCATATAAAGTGCAATTATAAACAATTATACAAAAAAAAAAACACATTACATTTTCATTGTAAATAACAAAACAAATACAAAATAGACAGCCAATGTCACAATAATGCCCCCTGTGCTAAATAAAAGCCTTTCAGATGCTTCGCTGGTACTGTAACTGGGATGCAAAGGGATTTTTTTGGTAAGCGACTGACCTGAGGAATGTTAATCTCATCCAGCTTCTGCGATGCAGGAGGATCACTCTCACTGTTCACTGCGAAGACTGCAATTAACTGTTTTAGGTACAGACTCCTCTGCCGCAGAGCCTCTTTCCACCATACCCGGTGCTCTGCCCGTGAGTCACGTAATGGACATACGACATGCTCTGCATGTAAACACATTGGAATATCGCTATTATCTGAATGAAACCTATCAGAATGAATGCAGGACATAAACTGGTGTAGCTCGTCAGAAATGAGGCGCACAATGTTCACCTATCAGAGATGTTTTTGATGTATTGGGGGTCCTATGGAATGCCAGCTAAACAAACCCACCAGCCTATGTATTTTGCATAGACTTATGTGCCAGTTTTTCAGTAGAATTAGTATATCATTAAAAGCACAATAACAGTGGTACCTGTCATACAGCTACATCCTATTAAATTAGAATATGATCAAAAAAATTTTTTTTGCACCTGTATGAGGCAACAAGTGAACAGTCAATTGTCCAAGTCGATGGGTTGGAAGGAACAGTAGGCAAGCATAAGGCTCAAGCAGCAGATCCTTTAAGTCCTGTAAGCCTAGTCTTTGCCCCCTAGACATGTCAATGAGGCTTGGGTTCCCGTTTCCCTGTCATTGATCCACTGGTTGTCCTCTCTTGGACCACTTTTGTTCCACTAACCATTGCATACCAGGAACACCCCATAGGACCTGCTGTTTTGGAGAAGGTCTGACCTTCAGTAGCCACCACAATTTGGCTCCTTACAGATCCTTACACTTACCTGTTCCCTACCAACACAAACTTTGAGAACTGACTGTTTGCTTGCTGCCTAATTTATCCAAACCTTGACAAACAAGATAATCAATGTTACTAGTGCCTGGCTAAAAAAAACGTCTATTTTATACCTGTATGGTTTAATTTAGCATGTTATTAAGATTTTCAATTGGCTCAACATGATAGGTTGATTCCTATTCTGTGTCCATCTGTGTGGGTTTTTCATTCTGACATTGAAACTAATTAGACTGTAAAAAAAAAACAAAAAAAAAAAAAAGGCGGTCTGAAAGTACAAGTGGTGTTTTCAATATTCTACATGTGTTTTAGCACACTGTGGTTCATTATTGTGCACAACTATTATTATGATTTTCAGAATTAATGAGTTTAATATGTTGGACCTTTTTCCTCACTAAGGGTTTTAGATGTTTGTGTGCTATGCTTTACATTTACAATACTTCTAGCATACAGGTCTGCTGTCCAACTTATAATAATCGCATCCCTCATTGGCATGTTGAACTTTGGAAAACCCGCAATAAAAGCTTTAAGTAACTCTTTAGATCGGTAACTCTTATAGATGATTAAATAAATATTGAAATACATTGCATGGTGACCTAGTAAAACCTTTCACATTGGAATTCTTACATTTTCTATATGAAAGAGGGAAAATCTTAAGGTTCCTTTGAACAAAATTTTAATTCAGAAGTTAAATTTATAGCATTTTCAAGTCAATTTTATGTGTATAAGGCTTTTAACAATGGACATTGTCCCAAAGCAGCTTTACAGAAATATAGGATTTGATAAATTATACATTTATATTAATTTTAGCCCTGATGAGCAATCCAGGGGTTAGGAGCAGCAAGGAAAAGCTCCCTGAGATGACAAGAGTAAGAAACCTTGAGAGAAGCCAGGCTCATACCCTGGCAATTTTAATGTCTGCTCATGCTTAAAAAAGGAGAGTTTTAACCATTTAAAGGCATTTATTTCAGAAGTCTATTGAAGCAGTTATGCTATAGTCTAAAAATATGTTTCATGGATATGAAATAGATTTAATATAAAGATAATTTATTTTGATTCTGTAAAAAAAGTTTACCACAAGTTTATTTAGCAGTTGACTTGGAACCCATCCTGGGAACCCTGAGCATGAGGTAGGAATACGTACTGTCACATACACACATTCACCAGATAATCCAAAGGAAATCTACACACATACAGGACGAACATGTGAAAATCTGTATTAACCTGAGGTCAAGATTGAATTGGGAACACTGCAGCTGTAAGGCACCAATACTACCTACTTATTAGAATTCCTTATGGATTTGAAATAACATTAATCAAGTGATTGAATTTAAGATTTACACATTAATTAATGGGTATTCATACATGTACTGATCAGCCATAACGAAACCACTGACAGGTAAAGTAAATAACATTGAATATCTTATTTTAAGATAGGACATAAAGTGGCCAGCATCCAAACATCCCAGTTTACCAAAACACTATGACCGTGAACCCTCCAGCTCTACGCCTTAAACTATGAAAAACTGAAGAATATGCTTAATTAAACAAATATGTTTTCAGCCTAGACTTAAAGACTGAGATTGTGTCTGAGTCCAGAACACTAATTGAAAGGCTGTTCCATAGTTGTTGGGGCTATATAAGAGAAGGATCTGCCCCCTGCTGTAGCCCTCTGAAATTCGAGGTATCAGCAAATAGCCTGCACCTTTTGACCGAAATAGGTGTGGAGGATTGTAAGAGACTAGAAATTTACTAAGGTACTGCGGCGTGAGACTGTCTACTTTATAGTCGATGCGATATCTGACCGGGAGCCAGTGCAGTGTGGCTAAGACAGGGGTGATATGTTCATATTTTCTGGTTCTAGTAAGGA
>JAOVVF010000025.1:7228055-7243157 GCA_028565595.1 Duopalatinus emarginatus | reverse complement strand
GGCAAGACTCCTAACACTACGTTGGCCTACCTGTAATACTAATAACCTTGTAAGTCGCTCTGGATAAGAGCGTCTGCAAAATGCCAATAAATGTAAATGTTTGCCGGTGCCATTTTCAAAGCTCTCGCTAATGAAGCAGGGGCGTGTAGAATAGCCTGGGTGGGCGGGGCTTAACTTCAACAGCTAATAGCTGTCTAGATCCCGCCCAAGCGTAAAAAAAAGGTTCAAATTTTTGCGCAGTAAAAAAGCAAAACCCGTAACCGGATCTAAAGTTTTGCGCACAAGAAACTTAAATCTGTAACATATAAATGAGATTTTGTAATTGAGAATTCGCGGATTTAGTTTTTTGGTGCGCAAAACTTTTGATCTTATTTTGACGCCATATAATTCACTTTACAATTTTCCATTTTCATATTTTAAATTAGTTTCAGTGATTGTTAAACTCTAGTGGGGTTGGAGAAAAATTATATTAAATTATTATGATATCGTGCAACATTAGGATTTAGTAATGTTTGTAAAATATTATTTAAAATATACAACGTAAAAGCAGAATAATAGATAACTGCACAAAAAACTTGCCTTAATTTAATTACCACCACCTTAATTATAATAGCACACTTTTAGGGTTCCTATTAAGTTGTCAATGACTTCGGGTTAAAGAGCATGATAACGTCCCACTTAGTCTAGCTACACGTCATATGGCTAAGGCACCAGGAGATTCCAGAGATCCCGGACCTGCCTGATCCATCCGGACCACCTTTATCTGCTATTCCTATATCCGAGTCTCATAAACTGAACATCACCGTTACAGAGGATAAACTCAATTTCTATAATGGACATGTGTAGAAACCATGAATTTTGCTAGGACAAGAAAATCAGTCCATCAGTGAATCAAATTCAAGACTTCATGTTATAACGATATGAATTTTCTGTTTATACACTTTTTATATAGCAAGGGACTACTTATGTAACTGCACTATCCGTACCATCCAAATGAGGAAGGTTCCCTTTCGAGTCTGGTTAATCTTAAGGTTTCTCCCTCTTGTCATATCAGGGAGGTTTCACTTCTGACTTGCTTATCAACAATAAAATGGATATAAATGTATAATCCAGATTATGTCCATTGTTAAAAGCGCTATACAGATAAAAATGTATTTAATAACTTGAAGACCTATTGAAGTTTGTGTGTGTAGCTATGACTGGGATTTATTTACTGACTGTACGGCACCAGCTGAATTTCAAACCCATTAAATGAAAGTTACAGCCCTGTGTGTTAATCATCCTTAGGTTTGATTGAATCTATCGTTTAAAAAAAAGAAGCCATCAGTAACCTAAAGGTCTGCAGTGATGATTCATTCTTTATCTAACACTACTATAAAACCTCTTTCAACTTACTTAAATACGTAAATACAAACATTTATTGTCAATATTAAAATGTAATTCATTTAACTTTTTTTTTTTTTCATACAACTAAATGTCACTATATTTAAATAACTTAGAGAAAAAACAAAAGACCAAATTGCTTGAAATTTTGCTGCGTTTTTATTTCTTTAAACAAAACCTTTACAACTGGTCATTTAAATTAACAATGAGAATGTGATGTAAAATAAAAACTCAAGAGTAGAGGAAAATATTCACAGTGCAAACATCTCTGAAGCAGATCATTACATGCAGTGCCACCTGCACCACCAATATCATACCGTCATAATCCGTGATCAGCCTCCTTCAATCACAAGAAGAAAAGGGAGATGTAAAAAGGGCACATTTATGTTTACATATCTAAAGTGCCTGTCTTTTTTTTTTTTTTTTTACAGCCTCTACAGAGTTAATTCAAAAATCCGTCAGAAATCAATTAACAGATCCAAAATATGCATCAAAAATTCAGAGAAAATTATTACATATTATTACATCAGCCTTCATTGCTAAATTAGGCTCCTGTCTTCATGTGGCAGATTTTAGCATGGTTAAAGCGTTAATTTCTATGGAACATGAACAAAGAAATCAGCTTGAACAGTAGTCTTTATAGTATGCAGAAATTTCTGTACCATCTGTACAACTCATAAGAAGTCCCTGGGTCTTAAACAGCTTCATTTTGTTCATCCTTTGACCTGTTGTCTCGTTCATCCCTATCTTTGTCCTTGTCCTCCTTGTCCTTGTCCTTACTCTTTTTCGATTTCTTTTTCTTATGCTTGTGTTTCTGTCCCTTGGCATCAGATTCTGATTCGTTACCCGTGTGCTTCTTGTGCTTTTTGTGTTTCTTGTGCTTTTTGTGCTTCTTCTTTTCCTTCTTGTCCTTCTTATCTTTCTTCTTTTTCTTGCTGTCCTGACTGCCTTGTGAACTTGGGCTGCTGCTGCGGGCGTGGCTTCCAGTGGGACTGGCACTCTTACTGTGGACAGGACTCGCACTGCTTTCCCGGCCCTTTTCCTTAGGCTCTGCCTTGTTATCCGGATCTGATGCTTCACTGTCACTCTCGCTGTAGTCTGGGACAAAGGCAGCCTCGTCTGTCTCCCGTGTCAAGTCTGAGGACAGACGCATCAAGCGGGCGGAAGCAGGCTTTACTCGAGCATCGCTTCTCTCAGAGTCATTCTTGGTCTCGGATACTGTAGTACTTTGGTTCACTTTGTGTTGTTCCTTGTCCTTTGCTATTCGGTTATCGGAGTGCCTTGTTCCTTGTTCTCTGTGTATTGCCTTGTCTGCTTTAGAGTCCTCAGAAGGAGCCCTTTTGGACTCCCGAGAAGATGCCTTCCTGTCTGTGGAAGGGCTATGCTCAGCCATTTTAGACTCCTGGGATGCCGTAGGCACCCTTTTAGTGGCGTCTGTGGGCGTTTTTGAGGATTGAGAAGGCGAGTCGTTTTTCCTGAGCTGTTCTCTTGATTTTGTCTCTCTCTGCCGGGAATCGGTGTGGTCTTTTGTGCTGCTTCGGTGGTCCTGTTTCTTGTCAACAAGACTTGCATTGTTTTCCCAATTCGATGGCTTCCTGGATGTTGATGCAGTCCTCTCAGATAGTCTGTCTCTGGACGATTGAGAGGAGGAGCTCCTCTCACTTCCATGATCACTTCCTCTTTCCTGCAATCGCTCTCTGTCCTGATTTAATGCACCGGGTTTCTTTCGGTCCGAGACGTCACGATCGAAGCTGCTCCTGTCTCGTTCTTTTCCTTTATCGTGCTCCCTCTCCCACTCGCCCTCCTTCTCCATATCGCTTGACACATCCTTGGTAGGTTTAGCCTCAGGATGAACATCTTTTGCGTCGTGTAGTGTTGTGGTAGACTCTTTGTCGTTAGATACTGAAGCACCAGGAGCAGCAGTGTTTGCAGCGGAAGCGTTGCCATTTCCAGAAGAGGCATTTGTAACCTTCGATTCATCCTCCTCAGATTCAAAGTCTTCCTTCTCCCATTTGGACCGAGGTACCTGGATCATGACTATTTCATCTTCAGCAGGTGTTGAGCTGTCATTGGTGTATTCCTCCAATGTTTTCACCACAGTCTTCTTCAGGTCTGGTTTCTCCTCATGCCTTCTGATGGGACTTCCGCCAGTTGAGCTGGTGCTGTTAAGACACAATAGGCTTTAGAACATTATATGCACATTTCATTATTTTACATATCTTAAGGTGAGTTTTAGAGAAGCTGCTAATCTATTGGGGTTTTCACAGATTAGTGACCACCAGTGAGGAGCAGATCTCAGAGTAAAAATATTGAAAACCTGAAATATTGTTCCATCTGGCACCAATAACCAAGCCACAGTCACCAAGATTACTGAGATTGCATTGTGCTGCTGACATGTAATAACTAATTGCATGAATAAGCAGTTGTATATATTACAATAGCTAAGTGTATATGCTGTGCTTAATGGCATGGCATAGTTCTCAAATTATGTACAAACCTCAGAAATAAGCAAATACACAAAACATATATCTATATTTTATAGAACTACTGTCTAAGAAACAGGTTCATCTTTACCTGGTGTAATCAACCAACGTGGATCCAGATCGGTCTGTGCCATGTACGCGTCGTAGCTTGACCTTTGACTTCTGGTCCAGTTTGTTCTTTCCAGCACCAGATTCCTCTGAAGAAAGTCGCTCGGTACTCACGATCCTCTTCCCAGTCTCACGATTGAGCTTGATCTTTCTAACAGGTTCAGGTTTAATGTCCATCAGAGAAGGAATGGCAGGCTTCTCCTTCTGCACTGGCTTCTCGTTCTCCACCTTCGGCTTGGGCGAAGCGCTGGTCATCTCGACGACTTCCAACTTTGGAGATTTGTCTGGCATTAACTCTGGCAAAGGCTCCTTCGCCTGGGACTTTTCCTCTTTTCGTTTCCTTTTCTCCACCTTTACCTCCCCTGCTTTGCTGACTGGTTTCTCATCAGTTTTGCTGGGCTTTTCCATCTTGGGCTTTCCATCTTTAGCAGGCGGTTTATCAGCTTTAGTCAAGTCTTTGACTGGTTCTTTTTTTACTTTAGGTTCATCTTTGACTGCTTTTTGTTCTTGGTATTGCTTGACCGGCCTAGATTGCATGAGTTTGCGAGGAAGCATGAGTTTCTCGGACATATGTGGTTTACTTACATCAGGCTTCTGAGAAGGCTCTTCTTTGATTCTTTTAATTGGTGGTTCAGTGAAAGCAATCCTTTCCCGCCCTGCATCTCCCTCCTTTTCTCTGGCAGGCTTGGTGCTTTTAGCTGGAGCTTCTTTCTTTTGTGTCCCACTTTCAGCCTTGCGTTTAGGTTTTTCATTTTTGCTCTTGCTTCTTTCTTTTTTCTCCTTGTCTGAAGCACTCTTGTAGGGTACAGAGGCACTATCCATGGGTTCGTCTCTGACAGGCGTGGCATCATCACGAGTCGAGTTCATCAGCATAGAGTCTCCCTTCCGCTCATCTTTCTTGGATTCGTCCATTGAGTCAGAATGACTAAAAATGTCACCCTCATCCCCTTTCCTTTTTTTCCTATGTTTCTTATGTTTTAGACCCTTAGAGTCCACAGCACTGCTTGTGGTTGGCTCTCTCTCTTTGGTGGGTTTCAGGCTTTCTTTGTTGATTCCTCTTCCGGCGGCCATATTGTTGACATGAAGATGCCCATACTTTTCTGCGCACCTTTCCTGGTACGTCAGTGGACGATTTCTTGGTGGGATGCCATGTTGTGGATATTCCTCCCACCGCCTGCCATATGGTGAGCTGTCTCTGGGCCTGTGAGGTGCGAAACGTTCTGGAGAATATGGATCTCGTCCGCCACGACCTCTAATCTGACCACTTTGTGGCCCATCGTAGTTCTTGACATACTTCTCATACCACTCTCTGTATTCTCTCTCCCACTTTAAATACCTTTCCCTTTCATAGGGGTCACTTTGATCAAATGCCCGGCCATAGTAAGCTTTAGCATCATACGGAGGAACCTCTCTGTATCTACCAGCATATTTCCGGTCCTCCACCTGAGAAGCTGGAGGCAGTTTCTTGCCAGGACTGTGGGTCCTATAGACTGGTGACCTAGAGCGAGATCGATAGATGCCTCCGCCTCCACTCATTCCTGCTCCATCCCGTCCCCTGTAGGAAGGAGAGCGTGTTCGGGAGCGATGGTATGCAGGTGTGCGAGATCTAGAGCGATAACTGCGGCTACGACCTCTTCCCCTTCGGGCGTAGGGAGAATAGGAACGAGAACGGGATCGTGAGCGAGATCGGGAACGTGATCTAGAGCGAGATCGTGATAGGGAGCGTGAATAGGAACGGGATCGAGAACGGGACCTGGACTTTGAGTAAGAGTACGATGAGCCACTGTAGGAGGAGCGATAAGGAGACTTTGACCTGTAGGGAAAATAAAATCACTTTCATTATAATCTCCCTTTATTTTCAAGAGAAAAACAAACCATTGGTTAGAATAAACATACCTGGAATAGGACCGTCTTCTCTCCTTCTGGATCTTTCTGTACTCCAACAACTCTTTGGCAAAGTCATTAGTAAATTCCTCAAGTTTGGATTTTTCCCTAAAAACAAATAATTGATAAATAAATATATTTAATTGGTTAAAATAAAACATAGCTGGCATATGATGCCTATTTTAAATAGTATTAAGGTATTTTCTGGGCAGGCAAAAGCTCAAAAACAGACAGTTTACATACTCTTCCTTCAGTCGACGCTGTTGTCTGTAGAACTCCTCCTTGGACAAAAAGTGTGCTGATTGTACTGGGGGTACTGGGGGGGTTGTAATTGGAGGCTGAGCACCTGGTGGTACCCAGGGATTGGGTACATTTGTTGGGGCAGGGGGATAACCTGGGGGAGGTATGGTGTAAGGGGGGGCTGGTTGTTGCCCTCCCGGAGGGAACTGCATTGGGAACTGTGGAGGAACAACACCAGGTGCGTGGGGGATTGTATGCTGAGGGGGAGGGAAAAGAGCGGGAGGGTAAAGAGTCTGAGCAACAGGAGGAGGTTGGACCGGGGGAATAGGCGCCCTTGGGTGCCGATCAGTGGGAAGAGGCCGGCCTCGGCCTGAGGACCTAAAAAACACATACACGTTTTTTTTTTTTAAATATGGTTTCAAGATAAAGGCATATCTACATATAATCACTGATCCAAGCAATTGCTTCAACTAGGCTACTGTCTCACGGCATACCAAAACTACTCAATCACTGATTTTGTTGCGTCACACATTTTAATTTGCAATTTGTTGCGTTCAAATCCATAAACAAACTAAAAGTGTAAATGTTTTCAAGCAGCTTTTAAAGAATTCGCTCAGTATAAGAACCTTATTATTTGCTGCACACATTCAGTTTTTTGAAACAGTAAAAATACTAAAAAACCTGCTGCAGCATGCAACAATACTCACTGATCCCATGCAGGTCGGACTGTTGGCAGTCTTGGGACACCAGGTCTTAATGGTCCTAAGAATGAAACGATTCAGCATGTCAAAAAAAAAAAAAGTCTCTACAGAAAATAAGTTTATAAACAAACATTAAATAATCAATTATTATTCTTCTTCAAACTCGGTTACTTTTAGATGTTCAATATGCTAACGTACAGATTATACGTTCATATAAACATTTTATGTAATTAACTTCCTGGTAGAAGAATTAAAATAAATTTACTTCAAATACACAAAGAAAGATCACAATTTATCAGCATGATAAATTATTGGCTAAATAACGGCTGAGTCAGACCCTCAGGGACGCTATGTGTATATATAGGGGCATAAAGCCTAACCTGATCTGGGAAGGGGAAGAGGAAGTGTGTGAACATGGGGCTGGCTGATCACTGGAACATGGTGCCCCTGAGGAAAAGAAACAACGACAAGAAGTGTCACTGACGTACATACAAAACAAACATAATAAAGTTTAAAAAGTCAGACTGTCAAACCAATAAGCATATGCATTACTTTTGGAATAACTGGAGTAGGAAGCAGACTGTCAGACAAAACCTCAGGGGGTGGCTGTGTTTCTGGCTCTCTGTGGGGGGGGGCAAAAAAAATGCTCTGCATTAAATATCCAGAAAGCAATGAAACGAACATTTCATTTTAAAAACTGCAATATTAAGCAACAATGCGGCTAAACTTATGCTTACTTAGAAATGACAGCATCATCCTGTTTGGGCTGCTGTGGGGGAGAAAGAGGCGCTGCAGGGGGTCCACTACTGTTCCCAGCCATACTGTTGCCAGGCGAAGCATCAACCTCAGGGGGTGTCACTGAGGACGGCTGAGTGACTGGTGTGGGTGGTGTAACTGAACGGGGTGGGGCTACTACAGCGGCAGGTTGGGTCTGGGGTGGTGTGTGAGCACGTAATGGATCTTGCTGGCGGGAATTTAGAAGTTTGAGGGGCTGAACAGGGCGCTGGACGCGAGGCTGAGGCTGGGGGGTGGGGACAACACTCTGAGCAGCAGCTTTGCGAAGTCTCTTGGTGTAGCCCGTCTCATTCCTGAAGTTGTTCACAGCCTAAACAATAAATAAAACGGCAGAAATGCAACTAGTCGTGTAAAATCTAAACAGACTGATGTTACGTAACCATGTTACTTATATGTTCTTACTTGACGTAGGAATTTGTTGGCGATTAAAGCATCAGGTGAAACTTCAGACTGGTTGCAGGTGGGACAAACGTGTTCCTCCGACTCCAACAAACTTGTTCGAATACCTGTAGCGACAGTGAACATAGTATTTTATAAACCGCTGAATATGCGGTTCTTTAATCTATGTAAACGTTTACAAAGATAATACAGCATAAGTATGATTACTCTGACTCACATTCATCACAGTAGCTGTTTCCACAACACGGAATCACAACGGCATCAGTCATGAGGTCTTTACAGATCAGACATAGAAGCTCGTCAGGAACAGGATCATCATCATCGGAGGAGGAAGACTGCTCCTGAGGGACGAACGGTGGCTTCTCCTTCTTCCCAATTGCATAAGCTTCACTGTTAAAGATCAAAGATTGCAAGGGCAAATTGTTACAAAATACAAAGGAATAAGAAATGTGCCGATCACTGGACACACTAAGTTTGGATACTAAAATACTGCACATGTAAAATATCACATTGCATATTGTGTAACTGACCAGCAATCCCTACACAGATCTAGTGTAATGTTTAGAGAGTCTGTGCTTACGCATCAATGGTGGGAATGGCATAAGTCCCCGTGTTGGTCAGCATGGCACCTTTGATATTAGGATCGTCCACTTCCATCATGAAGCTGCGAGGAATCCCTGTGCTCTTTTTAATCCGCTGAGGCGCCTCAAAACTTTTATCCTGCTAACACAACGGTCAGGACCAATTAGGATTAAAGAAAAACATTTCAAATACTTATCAATATTATTTTATTAATTTATTTATAATGAACATTGTCATTTTGAATATAAGTTTACTGGCGTTCTAAAAATATTACAACTTTTAAATCTTTTCTACTTTGAGCTTTACAAACAAGCATTATTGATACTACTGTTAATGAAAACCAAGTTACCCCATTAGTTGGGCAGTTTCGGATGTAGTGTCCGCTTTTCCCACAGCGAAAGCAGGTGTAGTTTGGGGGAGGAGGACCCACAAGCTTCTTTGTGTAACTGAACAGAGAAACATCTCATTAGCTTCAATTAATTCCACTAAAGTAAACAAGTCTAACCAAAGGATGTACTTTGGTTTGAAAGGCTACGTAGGTGACGGCATGATGAATGAAAGCAAGAAGGGGCGAGAAGAGATCTCTCTTCACAAAATAAAAGTGAAAGTGTGCTTGTGAATAGGACACCACATTTAAATACCCACATCAAAAAATGAAGGCATGCAATGTTAAATACTTACTGAATGGGGTCGTATTCATGATTGGATTGTGACATCATTGCTTTGATTTTGTCTTCCTCCGAGGCGTTCGCCTCAGCGAGATTCGCCGTCTGTTCAAAAGGCAATAACGAATTTGACTTATTAATTGTGCATACTTAACTAGTCTATGAGAGCCCAGAGAACATTCATGCTGCAAAGAGAAGCTGCCCAGTTGCTTTATTTGTTTAAAAAAAACACCAAAGAAATAACAGAAAAAACATAAGCCTTGAATAGTATAAAATTTAGATGTTTCATCTCAAAGCTTTACAATAAATTCCCAAATACACTAGAGTTCAACTTTAAAATAACATGTAAATACTTGAAGCTCTTTTAGTTCGTGATCATCACATAACATGAGCTAAGGCTTGTTATTCTCTGAAACATGTTGTAGTGCTGATGTGCTTGTAAATACTGTATTACCATGATTATTACTACACACATTTCTATAATAGACAACAATCTTAACAAAAGGTTACCGGTTTGATTCCCAGCAATTTAGGTAATCACTTAAGTTAAATAATCAGACTGACATTACCGTCATGCTTACACTTAACTAGTGATAAGATGACGACGTAATAAAAATCAGTATGTATGTATGTGCAAGTCTAACTACTATTACTAATTATTATTATTACTATCCTTGGAAACCCCTAGTAAAAGAAAATATCTTTCAAGAATACATTTGGTTTGGTGCTTAATTAATTGGACAGAACTACAGCCAAACAGAGCACCGTCTTTACAGCACCAACCATTCTCATGGCTCACACACTTTATATAAATAGCCACACATACAAAGTTTACAGACTGTAATTCATAACTATAATGTTAATAAAATCACAATCACAGATTATTTGTTATAATAATATCAAAGCATGCTTGTTTTTAGTGTAACTGATTCCTCTGCTCATTTATTGCCAGATTGCCTTAATAAGGCCAGGTGACTGAAAAGTCTGGAGGTGTGCAAGAGTTTGGTCCAATTTACAACAGTGTCAGGTCAGATCAGTAACCCTACAAACCTTTTAAGGACACAAGGAAGGATCCGATTATCTAAGTAAGTGATAGAATCTGATAATTCTTAAGTAAATCCATGTAATTTTTAGTAATTCTTTAGTAAGTCCATGTAAAAACACACAGAGAGACTTGCTCTACATCAGTGCATTAAACATACGTAATTATTAAGATAAAGGTTTTGAGTGAGGAAATATCCATTTAGGAGTTTAACATGGGAATGTCTTCAGAAAACGTCTTGGAGGGAGGGATTGTTTGCAGCTGCTAAATAAATGTTTTTATTAAGCACACACCTCTAAACCCTTAGGTCACATAGTCTTATATGGTTAAACACTGGGAAATTTCCTGGAATAATTAAAGATTAATCTTTAAAGATTGAAACATCAGTTAAATATCCAATGCGAACAAACTCTTGCAAAAGAATGGCATTTACAAAAAAAACCCTGAAGAGCAGACGGACAAATTTATGATTTCTGTAGTAAACCTACATGTACATGTAAACTATGTATTGCATTACTGAAACCTCATTAATTATAATGCACAGGTGCCAATAATTAAGTGTTTGTGCATATATAACATCAGCATTATCCTTTTAAATAGCTGGCATTTTTAAAGAAAGTATGACGATAAAACAATTAACTCTTTTGCACCCAAGACAATACTCAGTCCACATTTTTATCTGTAATCTGTAAAAATCCATTTCCAATATACAACTATTCCTATTACTTTAGTGTTCAAGAACTTATCAAAGATTCAATGTGAAATCTCATAAAATGTATTGAATGTCAATTAAAAACAATGTTTAAAATAATCATGTATTTCAACAGCAGCATATACTGTGGTAAAGTTCTATTGACATGCACTACCTTTATAACACAACTGAATAAACTAATTTCATGTACCTTGGAGAGCTGGGCCAGAGAAATGGAGGGAGAATCATCAATCTGTTTATAAAAAAAAAAAAACATTGGACAAGAAATTATAGTGCAGTGACGAACAAGGAAATGGCTCCAAAACGAGACACAATGTAGTACAAATACAATCATGTATTTAGATATAAAGGAAGCACAAAGAGTATATACAAACATACACACATACACCTCTTAAACCATTTTACAAAAGTGGTTCGTCCTGGCTAGTTGACTTAACGCCAAGTCATACGTTAAAACATGCTGAAAATGTTAATGCCACAACTGACGTTACCGTAAAGGTCTTCATTTGGCACAACTTCGGGACAGGAGTGAAAACACAAGGCCGTATGATTGATGTTAAAACATTTTTAAACGCAGGGATTTTATTGATAGAGCTCAACGTTTTCAGCATCATACAAACAACACTTACTTGTACTAAAGCACTAGAGACATCATTTAAAACTGGAACACAGATGATTTAATAAAAATATTAAATAATAGTGGATGAGATTTGTTTATGTTTAGTCATTTTGTTCACATGCAGCAAAATATAAAAATCACTTGAGCATGGCAAAAATAAACATAACATTTAAAATTTGAATAAATATTTGTTTAAAAAAAAATGTAACATTTACACAGACACGAATGACAAGTGTCATCATACACAAAAAATGACCAGGTACAGTTATCATGGAAACAAGCACAGCCCTTTCCAGTAATAAAAAAAAATATATTATTTCACATTGTGATGGCGAAAGGTTTAAAACAATGCCAGGTGCATTACTGAACATTATAACGTGAAATATGTATCCTTCACAAAGTAGATTATAATATGATGAGCACTGAAAGCTTTATCAAATAATATAGAATAAATTAGAAAATAAAAACTGGCCTCCCCCTTCCCCAATGCCTCACTACACTCAAAAAAAGAAAAAAAAAAACTATCAAGCCTTGTAAATACCAACCCGACTTGGTCCTAACATTTTCAACTTGTACAAATTGCACAGCCTCCTTTAAACCATTCATTTGTGTGAGGTAATATTATGTAGTTAAAGTAATTAATAGAAAAGCCTTCATTTCTACAATCTGTCAGTGTGAGTGAAACAACTCTGGATAATCGAACATCTCTGCTTAGCTAATTTGTTAACCGGAACCTTGTAAACCAGGTGCGCACAAACTTGGGTCCCGGCAGGCCGGTGTCCAGCACAGATTGGGGTTCCATGTCGCCAAACAATTTTGTAGTGAAGAATATCTAGATGCAAAAGATGGACAAAAACTCTCAGAGCTGCCTTAGCAATCCTGTTAACTTTGGTATCGTGTTAACGTATCCTCATAGCTAACCATCTGCTACGCCAATGGTAAATGTAGGTAAAATGGGTTCATGAATATAAACGGCTTTACAGGTAAGAAGGAATACTTTTTTAAAACAGTTAAAGGACCAGTTTATTTCTGCCCAACATGGGGCTTCTCAATTGCAACTGGATAATCATGCCATGGCATGATATTTCCAGAGAGTTAACATCCATCTTGGGTAATGCGTGCAGAACCAAATACAAAATGTCAACAAGGTTAAATTCAGGTTCGAAGTGAATATCAAAAACTAGCTAAATCACCAGTGATTGTAACACTGAATCCAGCTGTTTATTTATTTTTTATTAATAAAAATGCATTTACAAATGATGCCATTCAACCATAAAGTTTGTTTTTGTAAATTGCATAAACTGCTATAATAGAATGTTTATATTGGTCAAGAAAACTATACTATACTGTACTATCTATACCGTTCCCAACATAAGCTTCAGTTGATACTGCATAAATATAGGCTTTCATGTCACGCAAATAATTGTCATTAAATCTCACAACTATTCTTTAGTTGACAATATATGCAAAATATACAAGCACATTAGCAGTCATGCGCATCTGTGAAATAGATAATAAAAAGTATTAAAAGTAAAACAGCTTTACATGATTTATTTCCCTCTTTGAACTGTATACATCAACACACTTACTAGGAAGTCACAAATGTTACATACACAATATGGGTATAGATTTTACTGAGGACCAATCGTTGCCTATTTTCTACTTAGGTTTTGTTGGATAATTGTTAGTATGGTGGTGGTTGAATTTTAAGTGCCAAAGTTATTTGCCAAAAAGTTTGGAACTCTCGACAAATGTGAATTATTACAATGGGTCAGGGGAAAAACAAAAAAAAAAAACAAAAAAACCCACAACCAATTTGCTTAACACCAAGTCACATTATCATCAGCAAAGCTGGATGCTCCTTTAGTTACTCACCACAGTGACTGCTTCCTGGTTTACATACCATCTTACAAGGGGGCACAAATAATAATTTTGTCCTCACTGAGATGCTAGTCTCCATAATAAACCAATCGTAATAAATCAAAGGATGTAGTAACAGTGCTGCATACATTTGGCAAACTATAACTATATATACTGTTTTTCTCAAACAATAATTGGGCTGTTCACTTTGAGGGAGACACCTTTAGATTACAACCACAGCAATTCACACAAACACACGCACACAAACGCGCGCGCACACACACAAACGCGCGCGCACACACACAAACGCGCGCGCACACACACAAAAACATACACACAACTAAAAACACGGCTAACAATAAAACTGAAAATGATAAATGCTTTTAAAAGGTCAATTGCCAGCGGGTAGGGATAGGGAAAAAAGTGAAGACTGAATACAGCGGCACAGTTCAAGTTTGTCAATTCAATTAATTTTTTTAGGTAACACATGCAGAGCATTAGTGGCCTTTGAAAAATGTAAAAGTAAATTTAGAATTTTAACAAATCTAAAAGTATTTGACACTAAATTCTTGTTTGAAATTAATAAATATATTTCAATGTTCCATGTCTTCATTAACTAAATCAAAAAGTGTACCACATTAGCATGTACAAGGTTATCATCATTACCCTCCAGGTAGCCTGCATAATTACTGGATCAGAAGGCGTTTGGTATTTGGGTAAACATATTTGCACATTGAAAAAAGACATGATCAAAAGTCATGAACTTCACAGGTTTTTTTTCTACGTGTAAAACTTATAAAGGACTGTAACTGAGGACGCAGTCATGGAGAGACAGGAACACACACTCGTTCCGTCATCATTTATTCCACAGAATCCCTTTTCATCACATAATCTGTTCATCCACACCATAATGTTTACACCAACATTCAAAATGTGCATGAAAACAAGTGTTTCATAAAATGCACCATTAAAATAGACTTATCAAGGGAGAAGCTGCACACTTCATTTAATAAGTTAGTGACAAATCAGGTACCTTCACCTGAGCATTAATATTATCATTAATAGTTATAACAATTAGCATCAAATTACTTAAACAGACAGTAAAGCTGTTTGGTCAACTTAAAAAAAACAAATAAAACCAAAACATTTTTATTCATAAAACAGAAAGACAGATTGTACAAAGTACAAAGGACAGACTTTAAGATCTTATAAAGATCAGTGTGATCAGACAGTACATAAAACTGTACAGTTTACCACCAGTGTGTGTCATGTGTGTGTGTGTGTGTGTGTGTGTGTAATACAGTGCAGCAACCAGTGTGCACACCTCCATACACATGGATCAATGTAATTACCAGTCTCAGCACAACACTTTACATGAAAGAACAAGGCATGTGTGGGTGAGAGAAAAATGCTGTGTGTTGCATGTGAAAGAGTAGAATAAATGAGCTGGTGTTACATACGGCTTTTGAAGATCCAACTGATGGCTCAGATCGATCACTGCAATGCAAACACAGGGGCAATTAGAGGGGCTCTTAACACAAGCGCTACTACTGTTCATTAACACAGCTGGTATAAACTAAACGACATATAAACTGGCACGTGTGTGTGTGTGTGTGTGTGTGTGTGTGT
>JAOVVF010000025.1:7199882-7211619 GCA_028565595.1 Duopalatinus emarginatus | reverse complement strand
TCTTACTGAAGCAGCGCGCGACAAGCCTCAACATGAACTACGGGTGAATCACAGGGCCAAATTAGAATCTGCGTTAACGGCACTGTTTTTTTAATCGCAATAATTTGAGATCGCGTTAATGCGTTATTATCACTTTAACTACGACAGCCCTACTATAAATAAATACATTGTGATGGATATTTGCTAATATTTTCATTCAGGTGGCAAGACATAAATGAAAACAAAGAAACACTTGTGCACATAAACAAAACCCCAAATGTCAAAGTCTGTGCAACTGTTTGTATCACAACAGAGTATGCTGAGTGCTGCTAAGCAAAGCACGGGGGTCAATTTGTGACCTAGTGTGCTAGTCCATATAAACTTGATCTGGTCATAGGGCTGTCGAAGTTAATGCAAAAATAACGTATTAACGCAATCTCAAATTATCGCGATTTAAAAAAATTGTGCCGTTAATGCAAATTCTAATTTGGCCCTGCGATTCACCCGTAGTTTCAACCGTAGATTCACCCGCATTGTCATGCACTGCTTCAGTAAGAGTAAGGCTGCGTCCGAAATTGCATACTTCCGTACTGAGCAGTACGCAATTAAATTTTTAATCGTTTGACAGGCCTAATATATAGATATTAAAAACTTGAAAGCTATCATAGTAGGTGGAATCTATCCAGATACTATCAACAATCATCCCAAATCTAGTATTCTCAGCAGGTTACATTTAGGTTACATCGGTTACATTTGCTTATTTGGTACATGGTTTTATCCAAAGCAACAAGTGAGGAACACCACTCAAACTTAAAACAATTCTTTGTGGTGCTTCTCATGTTTTCCCTGTTATTTGGTGCCCCCAGGTTATTTGGTTTCCATAAAATGGTGCCTGAAAATGTTCAGTGTGCTTTGCCACAGAATGATGTTCCATTCAGTGGCTATTCCTGCTTCACACACTTGCTTCATAGGATTGGCTCTAAATCCACACCTCCCTCATCAGGTCAAAGAGGGTCAGGAAGATGAAGGAATGAATTGAAATGTTCAACTGATATCGGTTAGGTATATCTGTATACTACACTGGCTGATCTTACTGGCTGTAAACACCTTAAAGTAAAACTGCCACACACACTTTCCCCACTACAGGAATTACCCAGTAGGAGATTTAATCAAACAGTCTTTTTACATTCCTCCAAATTTCACAGATTTCAAATGACAGAAAAAGCCATGAAAAGAAGCTAATTAGAACTTCAAAGTGTGTGAGAGACAGATGTTTGAGGCGGGACCATCTCTTCTTTATGCAGTCATGAAAAGCATCTGATTGCAGTTTGTGTGTGTGTGTGTGTGTGTATGTGTGTGTGTGGCATAACTCTTAAGAGACAGGCAAAGAGAGGCCCTCTGTGAGGTACCACAGGCAGCACACACACACACACACACACACACATTTCAAGGCTTCAAACAGATATATTTCCTTATGAAGCTCTTCGTCACAAACTGACATTAGCACAAATTTGCATGCATTACTCAATCAGTGGAGATTTACAAGCAAGATAAGATAAGATAATCCAGCGACTGAGCAGCTAAAGAAATAAAAGCCCTGCTCAAGGGCCAAACTGTAGCACAAGTTTTGTGTGATAGTTCCACTTGGAAAACAGAGATACTCTGGAACGTGGAACCCAATAATGGAGATGAGTCTTCACAGAGACATCGTAAGTAAAAACATCAGGATAAATGTGCCAGAGTCTGCAGACTGCAAGTGTTGAGACTGGCAAATACTGAACCCACAATGCAGACACGACAGGCAGGCTGTGAGATTGAGAACGGCAGTTTAATAAAAATGTGGATAAGGGCTAATAAAAAATCAACAGTGGAGCATAGAAAAAAATCCAGGTGCAAATATCTTTAATCAAAAAGAAGAGCAGGAACAGACAGGATGTGACTTGACTGAGCAGGTTGGTCTGGCGGATCACAGGAGGTTTCACAACAAACTGGCTAGGATTAGGTGAAAAACAGTGCTTAAATAAGGCAGCAAGAATACAGATCCTAATAGCAGACCCTAACACCCCCCTCTCCTGAAAATGGGAGCCTACCGATCCCCCCGAGCTTGTCATGTTGGGCTCTGTGGAAGTCATGCATGGACAGCGCATATCCAAGAATAGTGGGACAGAAAAGGCAGGATGGCCATCAATAAGTCAGGTGGGTTTAGGGGGGACAGCAAGAGAGCAAAGACTGCTGGCACAGACAGGCTTGATTTGGGAAACATGGAAAGAGCGGAGGACCTTCATTCTCCGGAGGAGCAGCAGGGTTAATGACCTTGTCAGTAGAAAAGTGTCCAATAAAACAGGACAGTTTCTTGGAGTCAGTGCCTAAGGGTATATTTTTAGAGGATAACCAGACAGTTTGACCAGGTGCATTGTGTGGTGATTAGAGGATTGCGGTGCCCTGTAACAGGATTTGAGCAGGGAGGCTCAGGTCTTCCACCAAATCTTACAATGTAGAAGTGGGTAGGGAACAGGCTTTTGGTGACAAAGAGACAGGAGGTCCATTGCCTGGGTCTGGTTCTTGCTGCTGGGCCTCTCTATAATGTTCTGGATACCCCATGTAAGCTTGCAACAACACATAAAGGAGGCAATCCAAGGCAGACTCTATCCCGTCAGAGGGGAAATGGTAAGACAGGGCATCAGATTTGACGGTCCGGGTTACAGGACAGTAAATTGGAAGGGTGTATTCGAATCGGCATGCTGAGAGTTGAGCTGCTTAGCAAACTTGATGTTGGCTTGGTTCTTGTGGTCTGTCCATACCACAGTTGGCTTCTCTGACCCTTCAAGCCAATGTCTCCAGTCCTCCAGGACAAGTTTGATAACCAGCAACTCATGATTGCCCACATTATAGTTCTTTTTTGCCAGTCAAAGATAATTAGAGAAAAAGGCAAAGGGGTGTAGATTGTTTTCTGGACCTGAATACTGAGCTAGCACTGCTCCTACTCCAGTATTGAAGCGTCAACCTCAACAATGAATTCTTTCCTGGGATCCGGCTGGATCAAAGCTGTTGTCAAGGTAAAAAGGGACTTTAATAAAGAGAAAGCCCTTTCAGCATCTGGGGTCCAAACAAAGGGTTATTTGATTAATATGAGTCTGGTGAGGGGTGATGTGGAGGGATGATCTGAAGGCAAAGACAGGGCCCAATCTTTCTGGAAGACATAGTGTAGGTCATAATACACAGGGGAAATTTTGGACAGATTGGGTGGAGCTGAAGGTAACTGTGATGGAACTCTGTCACTAGCTGTAGGAGGCAGATCTAAGATAGACAAAATGACTATAATTGCTCCAACCAATGCAGCCAATGGTAACCCAGATCCAAAGGCGTGTTAAAGCATCAATAATATAAAAATAAATTATTTCATGGTGATTATGAGACAGAACTAAAGTGACAGGGATGTCTTGGGGGTTACCTTACTTAGTATACTGCCATCCAGTTACAAATTACACCCAGCTTGGTAATTTGCCTGTTTGCAGTCTATCCTCATATCCTCAAATCAGAGTGTCATCCCAACACAAAGGTTAGCATGTAACTCCAGGCAGGACTTGGTGGTATATTGTTGTGCATTGCAGTGTTTCAGGCTCATCATTATCCCTACACCTATGGACAAGCCAGCCCTTTCTGGTTATTTTGGACAGTGAATAAGAAAGTGGCCAGGTTCCCAACAATACAGGCAGTGCAAACATCTCTATGTTGGATGGCTGCACTGGTGGAATGACCTAGGTTGGAAGAACAACAGAGGAAGCAGAGGAGGTAAGAACAGTGATTTAGGACCACAGCAGAAGAAAGCTGTGGCATGGCCTTTGGACATCACTGACAATAACATAGAAACACACTTTAAACACATCTACGCATGCTTCGGGGTCAGCAGCATACTGATAACATTGTTAGCATTGCAGCCAGTGCAAGTTGCACACAAATTTATTGAAAATCTACCATCGTTATTGACTTTGCTGCTTCACTGTCTGACCTCACAGAACCAGATCAGGTGACTGAATGCTTCGAATCCACTACACTCTAGCTCAGGGCTCTTTGATCTGCACAGGGTCAGTGTGGCTGCATTCGAGAGTAATTGGAGGCATACTTAATAGTTGATAGTGGATAAAGTGTACTGATTAAAGTGAAATCAGGTATGGCACCCTGCTGTAGATATGTCGGCTCAACTTAAAGAAAAATAATTAGGGAGAAGAAGAGGATAAGAGGACAAGAGCATACCTATTAATCTGTGTTTTTGATCTCTCGTTCTATCTCTCCTTTGCTGTCCCTCTCTGTCACATGACACATGCTTGAGCTCTTTCAGTTAGTTGAGCATTTTTTTTTGCTTGATTTTGAAAGCATGGCATGAAATAAATGCAAAAAGTCATCTTGTCCACACAAACACCAGGGTTTTACAGTGGTGCTCCAACCTGGAATACCAAAAGGCTCAACTGCCACCATAGAAGTCTCCTACCAGGCATATTCATCATCTTCCTCACCAGGCTCCATGAAGCCCACCATCAAGCACTTTTTAACCGACACCATGCACAAAAGCATCTTGGGTTTGCTCCTTTCCACCCAGTACATGAGTGAACCTCTGGACCATTATGATCTATTATACTTACTTTAATCAAAAGGTGCAGGCTCTTTTTTGGTAGCTCAGATAATAAAGGTTACATCATTGCTTTCACTTTCAAAGCTCCATAGTTTGGAAACAGCCTTCCAATTAGTGTTCAGAGCTCAGTTTCAGTGTTTAATTCTAGGCTAAAAACATATTTGTTTAGTCAAGCAGTAAAGCACAGATCTGTAGGGTACACATAGTTTTGGAAAACGGATGTTTGGAGGCTATCACCTCCAATACTGTCAAACATTCACTGAGGTTTGTTGATGGTGGAATGGCTGAACATACTAGCTTTCTAGCCTCCATGTTTTCTTCCCATGTTCTAGTTTCTTAGTCCCCCAAGTTTTCCTAGTACTCCCAGTACTCATGGCTACCTAGCCTCACATGGGGCAACCCATGCTTATTTTAATTGTATTATTTGATAGAGATGAATTCCTTCGCTACTCTACTCACCATTTAAAATGCATTTTACAATATTTTCAGATCTGTACAGCCCTGTCCACTATTTAAGTACACTGTGAAGAACTGTTTTTCTTTAGTTATCAGGCACTATTTCAGAATTTTGTCAAGGCTCAAACATATTGCCATGTACTAATGAAGCTAACAGTGTGTGAGCAGGATTGAAGCAGTGCTGTCTTCTCTGTGGTGTTTTTATTAATCCCGGAAAGTGTGCTGTCAGCGCTTGCACTCTTTCATTTGTGTATTAAGCGGCTTGTGTGCTCTCTCATTATCTATTTCCACCAATTGACTTTGCCACTTCCTAGCACCCCTATCTCCCTAATGCAGAGTGTGAATGACATTATGAAAAGCTGCTATGAGTGCTTCCCTCACACTGCAGGAGGAAGCAGTTGAAATGAAATTCATGTTCAGTTTTTGTGGCCACCGATAAAGAAACTGAATAAATAAATAAAACGGGGGAAAATAAAAAAAGTCCCCCAAAACTCTGCAGCTGTTAGTCAAAGAGGGAGATGGGTATATTTATTAAGTGAAACTGACATCAAAGGCCTCTTTTAGCTCTTTGAAAACCTTGTTTTGATAGCAAGAATAAAAATTTTTTTTTTTTTTATATCCATTTACTCCAGTAATTCAACTGTAGGATTTGGAATTCTGTTCATTCCGTTACAGCATCAAAATAATAATAATAATAATAAAAAAAATCTGTCTGTCTGTTTATATAACTAGAGTTATTGATTTTAGAGAGTAGATGCATTCTAAACATTTAAGCCCAGTCATTCATTCATTCATTCATTCATGCATTCATTCATGCATTCATTTATCTTCAGTAACAACTTTATCCTGGTTCTCTATCAGTTATATTTCAAGTAACAGGCCACTCAAATCCTTCTTACCCTTTCTAGTGGGGTTTGATAAATTACCTTTACCTCATCTTTCTGTACGTGACACAAATGTGATCAATAACTTACCTATTACCTTGCCTGCAGTGCTGTGTTCCATTTCACGGTTTAATCCATACAGTCATTTGCTTTAATTGTTATGATTTTTCAGTCATCCCATCATTGATTTTTATTTCAGAAAACTTTATTTTCTTGGTTTGGGGGGTGCATGGAAATTTTTTTTCATGAATAATAGAACACTAAGAGGAGACAAAGAGGAATGGATGAATTTACTAAGCCTTATTAAATAACCTAAACCTTATTAAAGTCTAATAGAGACAACAATAGGAGATACATTTTGTATATACATAATATGATACGGATATACATTTTATGGCACGTCGCATGATGCCTCCACAAACACTGCCTAGTGAGGTAGATGGGTAACTGCTGAATCCAGTTTCTTCAAGCTTTAATTTTTTGAACACGTTCTTATGCAAATTGTAACCACCTGGTTTGAAAAACATGTCCAGATGTCAGCCATATCTGCATTGAATTTAAAATGACATATGGAGTTTATGCATATCTTTAGGTATGTAGTTTGTAAAAGTTGGAGTTCCTCAGTAATATTAGTGATCCATGATCCAAGTGAGTCTCGTGTTCTAATGAGTTTTTGGGAGTTCTCAAAAACGTGATTGAAAATACCAGTCATGTACGAGCCATACCTCGCTAATAGCAGTTTAATGGCTAATTTAACTTTCACATCCAGAGGGACATCGACTGCAATAATTATAGTACACATGAATTTATGGGGCTGGTAGAAGGGCCTACCATATAAGCAGAATAATTGGTCTTAAGCACAACAGTGTCCATACACCAGACATTGTTATCAAAGATACAAAAACATCTTGGATATATTGGAATAATGGAATGGAAAGATAAGATTTATATTTGATATACTTTTGAAGACATTTGAGGTTGAAATTGAAAGATGAATATAAATTGATTTCAGCCTCCATATCAATTTAAATTTAGACACCTTTGGTTTCAGACCATATAATTCTTAGTTGAGCAAAAATAATTTTTTAGGAGTAGATTTCTAATTATTGCTGCAGCTATCATCGACACTGACGAATACTGTGCTCTACTGTGCTCCAAGAATACTGTCCTTCACCTCCACCATGCTTTAACGATGAACTTTACAAGGCTACGAATCATCTTCTTTTACCACAATTTGGCTTTCCATCTCTTTGGTAGGGGTAACCCTTGGTAAACTGTTGTGGTTAATCCCAATCTTGCCTTCAGCTTCTTAATGCCCTTTTCAATTGTGATAGTATTATCCCTGCCCTGTGGACGTTGTTAGTGATGTCATTGACTGTTGGTTTGGGCGTTTTCTTCACAGCTCTTACAGTGTTTCTGAAATTTATTGCTGTTGTTTTTTTCTTGGCCAACCTGTTGATGTCTAATTGATAGTACACTAGCCGCTTATTTCTTTTTTAATACATTAAAAATTGTTGTAATGGATATGCCCAATGCTTGTGTGTGACTCTGATTCTTTTCTCTAAGTCTTTACTCAGTTTGCTTTTTTTATAGACAGCTCTCTGGTCTTTATGCTGGTTTATCAATTTTAACAACAAATGCGCCTTCTTGGCTGACCACTGTTGTCAGGGACAATAGCCCCTGGTAGGGACTCCCAAAGCTGTTGTTTGCACCTATGGCAGGGTACCTGGCCTTCTAGGAGTCCTTGGCATAGGTGTTGGAAATCTGGGGACTCCATAGTTCTACAGGGACTGACTTCAATGCTCACATGGGCAATGAGGAATAGCCTCCCTGATTTAAATGCAAGTGGTGGTCAGTTATTGGCTTTTTTTGTGCTTGTCCATAACAAACACAATGTTTGAGCACAAGGGTGTTCATAAGTGCTTGTAGCACCAGGATACCCTAGGTCTCAGTTCAATGATCGACTGTAAAATTATATTGTCGGGAGAGAGAGAGACTGCTGTTGTAGTTCTCAGGTGAGAAAAGTTTAGTGTTGTCTGATCCCGGCATTAGTCAGAGAGTTGCCGAGCTGTCAACTGATCACCACCTGGTGGTGAGTTGGATCAGATTGCAGGGGAAGATGCTGGGCAGACTTGATGCAGGCCCAAACATGTAATGAGGGTTTGCTGAAAACTTTTGGCAAAGAAATCAGATAAAAAGATCTGTAAATCTGAATGGGCGTCCATTATTGAGGCAGCTGACCAGAGTTGTGGCCACAAGGTTTTTGATGCTTGCTGTGGCGGCAAACCCCAAACCTGCTAGTGTACATGGTTAAAAAAATAGTCTTACCAAGTCTGGTTGGCTTGTGAGACTCCAGAGGCAGCTGACAAGTACTGAAGGGTCAAGCGGATTGTGGCTTCAGCTGTTGCCAAGGCAAAATTGGGAGGTGGAAGGAATTCTTCATAGATCTTTTTAATCCCACCAGCCTGCCATCCATAGAGAGTACTTTGGGGGCTCATCTATCATTCAGGCTGAGGTGGCTGAGATAGTTAAAAAACTCCCTGATGGTAGGAATCTGGGTGTGGATGAGATCTGTCCTGAGTTCCTCATGGCTCTGGATGTTGTTGGTCTGTCTTAGATGACATGTATTTTGCAACATTGTGTAGCAGATGTGAGTGGTGGTTCCTTTGTTTAAGTAGAGGG
The DNA here is from genome assembly GCA_028565595.1 of Duopalatinus emarginatus. NCBI lineage: Eukaryota > Metazoa > Chordata > Actinopteri > Siluriformes > Pimelodidae > Duopalatinus > Duopalatinus emarginatus. The sequence goes on along the minus strand of JAOVVF010000025.1, from coordinate 7,202,988 downwards.
GCTGAGGGTGTGTTCCAACTATAGGAGGTTTACCCTTCTCAGTCTCCCTGGTAAAGTCTATGCAGGGGTACTGGAGAAGAGAGTCTAGTTAGTAATTGAACCTCAGATCCAGGAGGAACTTGCCAGGGTCCTGGAGGGTGCAAGAAATTTCAAATGTGTTTTGTGGATTTGGTGAAAGCAATGGACTCTGTCCCTTAGGGTATCCAATGATGGGCTGCCGTATGGGATATTGGGCTTGTCCCTATACAAAAGGTGCAGGAGCTTGGTCCATATTGGTGGCAGTAAGTCAGACTGGTTTCCGGTTGGGTTTGGACTCCTAACCCCACAGTAAAATAGGCAGTTAAACTAAATTCTTACTCTGCAATCCTTTTGTCCACTAGCAAACAAAAAGTATTACTAACAATATAGAATTATTATAGAAAAAATAATATTATAGAAAAATAAGAGAAGAGAATAAAAGTGTGCATTAATTAAAATGTGTAGTTAATACAGACTTTTACATATGTTATGTGTCATATTTTAAATTATGTATTTTACATATGTATATGTAAATTATATAATGTATAAAGAAATTATATATTTCTTTAATGCATAATATTTCACAGTCATGAAGTTTCTTCTGCTAAGTGAACATATGGATGAGCTATGTATTGTTTGGTATCATGATCTGAACACCAAGAAATGCCTGGAGTGAGTTGGAACAAATATTTGATCTTTTTTAGCTTAATCACAAATGTATTCAGAAAATAGAAAAACAAAAGAACTGGCTCATTTGGACTTAATTGGGACTATATGTAGTCATTTTTGAATCTGCGTCCAATAGCATGAGGCTTAAAGCTCTATGTGAATCGTTAACTTTTAGGTTATTTTACACAAGATCTTATATAAGACTTCAATAGTTTACAGTAAGATTCTTTGACTGAATTGATTTGAAAGAGTTTGATCGAATAAAACAAGTTAAAATATAAAGTGTACTCGGAGCCAACTCGAGGCGTACTCGAAATACGTGGCCGCTTAGGGCCCCTACGCCACCAGGGGGCCCCCAAGAGCACCAAGATATCATGATAAAAAATATATATATTTTAAAAATAAAATTGAATAATAAAACGAAATGGTATTACACAGGTGAAAGTGAATATTATATTTATTTATTTTTATAGTTGGCACACCTATATATGGGTTACTCAGTTGCTGCTGTGGGCTGTTGCCACTCAAATGAAAATCTGCTTAGGGCCCCATAAAGGTTTGGGCCGGCCCTGAGTGTACTACAAGATCCTATAATAGAGCAGGTAGAGCAGGAAATAAAATAATGGCCACAAGGTCGTTCTAAATGAATTATTTTGTGTCACTACATGCCAACAGACCTTTTGAATCTTCTTAGCTACAGTAGCTTCACAGCACTAATAAAAAAAAAAAAAACAACTAAAGAAGCAATACCAGACACTATGCATGTCTTGGCTGATTGATTATATGACTGATCTCAAAAGAAACACAGATAAAAAATGCAATTTTTAAAATGTACTTTATTATCTATTTTTAAATGTCTCTGGCTATAATCATTTTTATTTCAACTACAGTATTCAAAAGATGTGCTTTTTCTACAGCATGTTTAAACTGAAAGTTCATTGAAAGGGTCACATGCATGGCACAAGCTCCTGAATGGTTGAGTCAGGGGCTTATAGGAGGTGGAGGTGTGGCTTATGGGAGGAATAACAGTCCTATTACAGGCTTACGCATGATGAAGAAATGTTTTAACCTGTTTTCTTCAGGTTAAATTGACAATTGGAATTGAAAGTGTAAATCTAATTTTTTTTTTTTTTTTCTAAGTGCACACTACAGGAAGTTTAAACACACTCAATACACACTCATTAGGTTACATATAGAACGGCACAACTTTAAAAACACAAATGAAAACATATCATAAGTGTATAACAGTGCACAATAATAACCGAAAGAGTCATGGTAAGGTTTAGAACAGGTTTTCGTACCCAAATTTAGTTTTTTGATTGTAAGATTAATTAACTGAACCCCAGTACCTGAAGATGTTTGGGTGGTGGGGGTGGTGGTATGGTATGGTTTTAGATGGTGCACACAGACATTACTGCACAAAATAGTTGCTAGAAAGAGAATGTTTTAATTTTCCTATACTATAGTAGTTACCGATGAGTACTTGTAGGGTACCTATAGGTTCAGTACACATACAGTATATGGCCTTTAGCTGTACATTACAGATATTGTACCACTCATCAGTCAAACTCATCAGACTGTCACATATTCCTAAAACAACTTATCACTTGTAATATTTCCTTTCCTGTGTTCACACTAGAATGTGGCAAGTGACCTTTATTTTCTATATACACACAACATGAAGCCATGATTTCAGGGACAAGCTACAGTACAACTTTCTCAATGCAAATTCTATGCAAATTATGCAGGATGGCAAAAAAACAAAATATTAATATTAATTATAAAAAAATATTAATCCAATATTAATTTCTTACTTATATAAATACAAGTAAACATATGACCATGATTTCATCCACCATTTTGTCATATACAACCTTCATTGGTTACAGACATAATAAATAAACATGTGTAGACATATTAGAAAATAAATATAACACAAAAGGAAGTAGCAGGAATAATTGTGCATCCTTCACTAATTTGCCCGCAAAGCCTAGCATGAAACGATGAACCAGTTTTTACATTAATTATAATAATAATAATAATAATAATAATAAACCATAACATGTTCATTATTATTCAACATCTTTAATTAAATAGCTTTGGAACTATCTATAGCTAGCGCAACTGGACAGTGTATATCCACAGGCAACAACAGTAGCATAGTCACAAACTTCTACTGTCTGAGTTACTTTCTGCTTGGTAGTGTGAATGTAGGGTTAGTGTTAAACCTGATGTAGGCTAGCAGTGCATTATGGGTGATAATACAATTCCCTTACACACATTTGTGTGTATTTGAAACATAGATTAGAATAGACCAGACATGGGCAAACTACGGCCCGCGAGCCATATACGGCCCGTTGGGCTTTTTAATCCGGCCCGCCGAACTTGTCCAGGTTATATTATTAAATTAAATTTTATT
>JAOVVF010000025.1:7131650-7147220 GCA_028565595.1 Duopalatinus emarginatus | reverse complement strand
CCGTTTAACAGATCTTTCACCATCACTCAAACCCGAAACAGTACGTCATCCGGGAACTTTTCACCTACTGCTTGATGTATACTGCACATTCGGACACACTAGTCACACTCGCGTACTGTTGTAGCGTACTGTTCAGTATGGAAGTATGCCATTTCGGACGCAGCCTTACGCAAGTGTGACTAGTGTGTCCGAATGTGCAGTACGCGTCAAGCGGTTCGTGAAAAGTTCCCAGATGACGTACTTACACAAGACGTCATGCGTCACATGACACTGTGAAGATGGCGGATGTATTGCGTCCGAGGCTGTGCATACTGCTCACTTACATACTGGAATTGTGTACTGCTTTAACGGTAAAACAGTGCACACTGCTTCAGATTCAGTATGTCCTGCTTGAGTACACAATTTCGGACGCAGCATTACTTTCACTGAAGCAGCGCATGACAAGCCTCAACATGAACTATGGGTGAATCACAGGGCCAGATAAGAATTTGCGTTAACGGCACTATTTTTTTAATCGCGATAATTTGAGATTGCGTTAATACGTCACTTTCGCGTTAACTTCGACAGCCCTAGTTTAAACCATTTGTCTTTTATCACCTTGGACAAAATCAACAACAACATCACTGATATTTTTTAAAACACCCCTTAATCACACTTGTACTTCAAAGCAGAAAAAAACATTGTCATGTCAGCAATTCTTTGGTTACCATTTGTACATAAGTGCATATATAGCTGTTTTGCAGCTGATAAGCGTAATGTTAGTAGCAAACTGACAAAACTATATATCATGCAGCCAGGAAAGTGCACATCTGAATGTAAAGGCTTTGCTTTGTGGTTGCTGAAACATATTATTCAGGAGTCTTCTAGATGTACAAAACTAGCAAGTTAGGTAATGATTGCTCAAAACTAAAGTACAGAACTTTATGCCAATGTCTCACATTATTTCAGATAGCAGGTTCAGTTTGCCAGCTAAAGAAACAGAAGATACTGCTGACTGCATGGACTGCATGGACATTCCCCATGTGTCAGATGTGTATGAGGGCCTAAATATGTGAGGAGGGACTGATGGTAGTATAATGACTGTACCAGGGTCAGTGCAAGTCAAACCAAAATGCTTCATTTACACAGTGCACTAATCCCCTGTAGACTCTACATTTGAATCTGGAAGTCTCTTCAACAGTCTCTCATACAGCTCCCACTCCATGTCTCCATCTCTCCAGTGCTGAGGAGAACTGAGCATTAATGCTGCATGCAGGTGCTCCTCCATGAATCAGCAGCTGCTGTGTATGATTAGGGCAGAAGCACGCAGCATGAACTGCTGGGCAAAACAGCAAGGCAGAACTTCCTGCCACAGTACCCAACCAGAATTGTGTAAAAATAACTAATTTTACCTAATAACGATCATTTCGGTCAAATCTATAGCCAGGAGATTTGTTGGGGGAAGGGCGGTATTAGTGGGGCGGAGGCAAATATTTTACCCCCTTTGAACTTTAAGGGGACTTCAATAGCTTCATCCATCTAGGGTTATCACCATAACCAGCTTCGACAGCCTTCTGGAGGTGTGAGTTTGATAGGTTCAAGGCATCTGTGTTGATGTTGAGATGTTCAAAAATAATCCAGAAGGCTCTCCAAGGACAAGGCTCTCTCCCCTTCCTTTACTCCAAGTGTCCAAAACAACAATTATACATTCAAAAAATCTATTCCTGATCACTGCTCAAGGTGCTATGGTTAACAATACACTTATAAGCAACCTAAAAGTGTTGTCCATGGACAATTCATGGCTTGCACAGCAGTTTAATAATCCATAAGATTATGTGGCTTGGCCCTGCAATCTGTCTTGCTCTCAAACCTTTCACCTCCTTATTATGTCTTCTTAGCCGTGCACATACGCTTGGAGGCTTAGTTGCAAGAAGTTTATAATTATCACACATATAAATACATGCTAGACTCCTTCAAAGGAGTCATTCCTTCGAACCACCTCCCTCTAAGTATCTCCATCCTTTCCAACATAAGAATTTTACTGCCCAGTAGCACTGCAGATACACTAGCACTTGTTCCACTTTTTTTTCCAAGAAGGCTTGGCATGCCAAAGTCATACTTGGCAATATCAGACTTTTATTACTTGAGATTTAACTGAAACTTAACTGAGGTAAGAAATGAAAGACTGCTGTAGGGGCGATCCAACACACAAGAAAAATGAAGCTGAATTGTGGGAGAAGTTGCCCCGTGGCCAGCAAAGACAGGGGTAGCTTTGCAATGGGTGCTCTGTACAGGAAAGATCAATACTTTAGATAAAATCCTTGTATTGTTCCCCACCTCTAGCTCAAAGTTACTCACCAAAGGGGCAGTTTTTGCTGTTTGGGTATGTCAAGTATAAAGTATAATTAATGGATAGGGCAAACCCACCCTTAACCTTTAACAACATTAGCACCTTCTTACGCAGTAGAGAAGTGGTCCTTAATGATTATGACACAGAGATGAGTTTAAAACCCTCAGTTCCTAAATAAGTAATACCATCAAAGAACAATCATCATTTGTTACCAGTAATGGTACTTTTTCGATGACATGTTTTCTCACTGGATCTCACCGAAAGCACAGAATCTGATACATTTTTATACTGTTGATCCATATCTTTTTAACTAGCATGAGGACAGAATCAGCAAATGTAATGAGTAATATAGCATTAATTAAATATGTTTAATAAAATTCATAAAATATGTTTCACTAGGTAACCTTGATTAGTATACATAATATTTGCTTATTAAAGAAAGTCTTCCGTCTTTGTTCTCCTGCCTGAGGTTTGATGACATGCTACATTTTATTATTACGCACTGCAATGCATTAGCAATACGCAGCATACATACCGTGTCTGCATACATTAGCACAATTTTAAATTTATTTTATTTATGTAGTATACCCACAACTAAACCAGACAAACTATATATATACATATATGGCCCGTTGGGCTTTTTAGTCCGGCCCACCGAACTTGTCCAAATTATATTATGAAATAAAATTTTACTATAAGTAAATGTCCTTCATTTTACCTTTCCCTGTAATGCCCTTATTTCCCAAATAGATGGTGCACTCCAAGTTAGAGGTCTGCACTATGATTGGTTCCTGCTGAGTCCCGCGGGACCTGATGCAAATCTCGCAGGAACGGGCAGTTTGCACTTAGCTGCGGGCGGGAGCGGGCGGCTAAAACAAACACTGCAGGATTATAGACTATTGCCTAAAGGTTATTCCAAATAAATAAAATACAGAGAATGAGAACAGAGTATGAGACTACCTTTATTTCATTCAAAAACTACATGAAAATAATGAAATAGGAGCGCTATTACCGACAAGTGCGTCGAAAGCTGCAGGCCAGGAAAACGAAACTAACCCCAAGAATCTCTTTATTAATATCCCATATTACGTACACATTGCGGAAAATATTTTTTCAATGGCTGTATGTCTGATATGCCAAGAAACTGTAGCGTTTTTTAAAGACTACAACATCAGCCGTCATTTTGCCACAAAACATGCTAACTACGCTAGCAAACATTCGACACAAGAATGGCCGGCTACTGTTCAGAGATTGTTGGCTAATTTACGGACTTAGCAAAAAAAAATAAAAAATGACAGACAAACTGCGATTCAGGAGTCAGGTACCAAGGCAAGTTTTTTTTGCTAGCCTTTAAATTATCGAAGGCTAGTAAGCCTTTCTCCGAAGGTGAATTGGGAATGGGAGTTTATCTACTGTGTTATTAAATTAATACATTTACATTACAATACAGTTTACATAAACACACCATCTTTCTATTCTGACCCGGCCCCTCTGCCAAATTTTTAAAAACCATTGTGGCCCGCGAGTGCAAAAGTTTGCCCACCTGAACGCGAAACAGTTGAAAAAAAAATCAACAAAGAATTGACATTTGCACTTTTCTATTAATCAAGGGGTTATTTATAATTGCACTTATAATTGTTATCCAAATAAGGATGGGTTTCATTGCTCTCAAGGTTCCTTCTTCTTGTCATTTTAGGGAGTTTTCACTTGCCGCTGTCACTGACAGCTTGCTTATCTGTAATACAATTTATAGAAATTTATATTCCAGATCAAATCTCCACCATACCCTACCAGAGGACACCATCCCCCATGTTCCTATGATTAATTTAATTTTCCTCGATATATAAAGCATACAGACACGCACACACATGGTAAAGTCCTTGCCTTTCTTTTCATTATCCATGTAAGCCATTTGTCTGAGCTGCTGTATTCTGCCTTGATCTTTGTGCATGACCCTTGCAGAATACTGAATAACTTTCAGTATAAATATTTTGATTAACTCGAATAACTCTTTTTAGCCGTATTGTAAATTGACGTCTTCGCCTCACCATCCTTAGGCAGGTGTGTATGTTACACTTATTGGTTTGACATCAATTTGTAACAGCAGGATTTAGTGTAGGATCTGCCAAAAAATATATTTTATGTAACGTGCATCCAGCTGTTCAGCTGCAGATATGCTCAGTTTTGAATACACCAGCCCCACTTATCTTATGGAGCATGATATGATGCAACATCAGCAGTAAGGCAAAACCAGGCAAAATGAAATGGGCAAATTTAATAACTTACATTCAATAAGCATAACGTTTCGTTTGACTAGTGTATGTAGATTCTTCACATGCACAAAAAGAATGCTGACAAGAATATAAACGCTTGAAGTTAAGTTACAAATGAATGTTTTTGTGTTTACAAATTTGACTAGTTTGTAGTATGATACCTCAATGCTATATTATATGATACACAGTACATCCATTGCAACTTGCTGTGTATCTCTGGATGGTGGAAATCAAAAAAACAATCAAACAAATCACAACAGACGGTCATCAGTTCTAATAAGACGATGTTTATAAGATGTTTGAGGCAGATCAAATAAAATGTCCAATAATATATTCAACAAAACCAATGACATGATAATCGGAAATAAAACGTTAACCATTATCAATTATAAATGCTTTATCAGTAACATTAATATATTGATTGCATTTATTATTTTATTTAATAACGTTGTGATTATGTTACTTCGCACCTCCAACACACACACACACACACACACACACACACCGTTTTTGTCCCCCTATATCTTCAGGAGTTTGGTGCATGAATGATCTAAAGATCACTTTAAAATACACAAAGAATGTAAACAAATGTACATAATTAAATGCATATTAAACTCAAAATAATTAAAATGGAAAAACAATCGGAAAATAATAGAATATACAGAAATGTACAATATATATTTAGAAACTAAATGCTACAAGATGAGAAACTTTATCATTGATACACATTCTATTTCAGACTAATTATAAGGTTGCTAAAATTATACAACTACATTTGATAATTTTATCTATTTTTTATTTATTTTATTTTTTACACAGGCAGTGTACTCACCTGTCAGAAAATTGACGGAAACTTTAGAAGTCATGCAAAAGTTAAATTTAAATATCTTATTTAGCTAGTTATGCACTGAAATGGTTTTAATCCTTTCGCATATTCCCAAACACACCCTGTGCACTACATAGTGCACTACATTGGAAGCGTTGTAACTATGTTATACAGTGAAGCATAGTGAAGAGCAACAGAATATTCAACGTACTCAGAAAATCCCACAATGCACTGCAAGTTAGTATTCATGCTAATAAAACCTACCGAATATCCAGAAAGCACTTGTTTGTCGAAAAATAAGGGACTGTTTTTTTTTTCTTCACTTCTTTTATTATATCATTTATCGGTACATTCGTTTTTCTGTTCCTTTCTGCTTCTTTATATTTCTGTCTCATTCTATTTGTCTGTCTGCCAATTTTTTTATTTTTTTTTTTTGGAGCTTTGCTGTCTTTCTCTCTACTGTCCCTCTCTTTCTCCATCTCTGTCACTGTCTTTTTGTGTCCCACCATCTGTTTCCCCTCCATTCGCTCTCAATCCTTATGTCTCTTTCCATTTGTCTAAGCCTCTACCTGTCTCTCACTTTCCACTTCTTTTTTTTTGTTTATGTTAAAATAAAATGTTAAATAATTGACTATATAAACTCATTACACATCGACTGTATTTGTACTTGAATTTTTAAATGTCTTTAGCTCTGTACTGAGTGAATAGATCATGAAACCTCAGCAATATCATATGCAAAGGGAGATAATGATCTTTCTTGCATAATGAGTTTTAAGATGGTGAATTAAACATCAGCCCGATGTGCCACGATCAAACAGAGCAAAAATACAGAGGGGGAAAAAAATAATGAGCCGTGGATGAATAATTGAGCATGGAGTTGTTGTTTTTGTTTTTTAAATTGCCCATTTGGGCATTGTCACGCTTTTTCTTAATTTACCGCATTCCCAGTTAGATTAACAGTGATATGATATTGAGTGTAGGCCATATGGCAAACAGTGCCTTTTGAGAAGGTTAAAAGATTTTCCAGTAAAAGCAAACAAGTGCATAAATTCACTGCTAGGTGATATTTTTAGGAATACACTATTTTAATTATTATTCTCAGATAGTCACAGACATGTTCCATCCTCTCCAAAACCTTGTTTTTAGTGGAGGAAGGACTACATAACGACAGTGGCTCAAACAAAATTAATCCAAGAGGCTATCACAGTTGACTTGTCCTGTAGGATTGCTAGCTTAATCTGGCAACCCTGGTTTTAACTTGAAATATCCATTGCACTGCTCCACAGCACAAGTATGGGTCTGTAGTAATAATAATATCTCTATGACTGCTAAGTGGGACCGCACTGATCCTCTGATCCTCTTAGAGCCACCCTATTGTATCTTTCCTTAAAACAGTTAAAATGTGTGAAAGGCATGAAAGAAACATTCGGTAGACTCTGTAGCTATAACAGAAGTAGGTTATAATCCAACAAACAGAAACTTGATTATGGATTTATAATTTTACAATTCTATCAATGTGTTTATGTACAAATACTTTTGAAAGGGAAATAACTGCATAGTTTATAAATCTAATCAAAACAGGACATCTGCTTACTTTAAAAAAATATGTGGTGTCCTAGGAAAACCTATTGGCAAGAGGACCAACAGCCAGTATAACATAGCTGTAAAAACGCTCAGTTTGCCTACATATGTTTTAATTACTAGCTTGTTAGGTTTCCTCACATGATTAATGCCATGCTTTGATCAAGCTGTTAGTTATATGCCCTGTACATTCTATGATCAGAAGTATATGGACACCTGACTATTACACCCTTCTCCCATTGGCTAAAATTGTTTCCAAACTGGAAGTGAACAACTAGTCTAGAATGTGTTTGTATTCTGTAACAGAAAATTTCTCTTAACCAGAACTAAGGGGCCCAAACTGTTTCAGCATGACAATGACATGTAGATATGTTTTGCTGAAGTGGAATATGGAAAAATTAAGAAATGGCCCAAGCCCTGACCTACTTTTGGAACTCCTTTTGCATGCAAAATCTGTAAAGCTGCATTTTGGACAATATCCATCATCAGAAGTGCTATAATAATTAAATTAACTTAAATGTAGACTGTCTCATACAACATCAGTAATACTCTTGTGGCAAAATTGGCAGAATTACCCTGACATATCCGAAAATTTGCAATGGTAGATTGGAGGAACTTAGCAGCAAAAGGAGAGCCAAATTTATATTAATGCCCTAGTTTTGGATGGGATGTTAAGAAAGCACAAATGGTCTTGTTAATCAGATGTCCACATACTTACCATATAGCATACATGTAGATTCAGACTTTTAATGGTCCAAATATCAAGTGCAGTCAAAACCCACAGCACATATCAAATCATCCACAATGCACAGAGACACAACACTGTAGAGATGGCAATGTGCAAAGCCCAAGAAGTAATAATAAAAGGATGAAATTTGCTGAATTAATCAGTGATTATTTCTATATGAGCATTCAGCTGAGTCAAGCAACCATGAGGCTCCTGTTCCTGAAACACTCAATAAATGTTTCTGTTCAAGTAGTTCAAGGCCTGCCATTCTTTAGGCTATAAATAAGGCAGGTATAAAGTTAAATATTAGTTTGCATGTAAATGATTCCTATTTTTAAAAATGTATGTAATACACATAAAATTATATCAAATACAATCTATAAATTGCCGTGGCAATCAGTGTATTACAGCTTCTGTGGTAGTCTGCAAAAAGCCCTTTGTCAATTTTTGACATTGTCTAAACTTTCTCTTAAATTTACAGGTTTTCTGGAACCACAGAAAATAAAATTCGAGCATTTTAGCATAAACATCTCTTTAGTCCCCACATTGTATACCTCTATGAATATAACATTACTGCATAATTAGGGCTGTCAAACGGTTAAATTTTTTAATCGCGATTAATCTCAAAATTTCATATACTTAATCGTGATTAATCGCATTTTTTAATCTATGTAAATGAATAAGGCTTTAAAGCAAAATGTAACAATTAAAATGGTGAACACCTGTTATGCTAAAAGTACTTGTTAAAATGAAATGAAACTTCCTGTTTAACAGATCTTTCGCCATCACTCCAACTTAGGCTGCTTCCTAAATCGCATACTCCCATACTAGTTAGTATGCGACATGATGTAGTGCGTCCGAATACTTACTGTTACTGAAGCAGCACGCGACAAGCCTCAACATGAACTACGGGTGAATCGCAGTAACGGCACTATTTTTTTTAATCGCGATAATTTGGGAACGTGTTAATGCGTTATTATCGCGTTAACTTCGACAGCCCTATGCATAATATATAAGAATTTACATTTACAGTGAAAAAAAGATTTTATACTTCAAACAGCATCATCCACATATGTTTCTGACAAATTCACTAGCAACATGGAGCCTTATAGTTGTTCTTTCCTTCAACTGATCTTTTCAGTCTGTTGTTATTAAAATCTTTGGATTAGGTCATTTAAATATTTAAATATCTTTGTACGTTGTCATATGTACAGTGTGTGTAAGCACATTTCTTTGTTTTGATGATAATATGACTGATGATATAAGCATCATGCACATTTCGACAGCTGGTATCATTACAAACTGAATTAATACAACTTATGCCTATTTCTTTATAGCAAGTATATATCCAAAAGCCAGCATAGTATTTAATATCTTTAGGCAGAGTGAGTTTGTTAAACAGGCTCCATAACTATCATTATTTTGGCAGTTGCCAGGAAAAGATTAGAAGGTAGCATAAATAAAACCATTTCTATGTGGATTTGGTCAAGATTATTTTCATGTTATCTAAAAGCAGAGTAAGTATATTTAGATTTTTCATCTATAGCGAATTCCAATAGAGATTTCCAGGCTGTCTCACATATAAATAATTATGATTGCAAATTTGTAAGAATTCCTAAAAAATAAAATGCCGTTAAAGTTGAATTACGTTTATAGATTTAGAAGTTGTAGTTTTATTTTTAACTTTTAACTTCATAATTTTTCTAATTAAAATGATAGAGTTAATGGTGTGGGTTTAGAGTCGTGGCTATGCTCTGGATATGTCAGGATATTAAAATAATAGTCAGGTTAAAATTAAAGAGTGTAGGTGGGTGGGAGTAGACTGGGGTGTTGAGGGAGAGGTTTTGATGAGGATAGGGACAAGGTTTGCAGGTAAAGAGTGGTGGGCTAGTTGACCATAGCTAGAGCAGGTGGTAAGGCTAGAATATGGCCCAGGGTTACTATAAATTTAGAGTGAAATATTAGCAAGCTCTCAGAAACCTGAGTTTTTGTGATACAAAAATGGATATCTGTATTGCTATAAAATCTAGAGAGTTACAGGGCAGCTTCTGGGATGCAACATTGCTAAACTGTGAACACTACAGTATGGTTAAACTCTTTATATGGTATTTCTAGGATCATTTTCAACACTGAGATGGAGGGACATATTCCGGATTCGTGTAAGAAAATCCAAGAAACTCGTCTTGATCCAGATTCATGATGAAGAGTTTGTCAGTCGGTGTGAGCTCCGTGGGCATCTTCGTAAACTCACGATCAAAGTTGCATGTGTCTCGGCTGTTTTTCTGTAAATGAAAAGAAGACCTGCTATTAATTTGTGTGCATTTACACATCATGTAGTCCTGTGTTGCCTACAGGAAATATACCAGACAAACATCTGGTAAAGTGAAAACAAGCTTTAATATGGAATATTATGAGATTACATATTCTAAAATACATTGACAATGACCAACCCCACTCAACTTCTATTGATGAAAGAGACTAAAATTAATTAATTAATTTCAAATATTTAAACATTTTAAAGCCAGCAATGGCTATGAACAAACTTAAACGTAACATGGCAAACCTGTGCTTTTACATCAGTAAAGCTGGGCAGTGTCTGATCTTAGACAGAAGATTGTTACACTGTGCAAAACATTATTCAATAGAGTCTGGCTGCCTGCACTGTGAGGCTTGCAGCAGCCTGGGAACTCATTTCATCTGTGGGGACAGAAATGACGTATGGCCTTGTGCTGAATGCCGAATCATTCTGCATGTTTTAAGAAATGTTTTACTAACTAGCGACTTCATTAAGCTACTATCATTCCGCATGTTTAATATATAAATGCTTTGCCTACTAGTGACTTCATTTATCAACTACATGATTCTGCATGTGAATTAAATGTGTTTTGCTAACTAGCGACTTTATTAATCTACTATGCAGTATGCGAACAGATTGTTTGGTTAGTATCATGTGTAATTATATCATTTAGCGTCAGCTGATCAGTCACTTACTTCTTTAAAACCATCACCATGGGCCTAGAATAAAGAAAAACTAACCAAGGCAGAGTAGGATGCAAGTGAAGGTCCGGGCAAACATGAAACATTAAACGGGTAATGGTCAAACACTTGGAAACGTACAAAGCAAACACTCAGTAAAACAGGAAACAAATGTTTGTGGACAAACTGTGATACTTTGCACCCAAGAGGTGAAACAAAAGGGTTTAAACAATCAAGATTATCAGGAATAATTTGGAGCACTCAGATGTCAAGAAAGCTAACAAACATGGAAGCCAATGCCGCCCACACCACCAGCGGCAGAGCTTGCCTAGAGATGTCAAGCACAATGCAAGCAGAAATCCAGGCTTGGTGATCTTGGCAGCTTGGCATAGGAGGCCACCCTGTTGGCCTCTGATTTGAAAAACATGGCATGCAATACATGCAATTCAAGTCAGAGGCCAACAGGGTATTGTATTGGCATGTATTGCATGGGAGTCAGCCTCTAGCTTGGAGAGCATGGTGTGGAAGGCCTTCCCTTTGGCCTCTAACATGGACCACATGGCTTCAGAGGCTACGGTCTGAGCCTTTAACTTAGACATCTTGGCATTGGAAAATTGCTTCTCAGCTTGGTAAGGTTAGCTTAGGAGGCTGCCACATAGGCTCCTGGTGTTGTGAGTTTAGCTATGGAGGCCACAGGCAGCTCCACCTTTAATTTTGGGGGGAAGACCCATCCCTGCACAGTGGCAGAGCTGGATGCAGATGCAAGTAGAATTTTATTAAACTGTTCTAATAAACAGATAAACAGATCCAAAACATCAGGGCAACAGTGGTCAGGTGATATGTACTATGGCCCACAGTGAGCCTTCTCTTTTTGTACTGAATAGCACAAATTGACCTGCAGACATAATTAGTAGTGCAAATAAACTACTGTCACTGGTACCATATCTGTTCTGTCTGTTGCTTATATGCACTCATCACCATCACTTCACACTTACACTATTCATCAAATTATTTGATCAAACATGGTTTTCTTTTCCCCATATTATATTTATTTTATGTTTCTCAGTGCAGGAGCAATGTTGTTAGCCCCAGTAAGTGATCCCCCTCACTTGTTGTTTACCAGTGACCCCAATGGATTGGCTAAAAAGATTATTCTCATAATTAGAATTCGCCAAAAATCTTCTACCAAAATGTTCCAAAAGTAATGTTCAAAATGTATAACAACTATGAAAGCTGAACATTTGGCATTCTGGAGCACTCAGATGCCAAGAAAAAAGAACCTGCAGAGAAGACCTCAGAGAAAGCAACTACTGCTGGTTATCAATCTGGGAAGGGTTATAAGGCCATCTCCAAATGAAATTCACCATTATACAGCCAGATAGATGGTTGATAATCTTCCTAGGAGTGGGAATCCCAGCAAACTTGTCTAAAGTTAAGGCACATTTAAATGTCCATGTCTATGACTCATTTGGGTGACCTGTGTTTAGGCATGTGTGGCCCCAGGCTATAAGACATGAACCGAGTGCGGGTAGAAGAAACTTATGGCTAGGAGGCAGCTGAGCCTCTAAAGCATGATCGAATTCCAAGTGAATAACATTAGATGGAACAATCGGTTTCCTAAACCGACATTCTCACGAGGAGGAACATGGAACTGAGATCCAACACAAAACATCCTGCAACATATCACTGATAAAGGCCTAGAGGACAGTGAGGGCATTAGTTAACCCAAAAGGCATCACTAGGTATTTGTAGTGCCCCAAGATTGTGCTACATGCCTTCCTCTTACCCCCTTTCCTGATGCACACAAGATTGTAAGCATTGCAGAGATCTAGTTTAGTGAATATATTTGATCGGAGAGGGCACTAAAGGCAATGGGTAAGTGTAGTGTTTTTTGTAGCATTTGGTGACCCTCAAAACCACAACATTAGAACAGATCAGTTAGTAAGTCAGCATTAGCATTTTTGAGGAGTAGGACAAGCAGTGTCCAACTCTATAGTCACAGACACCCCAGCTGCAAAGGTGTAGATCTCAAGGGCAGAATCTTCTATGGTGCGATTACTCTCAGGGGTAACAGGTCACCAGTGGTTCAGCCCTTCTAAGTATGGCAGAAGGTGGCTATAATTGCAGGCAGTAACCAGGCATAGTCCCTAACCTCCTCTCATTGAGCCCCCCACACAGTTCAGGAAAGAGCTTTCCTTGTCAAGGTTCTCTAGGTATTGATAGTGCCCCAAAGTGGTGCTAAATGCTGTCTTCCAAGATTGTAAGCATTACGGAACTTTAGTTCAGTTTGAATCCTGAGCGCACTAATGGAAACAGGTAAGTGTTGCATTTCATATAGCATTTGGTGACCCCTGGAACAATAGAGGCACAAATGGCTGGTGAGTCGGCATTAACATTCTTGAGGAGTAAGACAAGCAGTGCCCAACTCTATATCTGCAGGTGCCTCAGGCAAAACCCACTTACTTTTTACAGTTAGCACTGAAGTTAATTCTTTGCAGCAATCTGGGTCACCATCATAGCACTCAGGCTTAGATACCGGGTGGTGGAACTTGGCTAAGGTTCTGGAATTGGATGGAACAGTGGTGGGGATGGGGGGCGGGATGTGTGCAGCCAGAGCCTTCTAAGTACAGGATTAGTGACTGGACCTCCGGGGTTAATAAAGCCAGCTGTTGGTGCAGCTAGGCATGTCCCCTAAAGAGTCATAGTCTGTTCCAGTGCTGAAGTTGGCTCATGCTACCCTGCTGCCTCCTTGTGTGTGGCAAAGTATTCTGTCACACACGAAAAAGAACAACACATATAAAGAACTCAGGAGACCATATTCCGGGGAAACCACACAGGCTTAAACAGTAGCCACAGAACAAACAAAACACTCAACTGGTGGGAAGCTGAGGTGTGAAACACTGAGGAGAAAGAGAGAGCAAACTCAGATAGACGAAAGCGAGAGAGTGAAATAACAAGGAACAAGGAGAAAGTCCTGAACCAGGAAAAGAGAAGCATTGTGAAGAGCAGATGCAGAGAGCTTAGTACTTGCATGTGTGACAGTGAAAGTGATGGTGTTTAAGTATACTGCAGTGATAGCCAGGAATGAGAGACAGGTGTGTGGAAATTAATATTAGGTGCAAGAAAGGTTAAGACAGGACATAACTAGTCTGAAATGAGACCTTTCAGAGATGTTTTTAACTGTACCAGGGGTCCCATGAAATGCCAGCTTATCAAACGGAGGCCCCAACAATTTGTACCATTTTTTTGAGCCTGTACATAAATGCAGTTGTTGGACAATGGTAAATGATAAAAAAGTCTTTTACACCTACCTTGTTTAGTGTGGTCCAGTTTTTTTTACAGATGTGAACACTCCACCCACACCTCAACTTAAATCTTTGACATTCAATCTTTGCCAATCTTTGCCAATATATAAATATGCAAGTACTACCCTCTGTCACTAAAGTACCTCTTGTCACTGCATTGTTGGTATACATGCTGTACACCATATGACCAGAATACCTTCCCCAAACTCTTGCCACAAAAGTAGAAGCACTGAATTTCATAGAATGTCTTTGTCAGTTGTAACATTATAAATTCCTTTATCTAGTCCATACCTGTTCCAGCACGACAATGCCGCTGTGCACAAAGCAAGGTCCAAAAAGGCAGGGATTACCTATGTTGCTGTAAAAGAAGTTAAGCAGCCTGCATGAACCCTGATCTCCAAAATCATTTGGAATGTCTTTTCAAAAGACTAAAGGGAATGTTCTAAAAGCACATAGGCATGTAATGGTCACATGTCCACTTACTTTTGCTCTTATAAATGTATGCTGGAAAATACAGTGTATACTCCAAATAAAAACATACAAAGAACAGACTTATCCTGTTGCAACAGCTACTTTCATTTATCCTTCTGAACTGGTGTTTCTCCATAACGAGCAGGCCAAAGGCTCAACAACACTGACCATATTTACAGCTGTTTCTATGGTAACAATGATTGTCAGACCAGAAAGTAGGTTAAATCCCAAATGCCCTCTTACTCACTACATATGTGCACTGCATTAGGTAAAATATAATGGACTTTACACTCTGAGCAGTGCACTTTATGGCTGAAAAAAGGGCGTTTATGCATTACTGTGCAGCTCAACTCAATAGCTACCTTTTCCTGGGACTTGGTTTTTTTCTAATTACACCTTGATCAAAGGTTAGGACCTGTATAACACAACTTCCATCTCATTTATTTTTCATCCTTTGAACTGTTTCAACTCGTCATACTCTTTTTGATTTAATTAATTGGCTATAACACATCATTTTGTAAATCTTAAAAAGGTTTGAGATATCAGGCTCAAAATGTGTTGTATTTTTTTGCTAAAAATCTTCTATTTTATATTCTATGCAGATTTGGTCATAGGGTGCCCACTGAAGCACACTGAACAGATTACATTCACAGAATCATTTTAATATGACATGCTTTATAAAATGGTATTGTGTAATTATAAGGTAAAGGTAAATTGACCATGCTATTCATGACCATAAAGAGTTGGTCAGCAAAATAACCAATATGTGCCAATAAAACAATTCCTATCTAATTACACAACAAGTAGCATCCTAAACTGTTGACACAAAGCATTTTGGGTCTATAGATTCATGCTGTTGATGCCAAATTCTGCCCCAAACATTGTTACATCACAACAGAAATCGGGATGCTTCAAACATTTTTTAAATGGTTGTACCCTCTGTACTCTCAGATTCCCAATTTCTGCTGAAAGAAGTGGAACTTGATGTGTTGAGTCTTCTGAGATGCTTTTCTGTTCACCCCAGGTGAATGGGTATTTGAGTTACTGTAGCATTGTCAGCTTGAACCATGGCTTAACTACTC
>JAOVVF010000025.1:7040312-7050765 GCA_028565595.1 Duopalatinus emarginatus | reverse complement strand
CGGATAGTGTGCTGGCGGAGCGTACTAGAAAATCTCTCCCGACGTAGTAGGACATCCGGGAACCTTTCACATACTACCTGTTACATCGCACTACATCGTGTCGCATACTAGATTTGCATACTAACTAGTATGCGAGTATGCCATTTCGGACGCAGCCGTTGACATGAAACAACCAACAAACTAGTTAACACACAAATAAGTTGTTTTGGTGATTGAATCTGTAGGAAAGAATCAGAGATGTTACACCTGATGAATGACTGATATCCGTCTCCTCGTCTCTTCTCTAGTGGCCTACAAAACACCCCTAATTCCTTAGAGGCCCCGTCCCGAACGTGGCGCTTGCTCGGCGCAGTAATGAAACTGCCGCCCTCTGACACTGTCATTTGTGGGTGTGTGTGTGTCTCTGTGCGGTTACAGGTATAAATAGTCAGACGCAGGAGAGCGGCAAATCAGAAGGGCTCGCTTATGGCTTCAATTATAGAAGTGGGCTAATTAGGTCGCTTTATCTAGGGACCGATGTATTCTCATTAAATCCGAATTCACCACGGATGTTCTGCAGGAGAGCGACGATCACAGAGTGTCCACTTCACGTGTGGGTGTGTGTTATTCAAGATAGGGGATCCGAGTCACTGTCTGGCTCTATTAACATCTCGGATGCACTCGCAGTTCTGTTTCCCCTTTCCACTCGCTCTCTCGTCCTTGGTGTTAAATGAAATGAGGATTATAGTTAGGGCCTTTATTTCCTTTTCTTCCTCTCAAAAGGAGGTGACTCATTCCTAGCAGAGAGTGGGGGGGGGGGCATGGTCAAACACACATTTGCAGTCAGATGGTTTGTGTACTTATGTGTGTGTGAGTGGGCAAAGCAGGAAACGTACAGATGAGATGAAGCTAATTCATTAATTTGCCTAACAATGTCTTGCATTATTATTATTATTATTATTATTAGTGTGATTGCAGTAGGCAATTTTCAAGATATCGACACGGTTCCAGCTGTCAAAATTAGATCCCGTTGATGACCCCATCGCTTGTATACAGCTTTTGGATAGCCGCACTCGTTCACTAGCCACGCACGTTTTCATCCCTCGTTTTTTCCCATTCATTTCAAATGGGAATCACAAAATGTGTATTCAAAAGGTACATCAATGTAAGATATGGACTCTGTTCCAACTCTAAAATGACACACTTTTATACAGATGTGGACACCTGCACTCGTTTATCTGCCATGCCCGTTTTCATCCCTCATTTTTCATATTCCCATTCATTTTAATAGGCAAGTACCTAGAGGTTATTCATATGTTTGAAAGGTACATGGATGTGAGATATCGACTCTGTCTCAACTCTGAAACGTCTGTCCTGTTAATGACACACTTTTATACAGATGTGTATACCTGCACTCGTTTATCTGCCACACCCGTTTTCATCCCTCCTTCTTTTTCCTCCCACCATTTCAGTAGTCAAATACCCCATTCCCACTAAGAATGGTAGATTGATATGAGATATGGACTCGCTAATTGCTAATAGCTAATGCTAACGTCTCATGCTAATTGTTTATGGTAATATAGCTGCAATCACATTTGCATTTTCTGCAGAAAATGCATCTCTCTAGTTATTATTATTATTATTATTATTATTATTATTAGTCCAAATGCTAATCCCTCTTTTCTGGAACTTTCTCCACCCTAATCGAGGCCCCGCAGAGAGCCGAGGGTTCTTAAGCAGGAGAGTAGGGCACCAGTGAAGTAGGAAGGACACATTCCGGGGAGCAGAAAGGGCACACTTAAGAGAGGATGAGCGCTTTCAGGTAGGCTGACAGCATATTTAAAGAAGCGAGAGCTGTTGAGAGCCCTTTCATCACAGAGAGCAAGAGCACTAGTGTGGTTATTAGAGTGTTTAAGACATGGCAAAAAAAAAAAAAAAGAAAAAAACAGACACCGGCCAAGATGTTTCCTCCGCACGTTTGCTTCTATTCCTTTCAAAATAGCATGGGCTTCATTTCAGAGCCGCAGCGCATGCGATAGAAATAAAAAAGAATCAGCGCTTTTGAGTCGGAGACGAAAATATATAAATATATCAATATGCTGCCCTGGAAATCCTGTGTTAGTAACTCAGAGCTCTTGAAGGCAGATTTGGTGGGAGGTTTAATACGTCATCACACCTCAATAGCAAGCCGGTAAAAAAAGGTGCATCTGCCATCAGTGTTTTTATTGAAGGGATTATCAGGGAGTGAATGGTAAGAGTTGAAAAGCCAGACACGTTTCAGCCAATATGTAAGAGGATTTGATTGATGGCAAGGTAGCGATAAGATCACAGTCTGCTTTGTGCCAGAGATTGAAAGGATCAGTTATGTATCTGTATCAGCTGATTTTTAACCCAAACATGTGATCCGATATAGTCCTATATTGCTCTAACTTTGCCAATCCTGAGTGTTAAACAAATCCAAAGTCGTATTTTGTGAGGATTGGAGGTGAGGATTGGTGCAACCCTGTATCTATTTTCTATCTAGCATAGTGCAGCCTTGCCTCAGTCACAGGCTTTTACAATTTCTAGCTGAAAACCTACATAAGCATACAGACACTTTAACTTTTTGACTAAGTATCTAAAGGTTGTCTGTCTTTTTTTTTTTTTACCATATGTGACTCAACAGTATGTTCCACTCATGTACATTATAAATGCTAATAAACCAGTTTAGACCGCGTTTTATGGCTTGTCCTAGTTAAAAATGCCCTTGAACGATGTCGATACCAAAAACACTAACTGTGATCCCGAAGATTATACTAGTGGATTAGCCTGCTAACATCTCATAGCTAACAACAAGATGACAGCAAACAATCATGTGCACATAAAGTTTTTTTATGATCGTAGTACCCTGTAGCACCGAGGACTTATACCAATGTATCTAATATCAACATATCTGAAAAAAAAAATAGCTAATAAACGTTTGTTTTCATGTTAGCGTGTTTTGTATAGCTGCACACTAGCGAATCTCCTCTACCTATATTTGCTCACACAAGATCTGTAAGTCAGTATTAAATCATGAGTGACAAGACAAATGCTAAATCTCACCAAAACGTCGACAGTTTCGTCAAAACATCTTTAAACATAACGGCTTCAATGCCATTTTGTTTTTATTTATTGCGTTTGGATTAGCATTTACACTGCTGGGACAGGTAGTGGCTACATAATGATGAGGTAACCCCTGGTACATGTCTCTATAAATGTCTCCTTCCTGACTAGTTACACCTGTCTATGTCCTACATTCATTCTGATGGGTTTGGCCACCACGCGCATCAAGCGACGCTAAATTATGGTTAGAGATACACTCATACCGCCTATGTGTCGAGCTGTAGATTACAGAAATCCTACACTTCGGAAAACAACAGAACTGTGGAGTTCTTATTCGTTTCCAGAAAGCCTGTATGTATGCCATCCAGAACTGACTGTTTACACGGCAAACTTACAGCATGACTCAGGGGTCAACTGTCAAAGCTCAGAAAGAGCTGAAAAGTGTAGCCGGTTCAAAGCAGGAAACACACTGATCACAGCGGTCGTCCCCGCACTGTCCACCTCACTGATAGCGGCTGAAGTTCCACGGTCCGTCTGCCTCCCTGAGACAGATATACAGCGTGGGAAGGCAGAGGCAAAGGCAGACAGGGGGAAAAAAAATAAAGGATACTCACATCTGACGCCGGGCCTTTATCTGCTCCAGGACAGGAAAAGGTGACGAACTCATGACAGCGCTTATGCACCACAAAACAGCAAACTGGGACAGAGAGGGAAAAAAAAGCAGAAAGTTGCAGTTAGGTTCAGGATGGTAAAACTTTCTTGACTATTCTTGACACCCAGAATTCCCCACGGACTACAGGCAACACTGCAGAGAACTCCACTTCACCTTACTAACTAATTACACACCTAGCTGTGTGTGTAGTGTGTTTATTCTTCCTTTCGTGTCACCTGCTGTGCGAAAGCAAAGTATTGGCCCATTGTCCTTGTACACAATCTAACCTCTGTATTTAACCAATCCAAGCAGGGAAACATTCACACTAGTGAACACACACACCAGGGGGCAGTGAACACACTTGACCAAGGGAGAGGACAGTCTCTGTCCACAGCACCTGGGAGCAATTAAGGTTTAGGTGCCTTGCTCAAGGGTAATTCAGTCATGTTTTTTGTTGGTATGGGCGATCGAACCAGCAACCTTTTGGTCACAAGGCCTGCCTTAATGACTCTTTTAGTACTAGGTTGCCTGTCCAGTCACAGTGCAGGTTTGACATTGTTGCGTCAGTTCATTTGCGATGGCTGTGCACAAATTCAAGCAAAACACAGAGGATGGCTATCCATATGTGATGTGTTGTCGAATACACGTCCAGACATCACTACCCATACTGTCATAACCACTCTACAAAAACTTCATTTTGAGGAGCACTATAGTCCTGATGTTGCCCCATCAGGCTATCACCTGTTTGGTCCCCTGCAAGAAGCCCCAAGTGGACGAAGAATTAAGACAGCAGTGCTTTAGTGGCTCACAACTGAAAACAAAACATTTTTTTTAAATTAGTGAATACGAAAGCTTGTTGACAGATGGACAAATTGTACTGAAAATAATGTATTTGTCTTTTCTGAACCTTTATTAAAAGAAAGTATAGTAGTCTAGTGTAGAGTACGGAAACTTTTTGACTCACCCACGTATAATGAATTAAGATTCTAATATAAGTTAGACAAATCCACCATTTAATATATATATATATATATATATATAAGGGCTGTCAAACGATTCAAAATTTTAATCGCGATTAATCTCAGAATTTCATATAGTTAATCGCAATTAATCACATTTTTTACTCTATGTAAATGAATAATGCTTTAAAGTGAAATGTTACAATTAAAATGTTGAACACATGTTATGCTAAAAGTACTTATCAAGCCTCAACATGAACTACGGGTGAATCGCAGGGCCAAATTAGAATTTGCGTTAACGGCACTATTTTTTTTATCGCGATAATCTGAGATGCGTTATTATCGCGTTAACTTCGACAGCCCTAATATATATATATATATATAAAATTCAAAAGGGTTCACAACCTTCATGTCACTATTGCTACTTCTGTGAACTTTCCACCCTACAGAAACATGAGAGAGAGAGACAGCTTTCTCCATCGACACCTCTACTGCAACTGACACTGTCCTTGATCAGATAGCTCACTTTACTGTAGATGCCGGTGAATGGCCGGTGATTAGACGAGCGCCAGCTGCTCAGTGTTTTCTCTAACATTCTGCCGGCAGCCATGTGAGCGCGGTGTGCAGTAGTGCTTCCGTTGAACAGCCAATGCGGGCAATGGCCCTGGGGCACAACATGCCCTTTTTGTTCAATATCAGTGCTCTAGAAATCTTGTGGTGTATCTCTGCATGCTGGGTTTTATGCACACATCTGCTTAATGGTTAAAATGACTGTAATTAACAGATCACCTTTAAACTACGTCCGGTTTGTAGGCAAGGACAAAGTATTTACTATTACCATCAAGAAGTACTAAAATGTAGCTATAACTGTATATAGGAAATACGCAGTATAGAGTTGTGTGTGTGTGTGTGTGTGTTTGCATGTCCAAATCATATTCACTCTAAGAATCGGACACCCGGTCAAATCGTAAATCTAATCTAACCAGAACAAAGTTGGATAGTATATATTGTATAGGATGTCTGTGTATGAATTTATGGCATTTTCCAGATAAACAACTAAGTACTTGAGGGTCCGACAGTAGCAGCTCAGTCAGTGGTGGCGGGATCTGAAATCATGACCATCTGATCCAAATCCAGCATCATTCATACCAATGCATTCATACCATACCAATGTTATGTTGGTGTATCAATAGCCAGACCTTTAGTTCCAGTCAAGGCAGGCAATCGCAATAGCGTCTAACCCAAAGCTGATCCAGCATGACAATGCCCTCATGCACAAAGTGAGATCCATACCAGCATGAAGAACCCGGAGTAAAGAACCTGTGGAGTGACCTGCACAAAGCCCTTAACCTTAACCCTACTTAACCCCTTCTTGTCCACTTCAGTGCCTGAGCTCACGAATTATCTAAAAACCCAACGCTTCTAATCACAGCCATCTACGCTCCTAAGACTAGCCATTCATTTAGAAAAAGAAAGAAGAGTTGTTGCATTAGAGGAAGATGTTATGACAAAAATGTTATGCCTTGTAAGCCATTTGGTTATTATTTTTAGGACTTTAATGGACTTTTGTGGACATCACTAAGCTCACGGTTTCATCGTTTATATTATAGCAAGCTTGGAGTAGCGGCGCATCAGTACTCCAGACTGACGATCGGAGGGTCAGGGGTTCAAGCCATGGAACCAGCTAGTCTGCATGACCCTTGAGCAAGACCTATAAACCTCTGCCCTCAACCCATCCACTGGTACTAATAACGGTTATTGGAAGGGTTGAGTCATAAAACCTATGCCAGATCAAAATTCAGACTAGATCTGCTGTGGTGACCTTAAAATAGAGGTAAAGAATTGGGGCAGGGCACTGTCCATAGCCCTATAGACTATTTAGACAAGGGGTGCTAAAAAAAGAATTGCGATTTCTAGTCCTGGTGATTCTGAATTGATTCAAAATGCCCAAAAATCGATTTTATGAAAAATGCGTTTAAGTTTTATTTTTTGCCGCTGCTACTCCCGAACCGAGAGTGTCCACTCAGCCACCTTAGAACACGGCTGTCTAGGCAACCATACAGCAAGCTAGTTAGCCACCTTCGTTGCTAGCTGAAAAAAAAATCATATAAAATGTAAACGCAGTAATAAACTATGACTTTAAAGTCTGTATTTTATTTTCAGTTAAAGGTGAATGCACTATGTTAGACTGAAGTCTATGTTTACTTTTGTAAATAAATTTTATTAATTATTAAATTAATTATTAATTAATAATTAATAATTATTCATGTTTATTAATTTAAATAATGTATAAATTTTATTATTTATTAAATTAATTATTAATTAATGATTAACAATTATTCATTTTTAATTAATTTAATTAATTTATTAGTTTTGTTAATTTATTTATTAATTATTAATATTTATTTGGAATTATTGGTAGGTTTTTATCTGGTCTCAACTACATAATTTAAACAAAATATATAAACCAGTTAAATAGAAAAATCATTCATTCATTCTGAATTGAATCGTTACCCCAATAATCAGAATTCGAAAGCCTTCTCCCGAATTTGCTCACTTGCCAATACCCACCCACTAGCTAGCTCTCGTCTATTACACAACAACTACAACTCAGGGTTGACGTGGGGGTTAGAACCAACAAGCACTTCTTCAGAAGCCTTTCGAACTGCTTAACACACTTGTAAGAAACTGCTTTTCGCCCTCTTCTGCATACACGAGCTTGCGTGAATCATACTGCTAGCGATCTGCGGAGTTAGCCAGCCTGCTACTACGAATGTAATAAACATGCTAGAGGAGAAGGATCTTTGTTTCAGCTCGGAGAACATGGCACAGTTAGATCTTTTCCTCTGTGTTGGATCTCTGTGCTGACAAAAAGAGCAAACTTTACTGTACCATATGGACACGGAGCCTAGCGTGTCGGTGCCGCACAATTCGGCTCAACACCTACACACGCTGTCTGTCTCTCCTTGTCTCACTGTCTCGCTATCTGAGCACTTTCCAATATCAGTAACGGAGAAATAATGCTCTAATATCGGGCCTTGCAGGTGTTTCGCTGAAGTGTTCGGAATAAAGTAGACCCTGCAAGTAAGTAAGAATCTTTTTCATTCTGTGTGTGTGAAGGTGTGGGTTGGTGTGTGTGTGGGTGGGTGGTGACAGGTACGCCGAGCGTGTGTTAAAGGTTATAAAACAATTCCGACTAGGTAAGAAAAAGAACGCACACTCCAAAAGGTCGGGTTTCTACTCGGAGAGTATTACTCCTGTTTCGTTTTTGACTTTTTAAAATTAAAACAAACATCCAGAATTTATATAATGAATCAAGTGAAAGAGTGAAAGAGATATAGTGAGAAAATGGACGGCGAGAGCTGAATTGGCATCGAGACGATTGAGTGTATTGTAATGATGCCAGAGCAAAAACGACAGACAGCAGATGGGGGGAGGGAGGTAGGGAGGGAGGGTAGGGGGTGGCGAGTGCCAGGTTTAATTGGCATTAACCATGCTCAGTGTGTGCAGATTAGATCGACCTCCCCCGCATAGAGCATGCTATTTATTATTTAATGGCGTCTTTAATTATGAACGGGCGGCTCGGCCTCCCATAGAGGTGACAAGAGCTAGACAAGGTGCACGCTCACCTTTCACCCCTCGCCACCCTGTTTACATCTGACCCCCCACTCAGCATCAAACACATCATCCTCCGGCCTCGGGGCGACAGTTTGTAGCATACATTTGTAGCATAAGGAACAAAATGAAAGCATATTATTACTGAGCACAAAAGAACCCGATGTGCGTCTTTCTAGGGTAATGCTAAGGGCAATAAATAGATTTAAGGAGACTGGTATTAAATCCTCAATTTTTATAATAATAATGAAATGACATCAAGTGGTGTGTGAAGTGCATAGCTCTGTAGAGCTTCACAACAAGAAGCGTCTGGGTTCGATTCCCCTCAGCTGGGTAGTCAGGGTCCTTTCAGTGTGGAGTTGTTGGAGCATGTTTCCCACATGGTCTAAGTATGTGTCTGTGTGTGTGTTAATGTGCCTGTCTGTGTATTTGCCTTGTGATTGATCGATGACCTGTACAAGGTGTTCCTATAACCAGTGTGTGCTGGGATAGACTCCAACAGCCAGCATGACCCTGTAGTGGGAATGAGTGGGAAAGATTTCATTTTTATCATCTACGTCAGATTTATTTTCTGCAAACAAATTCGGATTGTTTTTAGAATTTTTGGAAATAGGGCGCAACAGCAAACCAGTGTTCAGCATGGCAGCCGTGGGCTTGTGGATAATAAACCAGGCTTGTGACAAGAAGATCCCGGGTTCGATCCCATGTACCGACAAAACACAACTGAACTGCCCTTGAGCAAGGCACAACTACAAACTAGATAGGGTTGCCCACCATGGGTAGTGTGTATGTTCATGGGTCAAATTCCTCAGTGTGTACAAGCACCATGGTCAATGAGTGGTTCATGTAACGGAAACTAAGGTTAATATTTTTCAGCATCAGCAGTGATTAAGATTGTGCTACTGAGTGAAATAAAGGCAAAGAAGTGTATTATTCACTGTAATCTTTCGTTTTCCTAGAATACCCCATAAGCCCACACCCATGTTTCGATTCGAAGGGAAATGCAGCCTAAAGTGCATTAAAGATCTGACTTCAAGACCGAGAGAGAGTGAGATCACAAATGTGTGGCTGTCTTTAAACGTGTGTGGTGTGTGGTATGCATTTGCTCGCCATCATTCTTACACTGCCAACAATGAAACCTTGATATAATCCATTGCATCAGTCCTAACAGTGTCACTGTTGATCTATTAGTAGATAGTAGGTTCAGATTATGTAATATCACAATGATTTGTCGCAAGACAACATGTTCTTTATGATTTTTTTTCCGTATATCTGGGCTGCATTTGCAACTCGGATCTGGCAACTCTGTGCTATATTGGCAGTGGTGAAAAAGGTAAAAAAAACTGGCTCTTATAGAGGATCTTGAACGTGTTCCGACTCCAACCGTTTAATATTTCGAACCATTACAGACAGGATTGCCTGACGTCCTTTGACAGAGAAGGATGTGGCGTTTTGCGTTTGTATGCCACAGTGTAGGAGCAACTTAGAACAAAGAGGATTCTTGGCAAGCATCACATTCGGAGTCATCGTAGGTTATAACAATGCTAGCTAACTAGCTTTGAGTTCACATAACACTGGTGTGCATGATGTAAGAACTCCACAGAAAAACACCAGCTCACACAACAAGGTGGCCGCGCCCAGTCCAGATACTTTGTTTCCCACCCGTTCTCAGTTGCCCAAATTTTAGTTGTGTTTTTCCTACCTGTTTTATGTTCATTAAGTTCACCTGTTTTAAATTTGTCCTGCTCCTATGTTCATGTGTTCTTGTTTTCTATATTAGTTGTCAAGTATTTGGTTTTCTAGTGGAAGTCCAAGGCAAGCCATGTTGTATTTTCCGGTTCTGGTATTTGGCTGTTTAGATTGTGACTCTACCTAGTCTATGATTACCTGTTTGTGACTTGCCTGACTTTCTGCTTTCGGACTGTGTTTTGAAGTGGTTGTTTTATAATCACCTGCATTTGTATCTCTGCACTTCACAACCTTACAAAGTAAGTATTTTAAGTAGGGCTGTCGAGGTAAACGCGATAATAACGCATTAATGTGAGCTCAAACTATCGTGATTGAAAAAATAGTGCCGTTAACGCAAATTCTAATTTGGCCCTGCGATTCACCCGTAGTTCATGTTGAGGCTTGTCGCACACTGCTTCAGTAAGAGTAAGGCTGC
>JAOVVF010000025.1:6990908-7002374 GCA_028565595.1 Duopalatinus emarginatus | reverse complement strand
GCGGGGCTTGAAGAGGTGTAGATGTGGACGCTCATTGAACAGTGGTGAAGATTCAGGGGAAGAGTAGGCAGAAGATCAGAAGGATCCGAAACCTTCTAACCAAGCTGACACCTGCTCCAGATGAGATGGGACCCTGGCGATTGTCCATGATGTATGAGAAACAGGACACACTTTAGGACTATTATTAAATGTCCAAAGACATGCAGTCATTCAAACTGGATAACTGTGTGTATGAATGTGTCTGTTTGTCTGCACTGTGATGGACTGGTGACCTGTCCAGGGTGGTTCCCTTCCTTCCACCCAATGATTGCTGGACAGGCTCCAGCACCCCCAAGGTCCCGTTTGTAGGATAATTGGCTACAATTCAGGAAATGGAAAAGGAAACAAAGCTGTTGATGGTAAAAGATCAGGATTAGAGTGAGTAGGCACAAGGTGAGGTCAGAGTCTAGGGTGTTGCCCCTGCCTTCCAGCCTAATGATTGCTGGACAGGCTCCAGCACCCCCAAGTTCCGGTTCTGTAGGATAAGCGGCTTAGATAATGAACGAGTGAGGGGGAATCTGGAAAATGTACACACTGAAACCCACACTGGCATATATGACGAGTCTATAAGCTATAAGTGATGCAAACTACCTAATAATTTAGCCTGTATTTGGACAGTGTCCTGTTATCTGCATGGCTAATGTCTAGCAGTCTCAGAAGAAAACTGAGTGAAGTCTGGTACAGCCAGTAAGGGGAAGACCGTTCATGGATCTGTTTCCAGTTAAGGTCTTGCCACGCCCAAGCAATTTTCTGTGTAATGGAAAAAAAATCGATAGTCTACAAGAAAAAAAGTTTATAGTAAAGCCCAACCTGTTTCAGCATCACAACGCCCCACTACACAAACTAGGATCCACAAGGAAAGGTTTTCCAAGGTTGCTGTAGATGTACCTTAATTGAGTTGCCTGAACAGGACTCTAACCTCAATCCCACTGAACACCTTTGAGATGATTTGCAAGTAGGTGTCCACATTCTTTTGGTTATAGTGCATCAAGCTAGAATAGTATTCTGCCTGCTACAAATACCCACATGGCTCGACCACAACACTACCAGATCCCAGCCAATAGGTTAAATGTGGAAGTCACATATCTCTGGAAATATCACTTTCACTTCGCTTTCAAATGTACACACACTAAGTGACAGTGACACAATTAATAGGAGTTACCCTATCTACAGGATGATATCTGAGTACCCCAGCATATAAATTGGTGAGGGGAGCCTATCTTTTAGGCCATGTCCAGAACATGGCCGCCATCTTGAAAGTCGTCATAACGGATCAAGGGCGTGTTTTTCCAATAGGAAGGTGGTCATGTGTCCTGCAACTTTTGACTCACGTAGTAGAGTTGGGAGTTAGGTGCCTTGCACAGAGGTACTTCATTTGCAGGGATCGAACCAGCAACCTTCTGGGCGCAAGGCTGGATCCATAACCACAAGCCCACGGCTAACTAGTAAAAGAGTGCACAGAAACTTGCTCCAGAAAGAAAATGCCAGATGTTCACTATTCCCGATGGCCACTATAATTTGTATATCAGTGGAGGAATCCAGCAAACACAGCAACATCAATGGGAGGATGATGCCGTGTATAGTTACAACAAATTTTTTTAGGCCTTGTGCATGTGAATGTCATGTTGGTTGGTTGGTTGATGTGGTACAGTGGTAACATCATCAGCTCCCATGTGAGACACCTTGGTTCGATCCCTGGTCTGGGCAGCCAGTCTGTGTTACACCTTGTAGTCCACCTTGTCCTTGGGCAAGACCCCTAACACTATATTGGCCTTCGTATAATACCAGTAACCTTGTAAGTCGCTCTGGATAAGAGCGTCTGCCAAATGCTGTAAATGTAAATGTTGACGGTCAGCAGATTTGTTTCCTCTTGTTCACACTTGGGATGGAAGTAACAGTCAGGTCATGCCCACTTTATGTGTAAACCCTCCATCACACACTCAAGCACTGGTCTTTACGGAATGACAACTGTACGTGTAAGCAGCTTGCAGCAGCATTTACACATCCGCAAGCGGTTGTAAAATGCTGTGAAAGACAGAGACAAAGATGAAGAGGCCAAAGAGTCAGAGACAGAGAGGATAAGGACAGATACTGAGACAGGAGTGACAGATGGAAGGAAAACCCAGACTCAGGTGGTCAGACACAGACAGATAGACAGTGGATGTACTTTTGAACAAACACCGTGAAAGTGAACAAATTATACCCCCTCTGGCACATACAGACCACATAATTACACTGGTAAACAGTGTGGTTTAGCCCTTGTTGATGCACTGCCCTCTGCTGGACAATATCAAGAAAGCAGGCACAAACTGGCACACATACAGGTCACCATCCAATACTAGCTTTCTGGGTTGCCATGATGAGCCACTGTACACTACGGCATTAGCAAAACTGGTCCTGTGTTCAAAATTTGGACCAGTTTTATACAACCCTATGGAAAATACATATACACCTGGCAGTGGCTCCATAATGCTAAAGGGTTTGTGGACCACTGGTGTTATCTAGTTTGAGTATATCTGATCCCTGTTCTAGGCTGACAGGAGAGATACCAGGTGTGGGCTTCTGCTTTCATAGGTCTACCCCACTCAAGGTTGGGCGTGTTGCGTATTTAGAGACGCATTTCTGTTTATGACGGCTATTGGAGTTAGCATAGCTTTTGGTCTCCGACCTCTATCATAGCTGCATCACATTTTGATTGCAGGTAGAAATGTGGTAGGTGGTAGAAGCCTACCAGTGCCTGCTCCTTAACTGGCTGCATACATATTTTTTTTGAATGTGTCTTTTACCAGGTTTGGAGGCAAGCTGCCCAAAGGCATCAGACTTGCTTCTCGGTGCATCTTTGTGACCGCCAAGGCTTCAAGAACTCTTTTAACTCTTCAATGACGTCAATGCGAGTGCCATTTTCCTTCATAGTTATTAGATAGTTATGACTGAAGGTTAGTAGAGTAACAGGTCTTGCCCAGCTTTTGCAGGACCTTCCTATCAGCCACAGTGGAGCTTCCAATCTGTACCACAGTCACTGTCAGCTGTGAATAGGCAAGTTTGTAATTATGTGGGGCGATAGATGGTCTCCTCAAGAATTAAAGGCGTTGTACAGACTTCTTGTAAAGGCACTGAATATGTTGTATTGACTTGAGACTTGACTTGGACTCTAGCCGAAAGACTTGTATATTGCGACTTGTGAACATCTCTGGAAACAACTGTAGGACATGTTTTTAATGCACCACAGAGAACCCATTTTGGAAAGAGTTTGAAATTACTGTGATTGAAATAAATTATATCTGTGCATTTGCTTTAAAATAGTAAAGACAAAGACAGTAAGATAAGACATATAAATCACTTTATTGGGCAAATACATCGTAACAGTACAAAAACGGCTGCATAATGACAATGTGTATGCTAACAACAACCTAGCGAGAGTGGCGACGGTTTCACCTGCGCTTTATAGTGACATTCAGCCAAGATATGTAACCAGCTCAGTGAAAGAATATGAGAAAAAATAAAAGAGGAAAGAAATTAGGCTACCTAAACACTTGTCTACAGCTAAGTAAGATTTCAAATGGAGAGAAAAATGTTGGAATTTTAAGGGCAGGAAATGAGCATGGAGGAGCAAAATGAACCTTTTTTTTCTTCTTTCAAGTCCTGGCACTGGTCAAAATATTCTAATTTTCTTTTTGAATTATATAAAACCTTATAACTTGCAGAGCTAAAGGGTATACAAATTAAAAATGAATGTGCGAGACAGAATGTCTCCATCCATCTGGTTTATTGAGGAGATCTTATAGGGGTGGTTTTAATTAACCCCAAAATAAATCTGTGAATGTTACAAATAGGGTCGGGTGGTTGACTGTAAGATGAAGGGGTAAGTTTAAAAAAAAAAGAAGAAAAAAAAAACAACAAATGTGGGTGTCCTCTAACAGCTTTTGATTTCTCTGTAGGTCTAGAGGATGTACACACACATGGGTGTAAGATTCGCTCAGTTACTGTGGGGCAGAAGGGGCTCTCTCCTCTGGCGCGGTGTCAGAGGGCACAGACTCTGTGCTGTTTTCTCTCTCTAGCGGAGGATTACTGTCGCTTGCCCCCTCCTCTAGCCCACTCTCTGCTTGCTCTGGCTTCTCCACCGTGCGCTCCTCACACTCCGGCTGGCCTTCGGTTACATCAGCGCGAGCCTCGTCTGCATGACACAGTCACAGTGTTAGGCGTAGGTGGGGAAACGTGAGCGGAAACTTGCATTTGGTACGCGTGCCCTTACCTGTCTCCATTGGACTGGGTTTGTCCTGCTCCTTGCTGTCAGTGCTGGTGTTCTGCTCACTGCTGTTTGGTCCACTTGGGCCCTGCTGATCCTCCTCCGTCGCCCTTTCCGTCTTCTCCGCCTCCATCTCGCGCTCTTTCTCCCGCTCCCTTTCTTTCTCCTTCTCCTTTTCCCTCTCCTCTGCCCGCCGTCTCGCCGCTTCTTCTGCCGCTGCCATCTCTGCTGCCAGCTTCTCCATGTCCACCTCCACCTTCAGACTGCACAGCTACAAACACACACACACAGTGGATCAGACTAGAGGCAGATCTGCACAAATACCACTATATACACATAAATCCATAGAATCAGCCCAGTCAGCTGCAAATCTGCCCACAAACTATTTACTGAACCGGACTCATTATGTACACACTGCTACATGAGCAAAAGGTTGAACTCTGGTGCTCAAATCCAACACCCCTGCATTGCCCTCTATGATCAATAAGGTCCAGGTTTATACAATACCCTCCCACACTGCTGTCAAACCCCCAGGTGATTCAGAAAAGTTCGTTTTACCCGTTTAAGCTCGTTGTTGAAGGAATCGGTTGACTCCAGGAACCGCCTCTTTTTCTCCTGATGTCTGTCCTCAATCTGCAGCAGCTCCGCCTCCAGTTTCCTCTGTAGACGCACGCACGCACACACACACATGATGTCTACATGAGCACAACGCTTCTTACTAGAACTATTTGCGACTAAGTAACACCAGCATGGTGCACTGATTTGATCTGATCACACCATAAGAAGCTGTGTGCACGTGTGTTTCGGTACCTGGTGCACCATGAGGGACTGGACCTGGCGTTTGAGCACTTGCATTCGGGCTGTAGTGACCACCGAGCGCACGTCGGGCACCACAACCTCACTCAGGATATCGCTGATCAGACGGTGGTTCCTGTGGAATCGAGCCGCTGCCATGTGCTTCATGGAGAACCCATCATCGTAATCTGTAACACATGAGGAGACGAAGAGAGGGACACGTGAACTATGTGCGAGAAAAATGGTAGAATTATTTTTTTTTAAACAACCTAAAAATTTGAGCGAAATGGTCTAAAAAAAAACAAAAAAAAAACGTTCCCGTAAATAATAGGGGTCGCAAATCTCTCAGTGTCTGGCGTTTCGATTTCAATTACAATTTTTGGGGTCACGATTCGATTCAGAATTGATGTTCAAATCAGGAATGATTTTTCTATTCACATGGTGTATAAATCTTGTTTAAATTTTGTGATTAATCAGATAAAAAGACATGGTAAACAAATAGAATGTTTATTTACAATACTTTTATACAATACTTTTAGATTCCTTACTGTATCAAACCTTTTTGCTTCATTTTGTATTTATACCAAATAAAAGGACTGTGCATAAAATTCTGTAACTACCATGACCAGTATTAAGTTAGCTCAGCTGCCTGGCTTTTTTCTGTAAAAAAAAAACTATCAATGAACAAATAATTCAAACTATATTAATACAAAATTAGTACATAATATTAATACAAAAAACTTAAACAACATAGACTTCAGTCTACCACGGTGCATTAACCTTAACCTGAAAATAAAATACAGACTTTAAAGTCATAGTGCATTACTACGTTTATATTTTGTATAATTTTGTCGTAATGGAGTCCGCTAAAAATAGAGAAGGCTAACTAGCTAGCTATACGGCGGCCTAGGCGGCCTTCTTCTACGATGGCCGAGTAAACACGCAACGTGATATGCCATATGCTCAGGAGTCGGAGTTTAAAATAATAAATGTAAAAAATTTAAACGCATTTTATAATCAGTTTTGGCCTTTTTGAATCGATTCAGAATTTTTTTTTTCTGTACTCCTAGTAAATAATTAGGAAGTCATGCTTTCAGTCGTCAGTGTGCGTATATCAGGTGATGGACGTCTATAGGGGTTTCGTAATGGTATGAGGCTTGTTTAGATGGCATTAAATGCTAAGAGTTTAACTCGTCCGGAGGTTTTAGCTGTTAAAATTAATAACAGACTGCAGGGCCACTGTGTTGCGAAACTCCTCCCACTTACCAGGCAGGTCATGATCTCATTTTCTTCAGCTAAATCATGCTATACTGTAAAAGTTATGGACCAAAGGTGATATTTTAAACACAGTTACTTTGTTCATTACCAAGTGCGGCTTTGGGGGTCATCATCAGTCCTGTAAACGCCGTTATAATTCTACGTGCTGATGCTTTCTGCTAAATACAAACAATTTCAACCTATTTAGTACAGTAGCTTCTCACCATCAGGATCTTCAGCTGGCTGGATGCTCATGTAAGGCTCTCCTTTGTCCAGACGAGATTGTCTCTGCCTGCTCTCCTCCTCCAGAGCAGCTTCGGCACGGTTTTTTGCATTCACGTATGCTAGGTATGCCGGGGAGTTGTGGTAGGCCTTCAGGGAGTCGTTGTATTCAATCTGCAGACAAAAGGGAACGGAAGCAGGGTTCAGACGCAAGCAATCCTATGCCGACTGAACCACTGTCCCTGATGTCCTCTTCACGTTATGACTAGGTATTTGGCTAGCATAATTAGCGACATGCGACTAATTTTCCAATTCAAATGAAGTACAAGTGCCTTGTGATGTTAATTTATTCATGTATATGATGCCCAGGAAGAGAATCACCCCGTGTCTGTATACAAACTGACCTTTTCAGCTTCATACTCGTTTAAGTAATCTTGCTTTTCCTCATCAGTGAGGTCCCTCCACATGCCTCCAATGATCTTCCCAATCTCCCATAGTTTCAAATCAGGGTTGGAGGCTTTCACTTGGTCCCAAACCTGCAGCACAGGACCAGGGGTCAATTTATACGTACCACAAGAGACAGGCGTCCCAACTCAGAGCCCTTAGTTGAGTTCGCTTGCCCTCTATGTGCTGCAAAAATCACACTGGATTAGATATCACACAAGTATAAAAAAAGGGCAATTATACAGAATATAAAAGTTCAACAACTCAATCTAGGCTTCATCAACAAAGAGAGAGAATTCTTTTTTTTTGCAGGACTTCGGCATCACACTTCCTGTTCGAGGTCATCCAGGGAAGCAATGGTGGACTGTACCGTCTCCCGGTGGGAGGCGTGGTGAAAAATAAGCAGTAAAAGCAGACACCGTGGGTGTCTTACCTTCCTGCTTACCTTCCGGCTGTACCGCATGTAGGGCATCAGGGGCTTATCGGGGGGTTTGGGCGGCTTGGGAACCGTAATCCCCGAGGAATTCTGGCAGGAGACAAAGAAAAGTAAAAGAAAACACACAGCACAGTTAGATATTAGGTACGAGATACAACGGCGTGATTGTGGGGGAAGGGGACCACAGCAATGGAGCACTATGAGTAACGAGAGCGAGTGCACGGCTGAAAATGGCAGCACAACCAATAATGGTCATTTGAGCGCGCTTATTACTATGTGTGTGGCTATGCTCTGGGGCACACCCATGCAGGGACGACGAAACGGCAGTTGGGGTGCAAGGTGACCTACATACAAGGGCTTTAGGTGGGGAGCGAGCGGCTAGACATGTGACGATTAGTGATGTCACAGCACAACAGCACTGGTTTGACACGACTTGCATCAAGTTATCGCAGAGATTCAGAAAATTGCTTTCGATCGCTTTGAGCAGTCCCGTAATCCGTTTCCCCCTGATTGTTTACTTGACTTTACGTAAACTGTGATCAAAATGTGAGCACTTGAACATCGGCACATGCCTGCGAGCGACCGTTTGCAATGCTTTAAACCTAGCCATCAGCACTCGCGACAAATTAAATGACGTGACAAAATGACCAACATGGAAGAGGGTGGAGCACTTTTGAAAACCAATCTCTCGAATGAGAAGCCGGCAAAGCATGCTGGTTAAGAGAGACCGATTTCCAGAAGAATGGAGGGGAAGCATGAAAGGATTTATGGAAGCAACTACTAATAGCTAGAGACAATCGACCCATTTTGTTTTCTTGAAAGCAAATTGACTGTTTTAAAAAAAAAAAGAGAGAGAGAAAGAGAGATCCTGCCTTAGAGGCAAGATTAGCTTTAGCTTTAAATTTAGCGTTAACGTTAGCAGTATCCGGGTTCCTCTGTTTAGCATAGATCCTACCATTACCCTGTTGTTTCCGCCGGGGTTTCCTCCCAGCCTGTAGTTGTTGTAGGCCAGATGGCTGTATGGGTTGTACCCCACAAACCCAGGGGTGGTGGGCATTTGCTGATGGAGACAAATGAGACAAAACACGAATGAGAAATGACAACAAACAAGGGAGGAAGGGACCAAAAGAAAAAGAAAAAAATGAACAAATTTTGCTCTTTTTTTGCTTTGATTTATTTTATTTTGTTCTTGTTTGTGATTTGCTTAAGACATGCAAAAAAAAAACCAAAGCAGCAATCTTTGATAGCAGCACAAACTGGCATTTGTTCTACATCCATTTGTAGCAAAGCCACACACACTATGGGGGTGGGAGAGGCAAATTTGATGAGATGGTGGTAAAAAAAAAAAAAATCAGTTTGTAGCTTGCCTAACATGAAGTTTCCAAAAAAAAAAAAAAAAAAAAAGGGAGCCTAAATTTCCTCGCCCCCCCCCCTATATAGGTGTCCATCACCATCCCAAAGTCCTGTCCACACACCCCTGAGTGCTTTAAGGTGGGGGGGGGGTATGAAGGGAGAGAGCAGGGGCAGGGCATTTGAGAGGATGACTGGAATGTTGTGAAATACTTACTGTAGTGGGGGCCGGAGCAGGGGGCGGTGCGTAAGACGGCCGCTCTGTGTTGAGGAGGAGAAAGATGCATATAAAACTTACTGATTAAAGGTTTAATTACGCACATTCTTAGACAAAACGCAGACGATGGTGATGATGTCTACGTTATTAAAACTCTTGCGGTTATAAATGTACAAGTTATTTCACCTGTAACCGTTTCCTATGTGTCTATTCCCTGGCTAATCGATACAGCTGCTTCATTTTGACAGCACAGCGAAATCAGTGAAACTCAGGTAAGGCAGTTGCAGAGGTCAAACTGGGGACCTCCGGACGGTAAGTTTTCGTCTGCCCCAAAATGATAGCAATTTCTCAGAATGTGAAGTTTTCCCCCAGTTCACACGGTTATAACACATTCTGATAAGTAAATGAATCTATACCAAGATGAGGCTACTTACTTGACATCTTGTTGACAGGATTTGACGATATCAGGCTAATTCCATTATCCGCTTCTGTAAGGGGACAAAAAAAGATTGTTAGACGAATGTGCACACTTTAGGTCAATGCAATTCTTCATTTTGTGAGCTTGGAAAATTATTTAAATGCTTCATTTATTAGTTTATTAGGTTGTTGCCAACATTAATCTCCATTCCCATTGACAAAGCTTGACCACCAGCATCTGTTCAGATTTAACATTAACATTTAACGCCATGTTTCACACCTGTGCTTACATCTTTTTTCTCTTATTATTTTTGGCTGTGCTTTTCTTTTGGGGAGCATCTCATGTCGTTTATTATTTACTTGCATGAACATGAGGGGTTTGATGCCTGTTGATGGTGAAGGATCTACAACAGACCCGCAGTGTGTAGACTAGAGGTCTACACACAGACACAGGTCTAAACACAGGTCTACACACTGGTCTAAAAAAAGATCTGCACTGTCATCTACATATCACCTGATTATAGTTTACATTTGATTATCTCCACATTTAATTTATCATGTCACTTTAAATTTCACCTGCTGGTTTATGCTCTGCACTACATGGTTCTATCTCAGTTACTCTCCGTACTGTATATTTGTAATATGTGTTATAGTGTGAAGTTTTTATTCTTTTTTTATTTAGTTGTATTTTATTCTGTATTTATTGTATGCTTAGACTTATTTGTTTTTTATGTTAGCACCAAGTACCGCAGCAATTTCCTAATGTTGTGAACCTGTTCACTCATATGGCAATAAAACCTTCTGATACTGATTCTATAAAATGACTGACAGGAAATATGACCAAACACAAACAATAATTCAGAGCCGGAAATCAGGGCTTCGCAAGCTTTTTAGTAAACTTCAGCTTGAGATAACTACATAAAACTGTTTAAAAAAAAAAAAAAAAAAAAACATTTTCCAGTTTATTTGTACAAACAAATGAGGGAAAAAAATATATACATTTAACCATTTCATGCAGTGACAACAATGATGGACAGTTAATTTAAAGACATGTTTTATTATTATTATTATATTATAAATTAATACACAAAAGGATTAATATTGATCTTTAATGTTAAACTCTGACTTTATAAATAACAGTAAATGTTCTACATTCACCAATCACTTGCTTTCAATTTAATAGTAACTGTTAAAACACAACTAGGCATTAATTTTAATTTATATATAGCTAACTACTGTATTTACACATTTATTAAAATGAAACCTTCACTGTTGTATTGTGTAGAGCTGAATCTGCAGGACCCCTCACAGGGCTGTCCTCATCTTCCGCCTGAACTAAAACAACTAGCATCGTTCATTGTAGTCACGACCATTTTAACCCTGAATATTTAACTTCTTACACATTTAAAAACATACAAATATGTATATACATCTTATATATACTATATATAAAGTAAAGATTCAGTTTAATTCTGTTAAATGTTGTTGTGAGTGCTCAGTGGAGCTGCAGTCAGACGGCCGGCTAACTAAACTAAGCTAAGCTAACAGTGTTAGCTTTAGACAAAATAAGGATTTATAACCATAATACAAGTATAATCACTGATCCGTTTAGGATATTATGACCTAGAAAACATCCATTTTTAGTCATTACAAGTAAAACACATGAACTGTAAGTTAAATAAACCGGTTTCATTGACACGTTAACATTAGCAGTTTACCTACAAAAGAGGTGTCTGACTGGGTTAGTGATTAGCCCGGAAAATACAGGCTAATTTATCAACATTACTGCTTTAAAAACCGGCTAATACGATTAAAATACTCTTTACTGTCAATTTAAGGTTTATTTTTAATATATTAAATGATATCTATTATTAAAACGCCACATTAACCGGACTCACCCACACGCCTTTGTTCGCCTCAGAGCTCCGTGTCTTCAGCACGGCGCTCACTGCTGCCCCCTAGTGTACGTTACACATTACAGTCTCAACACTGCCCCCTAGTGTACATAGCACATTACCGTCTCAACACTGCCCCCTAGTGTAC
>JAOVVF010000025.1:6962163-6977245 GCA_028565595.1 Duopalatinus emarginatus | reverse complement strand
AGAGAGAGAGAGAGAGAGAGAGAGAGAGAGTACAGTAGTGTAGTGTACAGTACAGTCACCCACTGGGTCTGCATCAGATCAGGCAAGTCATGTGACTGCTTGTAAACCTCCCAGCCTCATGCAGAATTGATATGGTGAGCAGGTAGGTGATGCAAGCCTCAGACCAATCAGATAATCGAACAGAGATGACATCTTCTGACCGTTCTGTGGTGTGACTGCAGCATGCGTCATAGCAATGGGAGATAAATACTTCATGCTAATGCTTTCAGGATGGAACAGACGCACAGAGGATCCGATGGCTGGAGAAAAAACAAGATCAGTATTAAATAGTCATATATTAGAATTACTAAATGACTGCTGTAAGTCTGAGCATTATGTGTCTTTCATACACAATATATACATTTTTCTCAAAACCTGTGCTGGTTATTTCTATTGATTTGATATCTGTTGTACAGTTTATTATTATTATTATTATTATTATTATTATCATATATCTAGCACTTACCTTTTGTGTAACACACAATCTGAAACAGAATGCGAAGTACACATATTACACAAGGGGTTTTACTGATTGTGTGTGTTGTGGTATTCCACTATGTCATGAGCTCATGTTGGTAAAGAGGTCTGTTGATCCTCAGGTTATGCCATTCTGTAATACTAGAAGAGCTGACATTCTATTGCAGATATATTTGTGTGAGTCATTACGAAAGCCGATCTCGCCACTGGATACACCGATATGACATCACTAACTACAAAGGCTCTGGCAAGTATCCAGACCCCTTCAGGTTTTTCAAGTTAAACTGATGAATTAATTTATAATGACATAGAAAAGTTTCAAGTATTTTTTTAAATTAAAAATCTATGCAGAAAATTTCACCACCATTAATTCAGTAATCTGTCAAAGCTCCTTTGGCAGTAATCACAGCTTCGACAAGTCTTCTACAAACCTAATTACACACACAAACCACATGTATTGTGTAGGTTTGTTGTTCCGTGTAGCACATTGGTCCTGGAGGAATGTAGTTTCATTTCACCGTGTACCGTACATTACTGTATATGGTTGAAATGACAATAGAATCCATCTGACTAGACGTGGATTCGGTTTCTCCCATTCTGCCTGGGAGATCCTCTCAAGTGCCATTGAATTGGATGTGGTGCATCTGCGAACCTCCATCTTCACTTTTCTTTACAGATGTTCTACAAGTCTGGACTTAAGCTGGGCCACTCAATCACATACAGTCTTAAAGTAACTCTAGTATTGTCTTGTCCATATGCTGCGAGTTGATGTTATTTTGAAAGGTGTACCTTTATCCCAGTCTATAGTTATACAAGCAGGTTTTAATCACACTCTTTCCTCAGTACTGACTAGCATGACTGTCTTCGCCACCGAAAAGCACCCCGACAGCATGACGCTGCCAACACCATGCTTCTCTATAAGGATTGTATTAGCCAAGTGGTCGACCTGCCTGGTTATCAGCACATTTGGTGTTGAAGTTCAATTCAAATATAACAATACCATCTCCATCTCTTAAGAGCAGAAAATCATTTTAGCATCCCAAGGTCTTTTAAGCGCCTGTTATATGCCTTTAACTCAAGAGTGGGTAATGAGATATGACCGAGATCCTTTCTTCCAGTTTCATCATTGTAGAGG
Organism: Duopalatinus emarginatus; assembly: GCA_028565595.1. NCBI lineage: Eukaryota > Metazoa > Chordata > Actinopteri > Siluriformes > Pimelodidae > Duopalatinus > Duopalatinus emarginatus. The sequence goes on along the minus strand of JAOVVF010000025.1, from coordinate 6,975,594 downwards.
ACCTCTAAACTTCTGCTTGAGAAGTTCCTGAGTCCTTTGTTAGATCCCCGTTATAAGATCGACAGCTACACAATCTGATTGTGGTTTACTGGGAGGTCCTTGGACAATATGGCTTGGTTTTGGGTCCGACATGCACTGTGAATTAGGGGACATGTGTGTGTGTGTTCTAAACAACATCCAATCAGTTGATTTTTTTCCCCAGGTTAACTCCAGTCATGTTCTAGAGACATCTCGAGAACTAAAGCAAACAGGACTCATCTGAGTGGTGCCTTAGTCAGGGAACTTGAGTCTTATTTAAACAAAAAACTTTTTTTTTTTTTTTTAATAAATCTGCAAAGTTTTCTAATAGCTAGAAAATTATATTATTTGTCAAATAAAAGTTGAATTAAAAATTTAATCTCCTTTAAATTTAATATATAACACAATAAAGTACACAAAAATGAAAGAGGTCTGAATAGTCTCTAAACTCACCGTGTTCTACATTTATTGCAACCAAGATGATGGTGTTATTATATACTGTAGTTTCTGTATATTATTGCATTTAATTTTGGGCATTTGAATTTCAACCACTGGTCAACAACAACCAGTTTATTACTGATTATTAAAGAATACATTCCTTTAGATTAAACATTAATTTAGATTTTCACCCTGTTCACATTATTTACCTATAAAATATATGTTTCTTACATTGATACCTATATAGGGCAAAACTAAACCTGCAAACTCATTCCTGAGATTGCTATGTCCTATACAAACAGAACAGAAATGATGCAATGGGACTAAATAGTTTCAGTTTAAAAAAAAAAAAGTTACACAGCAACTTCATCACAGATCATGTGATGAGGCAGAATTTCCTGTTTGCCAAAACCTGATAGAAGAGAAAGACTCAGCATGTCAGGTGACTGCACTCTGATAGTGGAAAACACGCTCAGTGGTGGTATTTACACTGAAAACACGCTGTCAGCATGAGTGTTGCAGTTTCTGTGATTAGTCATGTGACTGATGATAAACGTTCTGAGTCATCTTTACCATCTGACCCCATAACTGACTGGACTCAAAGGGTTTATTTATCGATAGAACTCATTTTCTAGTATTTAAAGATCGGTCCTAACATTTTACTGGTAATTTCTGATCATTTTGTTCCTTATAACTCTCAGTGAAGACTCTTATGGGAGTATTATCACGCTGTATGTTCTGAATGTCTAAGAACCATACAGTGGCGTAGTAGCTGAATTCTGCATAAAACATGAAATCAGTGGTACAGAAACCACACAGATCATCTCCTACTCCTAAACCTTCTTGCTGCTGCTTTATTTCGACTATAAGACGTCACTCAGAAGAAGACTTGGTTTCTTCCCCTAGTTGTCTCACAGAGTGTTTTTCCTTCTATTCCTTCAGTTATCTATGAGGTATACTGTAGAAACATACACTGAACTGTAAGAAAACTGGTTCAACAGTCTAATACTTGGTAGGTTCTTCATAGAGCATGGGCTCCATGAGCTTATAGAAATATTCAGTAGGCAATTAACACCATACTTTAAGTAAAACAGTCCACAGTTCTGTTGTTTTCCAAGTTGTAGAATTTCTGTGTTGCACAGAGTGTTGCATGGCATCCCAGATGTGTTTGATTACACTGAGATATGGTGATCTGGGAAAACCCCAAACTCTGATCATAATTTGACATCTCTAGACATGTGGTGACCTACTGAAAGAAGCCAAACCCATCAGAACATGAACGTGTGTAACTCATTAGAAAGGAGGTACATAGTTCACCTGTCAGAGACATTTGTAGATGTACCAGCGGACCCATAGAATGCCAACTAAACAAAACCTATATTATTATGGAGCTACCACAGGTATTTTGCACAGGCTCGTGTGTACAAGTTTTCGCATTTCAGCATATGTATACATCCAGATTTCTGTAAAGGTTGCTGCTGTACAAATTTAAAGGTGCAACATTAAATGCACAAGTTCAGTAAATGCCTAAGATTTTCTCTTTACACTTGTAACGTTCTATCCGGAGATGTCAATTTAATATGCAGCAATTTGAATGATTATAATCTAATCATTTTAATCAGTAAAAACTACTGTTCATTAGAGGTTTTGTAATTCTGTAGGTTTTGTAATACTTTTTTGGTTACTGCAGGCTAAAACAATCCCACAGAACATGCTGAAACTGATACAAGACACAGAACATGCTGCATCAGATACAAAGCCGTGAAAGACGTGGTTTAGTGGGAAGAGCACATTACCACCATTAAATAAATATGATACAGACCCACAGCCAGGTTTCCAAGGAATACTACGCTTACAAAAATTTCCGCTGTATTAAAAAGTCTGAGAACCACGCGTCTGCTGTTGCTTTCACGTCATTACATTTCCACTGAACAAACATCTAGTATAGCTCACTTTCATTACCATCTCCAGTTAATTTCTGGAGTTGTTTGATGCTGATCTTGTTCCTTGAAAATAAGTTACACAATAAACCATAAGTTAAGACATTCCTATAGATCATTTTTTAATCACAGTATTTCTTAAGGATAAGAATTTTTATATTTATTTTTAATATTCTTCATTAGTGTCAACATGTTAAGGTTCAGTTAGTCCCCTTTCTTTATCCTGGTAAGCCTACTGCTTATGTCAGCAAAAAGACATGACATTTATTACAAACATTTTGAGGATTTAAAGTTTGCAGGTGTGGTTAAAAAATTAAACCAAGAGAAGGTCTGAGGTTTGGCTCATGGCTTGTTTGTCATCTACTGTCTAATAACAGTGATACTCTTACTCTATACTCTTCCAGCTTGAGAGAAAATCACAGCTAATTGACTTTTAGGCTTGAACCTTGTCTATGAATCCAGCTCAAACCCAAAGTGCCAATCAGAAATGATGATCCATCAGTTCATCATTCAAAAGTAACACGGAATGCTCATTTGTGGTGGATTCATTAAAAAAATTTAAAAAAGGAACTTTCCTAGGCTCCTAAAAGAAACTATTGGGCTTGTTTAGCTGAAAGCAACAGTTCCTGAGCTGGTCTCCATCTTAACTGTATAAAAGGTAGGGTTTAACAATGACCAGTGATTTTCTCCTTTATCACTTGCCAATCATACAGGTCTATGAGCTTTTTGTATGCAGAATTGGACAGAATTTACATCGCCCCCCACCCCAACACGAGCGTCACCTGCTCTAAAAGATGTAGCATCTGACTTCACATACCTCAAAGAAAGCATGAGATGCCCTTTACCCTCACTGGTTTTGTGATAGGGGAGAGATATCTGATGGGTGAGAAATGGCCATGACTAAATTAGGGAGAAAATCAGGGGAAAAAATCCCACTTTACATCCCATTAAAAACCCCATTGTGATGAAAACAGAGCTCCAGCCTTTTACAATCATCAGTTAGAACTTCATCCAGGTTTACAGAGAAAAAGTGCATTTCATCATTCATGACCCAGAATTCCACCACATATACAAGTTTCCCAATAATGGTGGATTAAGAGAATGTTGTGCTGTATTGCTCTCTGTAGATTGAGGAATTTAGGGACGTTTTTTACTTCTGCAATTCATGAGGGTTGCTAAAAGCTTCATAAACATTGGCCGCAAATTCTTTCACCTGTTCCGTCAATAAAAGATCCTGCAACATAAAGAACAACAGTGAGCATTAGTGATGATGCTACAAGTGTCACAGAAATATCAAAATAATGAATTTCGTCGCTCATCTGTGGTTCTTTAAGAGTTCTGGCAGACTGTAAATCGCAAAATGGCTTCATTATAAGCCGGTGTGGTGTCTGGATTCACCATGATTACATGAGAAAAAATCTCACAAAGGAATAATTATGTCCATCATACCTGAACAAACTGACTGGGAATTTCACTGCATATGGAATGAATCTGTCCGTTGGCGATTGGGATTATTTTGGCGAGTGGAAGACGTACATGTAAGATGCTGGCAGAGAATAAAGGGGGATATAATGCATTATAATGATAAAAAAAGAATAAGAATAAATAAAGAAATGCCCAAACACATAACCAATTCCTAACCTATCAGGTGGGTTGCTGGGGGTGGAGTCTCTTTGAGGAGGGCAAAAAAACTCTGCCATGTTGTCGAGAAAACGGCTGAAGCCTCTGTTCAGACAAGTGCTGAGTATAGTAATGAAATCTGGACTAAAGACATAGACAACAAATTTTGCATTATACAGTAGAACTGGACCTTTAAATTAAAAATATTTTGCGGTTTCGTACTTCTCCAACATGTCTCTAGTTTCATTTAGTAGCTTGATTGTTGTGACATCCTCCTCAGTCAGACCACAAGCCTGTAAGGAGAAAAACATGTTTTAAAAAAAGGATCTGAGCTACTATCAGTTTCTAATATTCTGATTTACTGAAGGAATAATATAACACCCCAGACAGTGCGGTTATACAAACATAATGCACATAACGCAAAGCTTTCCCAATGACTACAATGTTGAATTTATTAATAAGCAGTGGTTTATATTAAGATTTCATGTCGAGAAACAAGTTAGTTTCTGTTTTCACTTACGTTATGTGTAATAAACAGTCATTCAACCCAGTTTGTCACATTTTCCCAGAAACCAGAAGAGCAAACCCCTCTACAGTAAAGACTTATACATCATTGCGACTGTTCCCAAACACAGACACTTCTTTATATAAGGTTACATTTATAACTTTTTTTAATAAAGTCCACTTCAAATGCAAAATAAATTGTGTGCGCGGGTATAAAAACCATTTCACTGCTGTTGTTAAATGGCAAAGGAACCAATTTTTTCTGCTGAAATATTATTTTTTTTTACTGTTTAAAGAAATCATTCAGTCATCTTGAGATACTGAACCATGGCCCAGGTGAACTGCAAAAACTCCAGCAAATTTAAAGTCTACTTTTCAGTCATACTCAACTGTACACATTAAATAAATTCAGTATCCTGTGTTTTCCACTATGTAAATAAAATGGCGACTGATGCTTCCGATATACCTTTACAAATTTCTAACACTTCATGTCTGAGATTCCTTCTTATTATTTTCATTAGGAAGTATAAAACACAGATTTTTGTACACTCTTTCCAATACCTGATCAGCTAACGGGTTCTCCTCATCCGGCATCATGTACCGGGACAACGGTCTGAAGTTGGACGAGTCTGAGTTTTCCTCTACTATCTGTCTGATTTGAATGACGTGTTGCTCGAGTTCCTGCAGAGACAGACTCTGCTTCAGAGGGATCCTGAAAAGTGAGTATTTATAATTATACAGAGTCTTTACAGTGTATCTGATACCCCCATAAAAGACCCCCCCCCTCCCTTGTTACAACATGAAACAAAACCAGACATGATTCTAACAACATGTAATAATGAAGTAAGAGAAAAAGTTTTAAAATTAAAGCATTAGTCACATACTACGTTGAACTAAGTTGAGCTCAGTTGTGTTTAACTAAAGTGTCACATGGCCACAGTGTAAATACATGTTCCTGGAAGGTTCCAGAGTTAGTCTGGGTGTTTTTCAGACCTCAGTCCATTCAGATTTTACTGGTACTAAAAAGCAGAAAGATTTTACTGTAAACTCTTATTGTGTAAGAGGTGCTTGTTATGTCCAAATTTTGAACAGCGTACCCTAGTGATCCTAGCAGTATGACTAAGAGTGAGAGAGTAAAGGAAATACAATACAAATCCTACCAATTTCCCACTAAAAGCTAACCAGCCAATTGGCGACATGTTTTACAGTTTTACAGATTAGCATATTAATATGACACCACTATCAGATCAAATCAATCAGATTTATGGTTCCTGAGAAAGCTCCATGACCTACGCCCCATTCGTTACACAACCAAAACTTTGCACATGATCCAAGAATCATGTCCTGTTTCCGCCTTTCAAATTTTGTCCTAAACCTTCGTGGAATTGATTGACATGTAGTAACCACATTGGTTGACAATCAGAGATTACTACCGAGGTTCAGTCTTTGCTGACTTAACATCAGCTTTGTGGAAAAAATAAAATCCTAGTTTACAAATGGAGAGTTGGTTTACTCTACTCTACTAACAAACCACATTGACAAAGAATTTACTAAAATCTAGCACCAAACACCAAAAAAAAAAAATTTATTACAGTAATGTTAACTACTGCTAGCTACTGTAGCTCCGAATTAATAGTCTTTATAAATAAACATTTAAAATGTGAAATAGAATAGAAGAGGTCGGATTGACAGACTGATGCTGCCATCTTGTGGTGTGATACCACAATAAATTATAAATTATACATATTAAGAAAGAAACAACTGACAGTAATGTTGTCATAACTTCACACCCTTTATGCTGACAATAAAAAAACAAAAAACAAAAAAAAAAAACTTTAAGAAAATCTCCAACAGAAATAACAATCTCCTCTAAAATACAAACAATTCTGTTACGATTTTAATGCTTTCTCCTTTCCATCTCCCAAATTACAAACAAATAAGAGATTAGTAGCTCTTATTTGTAGCTCTAACTAGCTCTAACTCTGTCATCATAAACAGGAAGTCCAAGAAACTGTCAAAACAAATCCAAAATCTTAACTATTAAATAAATTATATGACGAATCAGAATCAAGCTACAGACGACTGTCCACTAAGAGTCAGAGTATTAGTCAGAGAAGTAACCAAGAGGCCAAAAGTACCACTGATGGAAGGGATCTACAGCTCAGACAGAAGAATTTGTTTAGAAGATAACTACTGATCAGCCACCCCACAAAGCTGAGCTCTTTATTGAAGAAAAAATAGTTTGCTCTTTTTGGCTCTGGTACAAAACATTTAGCCTGGAAGAAACCCCTCACTACTTATCGTACTGGGAAAAACATTCCTACAGTGAAGCATGGTGGTGATAGCACCATGTTGTGGGATGCTTTTCAACAGCAAAAACTGGGAGACTAGTTATGGCTGATGGTGCGATGAATAGAGTCAAATACAAGCCAACAAGAACCAACAGCTTAAAAATGTTCAATCATACAATCAAAATCCAAGTTAAGTTCACTTGAACTGCAGGTCATAAACTGCTAAGAAGGTTTAAGCTTGCATTAAAAACACAATTAATTAAACGAATGAGTGACTATAAAAGCCTTACGGTCCCAGGATTTCCTGCACTGCTTTCTTCACGACGGTTATCAGCTCAATCAGTCCTGCGGTCACAAACCAATAAATAAAAAACCCAAATGATGATGTAAATGTTTCTCATTTTTCTAAAACCTGGATAAAACCAGAACATAAATGGTTCTTACCGTCTCCGAGAAGGTGCTGAATACTAGACAGGTATTTCTGTTGGACTTCAGGAGGAGCCAACGGTGTCTGAGGATCCAAATTAAAGACACAAAGAGAATACATGAAAATACATGAAAATCTATGAAATCTTTTAATGGACTGAAAAATAAAAATAAAGTAGATAATTTACCGTTCCGTTTTTAGTTATGGAGTTGTCCAGATACAAGTAGCCACCGATTATGTTGAGCTGAACACGAAGTAATACCACAAGCATGCAAGTACTATAAACAGCCACAATACTTCGAGTAAAACCTGGTGAATGAAAGCAAGCAATCATATTACAAAACCATACAAATATTAATGCATTAATTCTGTAATCCATAGAGATTCAGGGTTTATACTTACTGATTGTCTTAAGATCCTCCCAAATCTCTATCTTGTTCGCAGGCCTAGTAAAGACGCTTCAGTCAGTCACAGAGTTAAAAAACGATGCTTTAACGTTCAACATGTAACTTTCTGGTGTCGGATAGAGACTGAAACGATTAAATCCGGATCCATCTAGGACACTGTCCAGGAGGTCATTTACACTTCACAACTAACATAGTTGTTCTGGCATCTATTTGTTGCTCTATGATGCATTTTCTCTAATCCTCTGGTGATGTAACATGGGTGTCAATGTTCGCATGGACGGCATTTATTCTCAAACATTTAAGATAACAGTCAGGTTTTGCTGTTAGCTCCTCAGAGAAGAGCAAGCATGTCAGACTGCGATAGCTCGGATCGGCTCATTAGATTAGCACATAAATGTGACACCATTCCATGCCCCATTTATTACACAACCAAAACTTTGCACATGATCCAAGAACCATGCCCTGTATCCACCTGATGGAACTGATGGACATGTGGCGGCCGCATTGGTTAACAATCAGAATCTTTGCTGAGTTAACATCAGCTTTGTGGAAAAAAATAAAATACTAGGAGTATTTTACAAAAGAAGGGTTGGTTTATGATACAAGTTAGCAAAAACTAAGAAAATTAATGTGGCCTAGTTGAATTTGGCTGAAGCCCAGTCACTATGGTACTTGTGCTATAGCGCCACCAAGACACCTATAATCTCTACTAATATAACACGACAAAGAATTTACTAAAGTACAGCACCAAACACCAAAAAAACCAATATATTACAGTAATGTTAACTACTGCTAACTACTGTAGCTCCGAATTAATAGTTTAATTAATAGTTTATAAATAAACATTTAAAATGTGAAATAGAATAGTAGAGGTCGGATTGACAGACTGGTGCTGCCATCTTGTGGTGTGATACTACATTATAAATTATACATATTAGAAAGAAACAGCTGACAGTAAAGCACTGTTGCCATAACTTCACACCCAGATCGGCTCATTAAGAATCAGTGCGATGACAGCATTAAGACGTTACCAGTAAGATTAGCATAAAAGTGTTCAGAATAATGTATAATGTTAATTATTAGGATTTAAACATTCTGGGTGGATGCAATTCAGGCCTCATTTATTAGAGGTTTATTTAAGTTAAGTTAAGACGGTGATCCCATCTTGTGAGGAAGTTGGTGTCAGAGCACAGGGTCAGCCAGGATACAGCGTCCCTGAAGCACACAGGGTTAAGGGCCTTGCTTAAGGGCCCAACAGTGGCAGCTTGGCGGTGCTGCATCTTTAAACATTTTTGACCTTATGATCAGTAACCCAGAGCCTAAACTGCTGAGTCACCACTGCCTCATGTTTGCCCCAATGTTTGTGAAGCCAGGGGAGAATGAATACACTCAGGGTATAATATATAATAATAAAGGCATTATAATAATGATAATAATCATAATATCTGCTGAGATGTTTGACTCTGCACAGACCCATCCTCTTCTTCTACGCCAACATTATGTGTTTTATTTGTCTTAATTAATGGTACCGTGTCAGCTTACTTTCTTTATATTTTATTTTCTTTAATTAATAATAAAATTACTGTTTTTCATATGGATGTTGCTCCTAGTTCCCAATCTAGAACTAGCTAGAATTAGATCTAGGAATTAACATGAGGACGTGTGTGTCAGGGAAATGAGACTCGTAACCTCTTTTATAAATCACTCTGGATAAGAATGTGTACTTAACACTGTAAACGTAACAAAAATTAACTAATATGCCACACATAAAAGTGCACAAACCCATGTGAATCCATTATATAAAACTAATCAAGTTGAGGTTTTCGTTACTTAATGTAATTAGTGACATTAGTTTCATGACTGCTGAATCCAACCCATCTGGAGTAGAAACTCACCTGGACTTCAGCAGTGCGGTGAGACTCTCTGAGTTCAGCTGGTGTACGATTGCTTCTCTCAGCGTCGGGAGCAAGGACAACACTGCAAATAAAGTCAAACGGATCTTTACTGAAGGAAGATAAAGCTACAAAGATCATTGGACAAGACACGCAGAACGGCTAAAAATCGAACCTGTCATGTTACACGTCCTCTGGTTGCTCTCGAAATGGAACTGCCTCCGAGCCTGGGCGATGTACTCCGCCGTCTCACGGTCCTGCATCTCCTGCAGTTTTCTTTGGGCATATTTCCCAAGCAGGTACACACCTGTATTTGATTAGATGATAACTTATAATCGGCTGAATCAGATCAGAAGCCAGCAGTGTCATCAGCTATGAAAGCCTAATATAATACTCTTATTTACTTACTTACTTTTGCAAGGCACTGTAAAGTTTTGGGGTTATTTAGGGGTAATTAATGCCAATATCAGGTGTTAAGTGTCAATAATTTACCCCAGGTGTTTGGAGCAAATGAGTGAACATTTTAAATAATATTTCTGATATCATAAGTATACAAAAATATTATTTTAATAAAAGCTTGTATTGATTTCCCATCACTGGCTGTAATCTGAATTAAACAGGAGGGACTAAGGGAAGCTAACAGCTAAGTCCAGAATCACACATTTATCACACTGAAACCCTGTCAAAGTCAAAACACTGCACCAAAGAATAATTATTTATTTACATATTTATTAAGTAAACAAAGCTTTTATTTAATACAGTAATAAACAGCAGCTAGCTACATGTCACACTGAGGTTTTTGGTTAGTTAGCTAGCTAGCTTAGCTAGCTAAGCAGCTTTACCCGGTGTGTGTGTGTGTGTGTGTGTGTGTGTGTGTGTGTGTGTGTGTGTGTTACCTCCAGCAAAAGCTCCAACGAAAATAAATTTCCTTTTATGTCTCTTAATAAAATTCCAAGTAGAAGACAACATTTCTTAAAACACACACACACACTCACTCACACTCTCTCTCTCTTACACACACACACTAGCAGTAGACAGTTTGCTGTTCAGACAGAACTAGCTGATCTCCGTTCAACATGAGGAGAAGATTACTGACAGGGTTGCCAGATCCCTCCGAACCAAACTCCTGGGTGTGTGACTCTGACAAACCTAGTGACAAACATGACATCTGACTGCTGTCTTGTGAATATTTTAAGTAATGTACAGTTGAAAAGTTCAGAACCTCACCTAAAACTAGCACTGAATATAAAGACACTCCTCATTTCTCAGGTCTTGAACATGTATTTCTGATACACACACTCCATTATCTGGTGTTCCCTGATCAGACGTACAGGGGATTAAACTTCAGCACCTCCAAACTACAGCTGTTGACACCTGCTTTACCCTTTCTACACCCCAGGGAACCTGTGTCACGACTTCCCCTGCACTCTGACCCCAAATCTTGTAACGTGTGTGTGTGTGTGTGTGTGTGTGTGGGCAGCTGTAGGCCTGTGGTTAAGGAACCTGCCTTGAAACCAGAAGGTCTACCAAACCCAAAACTATATTTCTGGTACTGATTTTGCTCATATATTTACATACGGCTCCTTTAAATTTGATAGTCACGGCAACACGGATAATGACGCAAAACATGTGCGACCCGGGCAGCGCTGTAATGTTTAGACGCTAGGCTCAATGATGTGCGTTATAACAAAATAACGAAATGCTTGCTGAGCTGCATTGCACATTTAATGGCGATATTATTGTAATAAGTACCGTGGCTATTACATGTGTAAAAATAACTTCATACTTTGTTCTTGTTAACATGTAGAATTGTTTTAATGCGCAGCTACTACAAAGATTACAGCTTTCCCTTTGCGGTAAAATGCTCGACTTGTGTTGCTGCGATTATTTCCCCCTGACTGGTCCCTCTGATATTATGTCCCCCACAAGGAAATAGTCACACACATATCGTTCCGCTTTCCACTAAATGTCGCACGTTCGCTCTGTATGATCTTAAATTCAGTAATATAAATTCGGCTCTGATATATTTTAATCAAATATTTTAAAAAGATGCGAACAGATCATTCAGAAAGCGATATGATAAACGGGAGTTTCCTCCAGCCATCAGACTCTGAGGTTGAAAGATGGATGTCCAGTGCATTTAACATGGTACTGCTGGTTTTTGTATTACACTTTATTCTAAGGCTATGATAATGTTATTAATTAAAAGTGCATGGTTTGTGTTTAACAGGCGAGAGAGGCTCTTGAAAGTGGTGAGGTCCCTGTTGGATGTCTTCTGGTGTACAACAACATGGTTTTAGGCAAAGGAAGGAATGAGGTGAATGAAACAAAAAATGTAAGTCATAATTATAACCCATGTTATATTCAGAATAAATCTAAAGGGACTCTACATTTGAATAATACACATTTATGGTGTGTATTGGTCAAGGCGACACGTCATGCAGAAATGGTGGCCCTGGACCAGGTGCTGGAGTGGTGTTCTCACAGAGAACTGGACCCCAAAGAGGTCTGCAAACACACTGTCCTCTATGTCACGGTCGAACCCTGCATAACGTGTGCAGCGGCCCTGCGTCTGCTCAGTATCCTTTATTATCCTGAAGTGCCCCTGAACAAGGCACCTAACTCACAACTGCTCCCTGGGCACTGTGGATAAAGCGGCTGCCAACTGCTCTGGGCATGTGTGCTCGCTGCCCCCTAGTGTTCACTAGTGTGTATGTGTGTGTGTTTCACCGCCTGGATGGGTCAAATGTGGAGGTGAACTCAATAGTGGTCAAAAAGTCAGAAAGTTCTCACTTTTACCTTCACTATTATACTTTCAATCTTTTAGGAACTTTTAGTCCAAACATCTCAGATGGCACTGTTGTTTGGAAAACTGTAATTATTATTATTATTATTATTATTATTATTATTATTATTATCATCATCATCATTCATATTATCATTATTAGCCATTGTATTTTCATTTGACAATATTTACTCCACTGCAGTGACTTTCATGCCATACTTTAATTAATAAAAGGGACATGATGTCTCAGTCCTTGACCTTAATCTAGATGTCCCACTGGTTGTCTACGGGTGTAAGAATGAAAGATTTGGGGGCTGCGGTTCAGTGCTGAACGTCTCATCAGATGATCTTCCCCACACTGGAACATCCTTCAAGGTAACAAATCCTTTAATAAAATTTGGCAAACCTTCACAGAAGCTGTCATGGCTGAAGGTTAGTTAGGTTTGGAGGTTTATTTACAGTTTATTGTCCTGCTGGAAGACCCATATGCTACCAGGTCTTGAGATTCAGTATCTTCCTTCAGTATTTCTAGATAATCCTCATTTCTAATAATGCTGCAGAGCATCAGTACATTTTTCATCAGAACATGCCACAGTGTGATGCCACCACCCCCATGCTTCATATTTCATAGATGGCGTTTTGAAAATTCAACGTAGAACTGTCTCAATGATGGATGTACTTATAGTACTTTGGTACCTGATGCCTCAGCTCTGGGATTTAAACCTTTTGGGCCAAATTTTGTTCATAACTGTGTGTTACTTATTTACTTGACTTAAGGGGTGTCTCTACATTCCTATTACATTTACATTTACGGCATTTGGCAGACACCCTTATCCAGAGTGACTTACAAGAGTACTTAGTTAAATTCTTGGAGTATCTGAATCTATTAAAGGTAAATCAAGATTCAAGAACTTGGACGATAATTCTGCTAGAAAAGTGTCATGCAGTATCAATTATCTAAAACTTTCTACACTAGTCAACCTGCACAGAGAATACGACAATAACCAAAATAGTCACAAAACTGAATAAGAGAAAAAAACAGTTCACAAACATTTATTTTTCAATTAAGTGCTGGCAGAACAGGTGAGTTTTTAGCCGGCGTTTGAAGA